>VDFB02193867.1:745495772-745523208 GCA_007258455.2 Sequoia sempervirens
GATTCTTAGAATGATCAGAGGATTGTGGGTCAAAATCTTGGTCAGTAGGAGTTAGAGGGAGCTCAGTTACGTCTTTTTCTTAAGGAGATCCTTGCATGCCTAGGCCCTAGAAAGGAGGGTAATCAGGAAGGGGAATCCAAACACTAAGGGCATATGGATAGGGAGAAAGAAAGTTCTCCCAGGAGGAGAAATGCCACAACAGAGCAAGAGATTATTATAGCAAGTCATATGAGGGATCTCTCAAGGTCACCCCTCCCACCTCTCCATGGCTCTCAAAGCGGGTGTCTCTTGAGTTGATACATGGCTGATAGAATTAGATAGGTGCTTTCCATGCACCCTGTGATGGTACTTCAATACCAAGGTGAGATGTGCCATCATGCACATTAGGGGTTTTGCTTCTACATGGTGGCGGTTGGAGGAACACAAATTGCATTTGGATATTGGTTCAATTTCTTGGGAGATATTTCTGGAGAGGTTTAGAGCTTGCTTTTTGTCAAACCACTAGAGCCAGCATCACGCTGATTAGTTTCATGAGTTGAGGCAGATGGCTATGTCTATGGAGCAGTATGAACATAGATTCTTTGAACTTAAGCATTATGCAGGTATTGGTGATGATGAGGCCATGTTGGTTCAACATTTCATTAGGGGTTTGAATGCCCGTATCAGTGGGGAAGTCCATGTTTTTGAGCCGAAGACCATGGAGGTGGTAGTAGAAAAGGATCGATTGGTAGAGGATAATCTGGGCATGGCGCTAGGAGGTCAAAATGGTGTGTAGATTGGTAGTGTGCACCTCCAACAAAATTTTGATCTCGAGGTGGCCAGTCTTAGGCAACAAGTTCCTCTAGGAGCCATCATGCACCCGCTAAGGGTGGACAACAACAGCGACAACAACATTCCCATTCGAAACCTAAGAACTTTCAATCTCAACAAGGTAGTGGTTTTTAGTTTGGGAAAAATTGGAATTGGTACTGAGCCAAGTGTTATCATCCTGACAAACCAGCTCAGAGCACACAGTCTGCAGTCAGTAGGAGTAGCTTCCAATAGTCCAGTATACCCTCAGGTAGCAAGGGGTATGGTAGAGGCACATGATATTTTTCTTGCGACCAAAAGGGCCATATAGCTAGATAGTGTCTACATAACAACACATCAAGATTCAGTTAGAAGCTGACACCCTCAAAGCTGATAGTGGGTGATGCAGGTAGGTCTCACAGAGTGGTTGATAACCTCCAGGCAAAGCATTAGGGCACAACCGTGGAGACCACAGGTGCATTGCAAGGTATTGGTATTTCTATCCTTTTTGACTCTAGTGCTTCCAATTCATTCATTTCCCCTTCTTTAGTGGAGCAATGTGGATTGGTGGCAACAAAGCAGGATGTTAGGTGGCAGGTCAAATTGGCCTCTAAAGCTAGAGTAGTAGTAGAATCCCTTGTGTATGGATGTGGATTGAGGATTGGTACTCTCTTTACCATGGTGTATCTTCACATCATACCCCTAGGTTCTTATGACATAGTGTTGGGTATAGATTGGTTGGATGCTCATTGAGCGGTTATGTATTGCTAGTGCAAATTAGTGCAATGTTTGGATGATTTAGATAGGGAGGTAGAGGTGGTTGGCATTCAGAGACCCATCTCTTTGTGTATGATTCCTGCTATGCAGTTAAAAAGATGTATACATCAGGGTTTCCGGTTGTTTGCTATGGAGGTTCATGATTTGGAGTTAGGGGAGAATCGAGAGGTGTCCCTTGACAATCATCCTATCCTTAGGGAGTTTGCAGATACCTTCCCTAGTGAGATTCTAGGGATGCCACCTAAGCGTGACATCAATTTCAAGATAGATATTGTTCCTAGAGAAGAACCTATTTCTCGAGCTTTGTATTAAATGATCACTCAGGAGCTTAAGGAGCTTCGGTTTTAGCTAGATGAGTTGTTGGCTAAGGGGTTCATTCGTCCTAGTGTCTCTCCTTGGGGAGCACTAGTCATTTTTATGAAGAAAAAGGATAGATCCCTTCGGTTGTGTATTGACTATCGACAGCCGAATAAGGTGACGGTGAAGAATAGATATCCCTTGCTGAGGATTGATGACCTCTTTGATCATATTAAGGGAGCCAAGGTGTTCTCGAAGATTGAACTAAAATTGAGGTATCATTAGTTGCGTATCTTTGAGGCAGACATTCATAAGATTGCATTTCACACTTGCTACGAGCAAAATGGTGCAACTTTTGTTCTGCAACTTGTGTGACTAAACAGACTATTCCAACACATTTGGATGGGTATGTTTACACTAGTCATGTTCCTCTTTGGCACCCAAACACGCCGAATCACTCCGAGCTACGTTCAACCAGTTCGATCCCTTAAGGGTCCAAAGTGCAAAAGGGCAGCAATATTTGATGAGCTATTACTCAAAAACTGTGATGCTTATGAACTCTTCGTCTGAGCCTACAAGATCGCGTTGAGAACATCTACAATAATCTCTCTCATTTTTTGTTATCTTAGAGTCATTTTCCTGTGGTGTCTAGTTTTCACTTGATGGAAAAATTGTCAAATGCAAGAAGTGTAAAGTTGCAAAGTGGTGCAACTTTCATTCTGCAACTTGTGTGAACAAACAGACTATTCCAACGTGTCCAGATGGGTACATTTATGCTAGGAATGGTCCTCTTTCACACCCAAACACACCTAATCACTCTGAGTTACGTTCAACTGGCTTGATCCTTTAAGGGTCCAAAGTGCAAAAGGGCAACAATCTTTGACAGACTTTTACTCAGAAACTGTGATGCTTATGAACTCTTCGTTTGAGCCTATGAAATCACATTGGGCCCCTCTACAATAACCTTTCTGGGTTTTTCTTTATCTCGAATTCATTTTTCCATGGTGTCCAGTTCTCACTTGATGGAAAAAAGTGTCAAATGCAAGTAGTGTAAAACTGTAAAGTAGTGCAATTTTTGTTCTACAACTCGCGTGAC
This sequence comes from Sequoia sempervirens, assembly GCA_007258455.2. Classification (NCBI taxonomy): domain Eukaryota; kingdom Viridiplantae; phylum Streptophyta; class Pinopsida; order Cupressales; family Cupressaceae; genus Sequoia; species Sequoia sempervirens. Next base: position 745,498,732 of record VDFB02193867.1, read on the forward strand.
CAAATAGACTATTCTAACATGTTCATATGGGTACATTTATGCTTGGAATGGTCCTATTTCACACCCAAACATGTCGAATTGCTCTGAGTTACGTTTAACCGACTCAATCCCTTCAGGGTCCAAAGTGCAAAAATACAACAATCTTTTACGGGCTATTACTCAGAAATTGTGACACTTACAAAATATTTGTTTGAGCCTATGGGGTCATGTTGGGCCCCTCTACAATAACCTCTCTCAGTTTTTGTTATCTTGAAGTCATTTTTTCGTGGTGTCTAGTTTTCACTTGATGGAAAAATGTCAAATGCAAGCAGTGTAAAGTTGCAAAGTGGTGCAACTTTTGTTCTACAACTTGTGTGACCAAAAAAAATATTCCAACGCATTCAGATGGGTATGTTTACATCAGGAATGGTCCTCTTTCGCACCCAAACACGCTAAATTGCTCCGATCTATGTTCAACCGGCTTGATCCCTTAAGGGTCCAAAGAGCAAAAATATAACAATTTTTGATGGGCTATTACTCAGAAACCGTGATGCTTACAAACTATTTGTCTAAGCTTATGGGATAGCGTTGGGACCCTCTACAATAACCTCTCTTAGTTTTTGTTATCTCAGAGTTGTTTTTCTGTGGTGTCTAGTTTTCACTTGATGGAAAAAGTGTCAAATGCAAGCAGTGTAAAGTTGCAAAGTGGTGCAACTTTCGTTCTGCAACTTGTGTGACCAAATGAACTATTTCAATGCATCCGGATGGGTACATTTACACTAGGCATGGTCCTATTTCGTACCCAAACATGCTGAATCACTTTGAGCCACATTCAACTGACTCAATCCCTTAAGGGTCTAAAGTGCAAAATGGCTGCAATCTTTGATGGGCTATTGCTCAGAAATCATGACACTTATGAACTCTTAGTGTGAGCCTACAAGATCGCGTAGGGATCCTATACAATAACCTCTCTTGGTTTGTGTTATTTCGAAGTCATATTCTTGTGGTGTCCAGTTTTTACTTGATGGAAAAAGTGTCAAATGCAAGTAGTGAAAAGTTGCAAAGTGGTACAACTTTCGTTCTACAACTCGTGTGACCAAACGAATTGTTCCAACACATCTCGATAGGTACATTTACGCTAGGCATAGTCCTTTTTCACACCCAAACACGACGAATCACTCCGAGCTACGTTCAACCGGCTCGATCGCTTATGATGGCATGCAAAACAATTGAAAAGAGAAACATTCACACAACGGTTGAGAAGTCTGAGTTTTCCACACAAAAAGCATATGATCATCCTCAAGTCTAGCAAGTGCAAGATGTTTTTTAATTATCCTCCTTTCCCTTACAACAATATACAACCAATTATAAATGCGTACAATGGTGGAACTCAGAAACATTTTATTTTTCTTCAATTAACAACTTTGGTTGTGAAGCATTTTGTTATTTTCATTTGAAATGATTTGCTATACTTGAAAATTGGAGTCTAAGAGAAACAAGTGATGCTCTCATGTACATTTTATTATTTGGTGTGATAAATAAAGTTTCCACCCTTGAGTCCATTTCTTATTTAAATTATAAATTATAAAGTTTTCTCCCAAGTCCATTTCCTATACAAGAAATAATATTGCAAAAAGTTGACATATGCATATTTCGACGTGTTTATATGGTGATGGATCAAGAACATAACAATTAATTTTGTACTGTAAGGATTATGCTATGAAAATGTTTAAAGACTATTCAAAATAAATGTTTGTATGATAATATGTCAAGAAGTTAACTACTCATCATCTACTATGAATATTATGTTTTGCAAGTGTTGTGAAGATTATATATCCTTTGCTTAATTGAGTTGTTCCAATCAAAAGATTAAATATACTAGAATCTTTTTATGAAACATCTCATGGAATACCAATTGAAAATGTGTTTTTTGCTTTTAGATAAAGCATTTGATGGAACTCTTTGAATTAAATTGAATTAGATATGTAAGAACGAGGGAGCATTAGGAAATACATTTCTCAAGGATCTTAAATAAGCCTTATCTCCCATTGCAATTTTGGGTGGATTATTACTTTCAAAGTATTGGGAACGCTTTTCCTATTTTCTAGTTGGAAGTTTCCATTCTAGAAGGCTCATCTCTTGATATATATTATACTCATTCTTAATCAATTATCAAGTTAATAATCAGTGTTTTTATTTATAATTAATCTTTTCTTTTCAATTTGTGCAATTTTGTAATATGTAACTCTACTAGTATTCCTAGAAATATTGAAGATGTTTAGCATTAACTAATAAAGTTGTTTAGCATCAATCAATAAATATTGAAGACAAACCATGAAGGACAACAATGATCAATGTTAGGGCTAACCAATTAATAAGAATACACGTGAATAAGGGAAGCACAAGTACTCAAAAACACTTAAGCCTTGAAGTAAACACACAAATACATTATATATGCAAATTAATACAAAGTATATGCATGAATACAAAGTATACACATGAAAACACATAAGTTGTAAAGTATACATTGAAATAAATGTAAGTCACAAAGTATACATGTAAGTTGTAAAGTATACACTTGAATACATGTAACTCATATCTATTGAACCATGGATTTATAATGCAAATATGGACACCATCGATAAAAAAAAAAATTGTATTAACCAAATAGCCATGTAGGCATACATCAATATATGTCGATATAAGTATAAAATATATACAAAATATCCATATAGGCTTACGAGAATGTCATATAGGCATACAATGTCAAATATATCCAATACAAAATATGTACAAAAATGCCATATAAACATACAACAAAGGGCTCTAGAATCAAAAGTCATTGCTCTGCATCCTCTTGAAATAAATCCTTGCCCTTTGCTTGTCAAACGGATGGCGATAGGTCTGCCACTCATTTATTCTGAGGCCAGGGAGTGCTCCTAGTGCTCCTCCTAGGGTTTAGCTCCTGATCAAGCTTTATCTATTACAATAAGAAGTAAAGACATTAATATATAGAAATTACATTATAAAAAATGATATATTTAACAAAATATTCACTTACTGCTAGTAGATGACCTCTCTCCTCGAGGGAAATATTCGCATGCCCATGCTGTGGCGTGCTAAAGCCTTGCATAAACCATCCAAAGATAAATTAAACTACAAATCAATACTGGTTTGATTTTTCACTAACTAATAGCTATAACAACGAATGTAAATTGAAATTTAGTAATCTGCCTCATACCTCCTCTGTGAGAGCCATCGAGGAGTCTATAGTAGATGAAACACCAAACTCCATTTCCCTATGGAAATTCAAAGGTGTATATGCTTCCAACATCTAAACATAAAACAAAAAAATATTCAATGATGAAAACTACAATAGTGATCCACATCATGGCTTATAATGTCTGAGATAATGAACAAAATTTTGAGTACATATTAAACTATATATTTTTGACTATCATGCTTACTATTTTCCCTATCCATAGCTTGTTTGAAAGCACCTATTTTTAGGCTTTTTCCCATAGTAGCAAGGCGGTGAACGATTTGATAAAATGCTTTCGTAGACATGTACGATAAATGTGGTAGCATAGAGAAGGTAGTGAACTGTTTGAAAAAAATGCCTCAAAGAAATGGGGTCTCATGGTGATGGAATTCCATTACAAAAAAATTTGTCATAGCATTCCATCACCAAAAGATTGCATTTGTTTGAGGAATTTTTTCAAACAATTCATTGCCTTCTCTATGGTATTATGCTAGGATGGGGTAGATGGTATAGTGTGGTCTTGGTTATGAGATGAAGGGTAATCATGACATGAAGAGGGAAGGGTAGGGACATGAACAAGTGGAATAAAAGGTGGAAGGTTCCATGGGTTGGTAAATTGAGGATGAGGACCTTGAAAAGAATTTGGAGGGGAATTTTGGCTAAAGGGCTGGTTTCTATTCTTTAGGCAGTGAGTTGTTTGAAAAATGCCTTAGAGAAATGTGGTCTCATGGTGATGGAATGGCATTCCATCATCGTGAGACCATATTTCTTCAAGGCATTTTTTTAAACTACTCACTGCCTTGACTATGATATTGCTTACTATTATGATTTGATAATTTTTTTCCAAACATCCATAGTTTGTTGGAAATCACCTATTTTAGGCTTTTAGCCATAGGAATAAGAAGATGAGTAGTTCGATAAAATGCTTTGGTACACATGTATGGAAAATGTGGTAGCATAGAAAAGGCAGTGAGCTATTTGAAAAAATGCCTCGAAGAAATGCGGTCTCATGGTGATGGAATGTGATGGAATGACATTCCATCACCATGAGACCGCATTTCTTCGAGGCATTTTTTCAAACAGCTCACTGTCTTGTCTATGCAATTGCTTACTATTATGAGTTGATAGATTTTTTCCAAGCATGCATAGTTTGTTGGAAAACACCTTTTTTAGGATTTTAACCATAGCAGCAAGGAAATGAATTGTTTGATAAAATGCTTTGGTAGACATGTATGAAAAATGTGGTAGCATAGAAAAGGCGGTGAGCTGTTTGAAAAAATGCCTAAAAAAATTTGGGTCTATCACCATGAGACCACATTTCTTTTAGGCATTTTTTCAAACAAATCATTGCCTTGTCTATGCTAGTGCTTACTATTATTCTTTCATATATTTCTTCCAAGCATCCATAGTATATACAATGTTGTGAACTGTTTGAAAATATTTCTCAGTAAAAAGTGGTCTCATGGAATGCCATGAAAAGAAAATGCAATTGGAAGATGCTCCTACTAATTACTTATGCTTTGTGAAGTAATTGCATCACTACTTATGTTGACTAACTAAACAACTATATTGTAGTTAAAATTTTATCATATATCAACATCTAGTTATTAGTTATGGAATGTGAAGTAATGCATTGAGTTTGAAAGATGTGCAATGCAATGTAATCAATGATATGAATATAAACTACACAAATCTATTAAGTACAATTTATTACTTAAACTCTTTATTCTATTCCCTATGTGTAGGTTTGTCTAAATCCACTGACATTGGGAGGTGTTCCCACAAAACCTCCAATATTAGCCTATTCAACATCCAAAATCAGATATTATAATACCATTCATATAACAATGTTATTAACATGTAATAAATTTATAATTGTTTACTAGTTCATATTTCAACGGTAGATTCAGTGGAGTAATAAGCAGGTGTAGGGATGATGTATCTAGTATCAACACTGTGACCCTAAAATTTAATTAAAATCATAAAACCAAATTAGTTAGTCTTGCATTTCAAAATTGAAATTTAATAAATTAAATTCAATGAACATGCTAACATTTACCTAAGGGTGATCTTACAATATTGGTTTACAATTTCTGGGAGATTTTGATTTTTGCTGAAATCACATATTTTTAGAAAATATAATGATTTAAGTATTGAAAAGTTCCATTTAAAGGATTCCAATTGAAGATGGTTTGATCAAACCACCTTAGATCAAACCCCCTTGGATAGAACCCCGCTAGTTTTAAACCATACCTATAATGAAGTCTCCTTTACACCTATCAAAATGCTAATAAGAAATCACTTTTGATTTACCTTTTGGGGGATAAAATGAATTCATTTAAAATTTATTTTTTGTAAGTATGTAGTCCTTATTATAAGCTTCCCAAAAAGTATAATTTTAAATAAATTTAATTTAATTATTATATTTATTTTTTATTTCTTGTGAATGTAGGCTTTTCACCGAAAATCAAGCTCTTTGTTCTACACATGTGGAAAAATAGTAGATTATCAATTTTTTTTTGAAAAATATCAGTATAGTAGATATTGAAATCTTTGATTCAACAAAAAAGAAAAATTGAATTTCGATACATACAAAAAAATTATGTTGTATACAGTCCGCCTATGTCTGAATTGTAATTGGTTTGACTTCGAAACTTGATTAAGGACAAAATATTCAATAAAACACTATGAAACCAAATGAAAACGTTAGATATCTTAGTTACAAATCTAAATTAACAAAAAAAGAATTTTATCCTTCATGGAAAAGAAGTTATGTTGTATACAGTGAACATCACTCCTTAAAAATAGTGTTTATTGAAAAAAAACTAATTTTTGAAGGAGATGGGAAAAGAAGTACAATCTGATTCCAAATTTTTTGAAAAAAATATATTTAGAATCTACAGACAAAATGTCACAAATCACTAGTTTGCATCATTTTCAAATTCCTCATAGTTTAGCCACTATAGGTGCCAGAAAGTGAAGATTTAGTTAGAAAAAATTAGTTCAGTGTCCAGTTTGGCTAAAAATTGTAAGCCAGTATTGTGGGATCACCCCTGAGTATCGATGCCATAAGCCTCATTCAAAATGTCAGTGGCCCTCGCCATTTCCATAGCTTTAGGCGTATCCCGCGTAGCAGCCTCCTGAGTGTCAGTGGGGTCATATGAACAAGTTGCCCTACAAGCCTGACACAAATGGGATCAAAGCTCACCACTAGAAGACTCCCCTAGATGGCACTATAGTATAGGGCTGGCATGTTGGATGACACTCTGGGTCAAAGAGTTGATGGCCTACAAAGTGTCTACCTTAGCATTCTCCTTCGTAATGGAAGGGATAACAATGTGCTCATGAGGCGGCCTAGAGAGAGGTCGTCTCACTTGCCGCTTAGGATCCTATTGTGCATCGGGTCTATCTTGACCTGACCCCCACCTCTCCCCTAGAAGTCTCTCATATCAAAATATTTTGAAATTTCGTTCAGATGAACTCACAATATAGTTTCCTCAGAAAATATTGTGGGACTTCGCAATTGTTGCATGGTGGGTAATAAAAAACCATGTACCACCTATCCCAAAAAAGGTTGCTAATTTGTTGGTGGTGTCACCAATGGATAGGAAACCTCTTCGCATTGAGACTAAGATTTTCATTTGGGTGTGGGTCGGTGAATAATGAGCACAAATCTAATTTTGTAATTTTTAGATCTTTTACATCTTTATATGATAATTTATCCCGATAAAAATTCCTAGCTGCCTGCCTCTTATTTTGCCAACCACTTAATTGTTTGTTGATTGCATCGACTTGTTTTAACATTTCTTTAAGTGAATTTGCAAGTGTTTTTCTTTCCATGGTTGAACCATTTGGATCGTTCAACCTTGTGATTAACTCCTCAATTTGTTTTTTATTGTTTTCAATTTCACTCATTTAATTTTGCTGAGTGCCAGGAGGATGTTGAGGGATTGGTGGATGAGATTGTTGTTGTGGTTGTTGAACTTGGGGATTTTGTTCCTGTTGTTGTTACTCTGCTTGTTGAGGATTTTCAGGAGGGTTTTGAAGAGGGTTTGCAGGTTCATTATCATCTCCTACAAATTCAACAAATAAATATAAAAAACAACCTAAAACTAACAAATTCACAACAAAAAAAAGCAATCCTTACCTCTTCGACCTCCCTGTTGATGTGGTGGCATCCTAATGACAAAATAGCAACAATTTGATGAAAAAATTGCAAGATTCACTCCTCCCAGAATGCGAGCATGCAAAAGAAGGGCTTTTGGCTGCAGACATAAAAAAAAATAGTCATAAAGCAAATGAGCTTGATTTTTGTTTTTTTTGTTTTTAATTACTCATAACGCAAGCGCATTATTTTGTGCTCGCGTTATAACAAGAGCGCGAAATAGGCTCGATGTTGTCGAGCCTTAGGCTCGACACACCAAGTCATAATGTGAGTGCGTTATAATGCACTCATTTTATGAGCTATCAAAACTTTTTTTAAAATTTGGCCACAATTTGGCCCCCCATATTTTTGCACCCGCCCCATACCGAAGAATAGACATTGACACACAAAATGAAAACAACAACAAACAATAGACATTAACCCATAAAATGCTAAGATGTAAAACACTGTAAAATAAAATTGTAAAAGATAAAAACTTACAAACGCAGATTTAATGATTTTATACCCAAACATTTTCTAATTACTTAGGCCTAATTTTTATTTTCATTTAATAAATTCAAGTGCAGTTGCAATGCATGCATGCAAATAGTACGCATTAACCCATAAAATGTAGAGATGTAAAAAATTATAAAACAACATTGTAAAAGATATAAGAACTTACAAACTTTTTCAATTCCAAAATGGTAGACATAAACCCTCTCAAAAGGCATAGATTTTACCCTCATCAAACAATCCGAGCAAATCACTAGACAACCCAAAAATCAAAGTGTAAAAGATACAAGAACTTACAAACGCCACCTTTGTCGCTTCGAACACCGTAGATGTAAACCCTCTCATCAGACACAAATTTTAGGCTCATCAAACAACCTCAACAAATGAACAAACAACACAAATAATACTTTGCTCGACAGACTTAAAACTTGACACCATAAGCCACTAATGATGGTTGCACTTCAGTCTTCTCACAATAAATGAGAACTTGCAAATAGTAAATGCAAATGTACTACTTAAAACACCACACGTCCCCAGGAAGAGTGCATAAGAAGACACGACTATACCAAGAAACTCATGAAATATTTCTAATAGCAAAACTCCCTACAACAACTATTATATAAAAAAAATTAGAAAATGGCAAAACCACGAGGAAAATACCACCAGCCAATGATAAAATTGTAAAAAAAATCGATAATTACCTTTTAATAAATATTTCCCAAAACATTAGCAAAACTATAAAATTATTTTTACCGCGCGATTCCCGAAGGACAAATTTAATATGCAAGGTTGACGCGATAACATTAATTCCCCATCTATAAGACAAGGACTAATAATTCTTAACATATGTTTTTCCAATTTTTTAGCATAGATATATTTAAGATATCTATATAAATATATTTTCATCGTTTTCAAATCCAACTTTATCCCTTATTTCATATATTTAGTTATAATTACTTTGTTAGATGCTAAACTCATATTTTTAATTACTATACATTTCATTAATTTTTTTGTTGACTTATAAAAAAATAAAACTTAAATTTGATGTTTGACTATTCAAAAAATTAAAACCTGTCTTATTTTCAAAATGTATATCATAATTTAAATATGTATTTTACTATAATTCTATATAATTTTTGACAGTTCAGAATCTTCTTTTCACATGACAACCTTCATAAAATTTGATTGTATCATACAACAAAAATTCTTAAATACGGCCATACGGCCATCAAATTCAGGCCTGAAGTAGGCGTTGTCCACACCTGGTATTAAATAGTTTATAAGGCGACATGTGTAACAAATTGCATCACTTAATCCCCCTCTTCACCCTCCAATTTGGGCGTTTGTAAAATGGCCTTCCAGTATTTGAAAGGCCGTCTGCAACGTCGTTCAAATTATGAGCACCCCTCCGAAGCCCAAAGAGTTCATCAGAAACCCATTTTAACACTCCAAGCTCTTCTCAGATCCATCTTTATGCATATGCATAAGTATAAGCACTCCTCAGATAGTGAAGAATTCAATTGAATTTATTCCTGCGGGATTGCTGAACATGAATACCTGCAACTTGCGTTGTGACTATGGGATTAATTACTCATTCGGGTATAAGCAGATTAATGGTAGGAGCAGCCTGAAGAAGAAGAGAACGGTTGAGGTTTGCTGCATGAGTAGTAGTCATGGTGCACACAAAATTCAAGGAAGTGAAGATAAAAGAGGAGGCCCCTCAAAGGCTGTTTCCAATCCTGCTGCTAAGACTTCACAAGTAGGGGTTATGAATTCTTCAAGGCTGGAGCCTAGAGTTGAGGAGAAGGATGGATATTGGGTTCTCAAGGAGGAGTTCAGAGGTGGAATTAATCCTCAGGAGAAGGTATGATCATCATCACTTCTATATCAGATGAGATCAGTTTTAGTTACTTTGAATGATTGGTTTTAAAATGTCCATTAGTATTTGATAAGGAGTTCAATCTTAAGGTCTCCATTGTAGCAATATGTGTGGGGTAATTAGATGACTTAGAGAGTATAGTGTTAATTAGAGAGCGCTTCTTGGTAACACTGTCTGAGTTTCAATAGACGTTTCGGATCACAGGAAGTGATAATATATCAGGAAGTGGAGAGAGTGATCCGAAACATCATTGAAACTCATACACGGCTTCTTAATTATCTACATGGACTGTGGAAAACACATACGAGTATAGTATTTTATACTAGAATTCAATCATGAAAAAGAGGATTTTGAACATGTTGGATTCCAATTGTGGCTGGCATGGTTTCGATTACTGTTCAATCAGTATAGCCATGGTTAATTAGTGAATTAAACTGCAATTGATAGCGTCTACACAATTATGTATCTGTAAATTTGGGCATAAATTAATTTACATAAATTCTTATGTATAAAAAGATGAGCACACGGTTTAAAGCAATTGAGGGTAACAACACTTGTAGCTGTACGAAAACCAAGAACTGAGAAGGGGCCAAAAAGGGAATACACCACTGTTTCATAGGCAAAATATGCACTCCTGTAGAGAGAAATGCTTCTGTTTAAATGTGTTCACTGGGGCACCGTATGGTATCCAAATGAATCAGGTTTCTTTGTTAGTTTAGACTGGATTCAAGGCAGTGTGTTCAATACAAAGAAGATAAATTCAGTTGTGGCAAAATTACATTTCTTAAGAAATGAAATTTTTTTAATAGAAGATTGACAAGTAAATCATTTGTGGAACTTGTGTTTGCACATGTGCAGATCAAACTGGAGAGGGAACCCATGAAGCTATTCATTGAGAAGGAGATTGAAGAGCTTGCAAAAAAGTCCTTTCCAGACATTGATAAGAACAAGGTTGACAAGGATGATGTTGATGTACGCCTCAAATGGCTGGGTCTCTTCCACCGTAGAAAGCAGCAATGTAATTAAATGCTATCTGATTTCCAACTCTTCTTTTCTTTACAGGTTTATGTCTCAGGATAGTAATAAATTGCTTGTGGTTGACATTTGACATTAGACTAATTTAAAACTTAATCTAGATGGAAGATTTATGATGAGGCTAAAGCTGCCAAATGGAGTGACCACTAGTTCACAAACTAGATTCTTAGCGAGTGTGATTCAGAAATATGGAACAGATGGATGTGCAGACATCACCACTAGACAGAATTGGCAGATTCGTGGAGTGGTGCTGAAAGATGTTCCAGAGATATTGAAAGGGCTAGAAGAGGTTGGACTGTCCAGCTTACAGAGTGGAATGGACAATGTGAGAAACCCTGTGGGCAATCCTTTAGCTGGAATTGACCCTCATGAAATTATTGATACCAGGCCATATGCTAAAGTTTTAACAGATTACATCATCAGCAATGGGAAGGGAAACCCATCAGTTAGCAATCTGTAAGTGCTGAAGCTCTTTATGGTAGTAATTGATCTCTCCTCCTTAATGCTACATGAGTTGCTTTACCATTCTAAGGAAGTTTTTTCTTTTAAAAAAAGGATAGTTTCTGAAAATTTTAAACAGATATTTTTTTCTGACATGTGAGGGCCAAGCTTTTGGGGTTAACCAAGTTAAAATCTTCCTACAGCATTGTCGAATTTAGATGTAATCATCTAATTGTTTTTGCAGGCCTAGGAAATGGAATGTTTGTGTTGTGGGTACACATGACCTTTTTGAGCATCCTCACATCAATGACCTTGCATATATTCCTGCAATAAAAGATGGGAAATTTGGTTTCAATCTCCTGGTTGGGGGATTCTTCAGTCCAAAGCTTTGTTCAGAGGCAGTTCCACTTGATGCATGGGTCACTGCAGATGATATTGTGTCAGTATGTAAAGCAATTTTGGAGGCCTACAGAGATTTGGGTACAAGGGGAAACCGCCAAAAGACTAGAATGATGTGGTTGATTGATGAATTGGTACTACTACTATTTATTTCTCTGAAATTACATCATTGTTTCCTAACCTTTTTAGCTGTTTGATAGCCATTTCTCTGAATGACATTGTTTGTTTATCAGTGTTTTTGAATGTTTTTAAATCTGTTCCAATTCTGGACAGCTACCATTCTCTGCCTATTATGAGATTGATGTGTCTTAAAAGACTTTTCTCTTTTTAGTACTGCTCCAAAGGTACTTGATAATTGTTTGTTTCTCTTTATGAAGTCTTTCTATCCTCACTATCATATGGAATTACCCCGTATCAGATAGTTTACTTGAAGAGACAAATCTTACAGCTCAGGTGGGGGTACTCTCATAAATGTTTTGTTGATTAATGGCTTGAAATGCAATCCAACTGAACATGACTGAACCTACAATGATAATGCATCCTGGTTAATATATGAGTGAATCAATTCCTATTTTTCATACCCACAATTCCACCAAGTGACTGCTAAAACATAAAGAGTGACAATTTGAGTTGTTTGCATACCTCAGTGTACTTCAGATCTAGATTGAGATAGACATTTACTAGTATATTAACATTGAAAAATTGATGGAGATTGTATCCCAAAATATCCAGAGCCCTGCGTCTTTTGTGGATTCGTCTTTGATTTTCTCTGTTCTGTTACATCATATTATATCTGGAACCCATGTCTTAAGATGCAGCTAATTGATGTCCTCTTTTAACTTGTGGGAAGCATTCTATCTGACAACCATATTTCAACATATATGCCAGTGATGATCTGTATTTGACAGATTATTTTCTGTTTGGAGAGTTCATATTGTCTTCCATTAATTTGTCACAACCATTCGATGTGAAATCTATATTTTAAGATATAGCCAAGCGATGGTATCTATATTTGATAGACTGATTTCTGTTTGGGGAATTCATCTGAATGAGCTAAGGAACTAGAACATTGATATTTAGGCATGCATTACATGAGGGTTGTATGATATGTGCCCTTCATTTACTTTAGTATTATAGGTTTCTGAATCAATGATCAATGACCTCTGAAATTTTGTGTCTATGAAAATGCAGGGGATAGAAGGTTTCCGTGCAGAAGTTGCAAAGAGAATTCCAGGTGAAATTTTGGAAAGAGCAGCAGAACAAGACCTGTTGGACAAATCATGGGAGCGTAGGAGCTACCTTGGTGTGCACCCACAGAAGCAGGAAGGCCTAAACTTTGTAGGTCTCCACATACCTGTGGGCCGGCTTCAGGCAGAGGATATGCTAGAATTGGCTCGCATTGCAGAAGAATATGGCACGCAGGAACTCCGCCTCACAGTGGAGCAAAATCTGATCATCCCAAATGTGCCCACAGATAAGATACAGGCTCTTCTACAAGAACCCGTGCTTAAAACATTCTCTCCTTGTCCTCCCCTTCTCATGAGCACATTGGTGGCCTGTACAGGCAACCAATTCTGTGGTCAAGCCATCATTGAAACCAAAGCAAGAGCTTTGAAAATCACAGAGGAACTGGACAGAACCATGAATGTTCCCAGAGCTGTGAGAATGCATTGGACGGGGTGTCCTAATACATGCGGGCAAGTGCAGGTTGCAGATATTGGTTTCATGGGTTGCATGGCCAGGGATGAAAACAAAAAACCTTGTGAGGGAGTAGATATTTTTCTTGGAGGCAGAGTGGGTGCAGATTCACATTTAGGTGAAATGATACACAAGGGAATACCTTGCAAGAACTTGGTGCCCGTCGTTCAAGACATACTCATCCAACACTTTGGAGCAACTAGGAAAACAGACCTCTGAAACAATAACAACTCAACAAACCATTTCAAAATTCTCATCCCTAAGTGTAACTTTTCTAGTAAAAAAGGAGCGCTGATTGCATCCTGTCATGAATAATATTTTCTATGTAAATTTAGTTTTAAGATTTTTTTTTTGGGTGCTCCCAATAAAGGGATTGAGAAAGGTATTATCATCCATTTCCCTTATAAATGGGTTGTGAACAATGAAATGACACTGTATTATCATTCAAGTACCAGAATGTTAAAAATCTTCCACACAGTGTTTCCCATAAACTTTGTTTTCTTAATATTGTGATGTTTATTGTCTTTCCTAAACATGATGCTAATTAATTCCAGTGAGGATTCTGCAATGCAGAAGAGCTTACCATTAATTTAATGACATAAATGGACTGTACTTACGAGGTGCCAAGCACGTTGCTAGAACTCGTGAATACTACCTATGAACAGCCAAGCACTTTATTGGAGAAAACGTTGTTGGTTCCTAAGGCGGGTTTTCCTTTTGTTTCTCACATCTGGTTTGTGGTGTTCAGGTCACTTTTCATTGTCTTCTTTTGAGCTATGTACACACTATGACATATCGAACTACTGGTCATTGAACATGGGAGACTCATACCAGCATTTTCATTGATGAGCTTAAAAGTTAGGAATAGTACGAGTGTAGGTGTTTTGGATATATAGAGAAGATGACTCCGAAATCGTGTACACTGACTTGGAGCCCACGTGAGATCGAAGTGATGTAAGTCAAAATTTCACCGAAGCCTCTTAAGCCTCTTATCTACCTGTACATTATTGATTAGATGGATGACTCAATTGCTTGCTACCACATCATCACCATTTTTATGCCGAAGGCATTCCCTATTTGAGGTGAACCATCTACTTTACAAAATCAATGGTTCATTTCGGAAACGACTAGGAGGATGCAAGACGATAGAATTAATCTCCACCTTGTGTTCTCCTTTATGTCATGTCAGCGCACACGTAAATTAATATGTTGAAAAAGCTTTGAAACTTTTAAGCGAATGCAATTGGCATACGTTGAGCCAAATCTGACAACCTTTGCTAGCATCATTCACGCCGCACACCATAGTGGGAACTCCAGAATAGCGTGTGGACACAGCTGTGAAGCGTTAGAATAGAACAGACATGTACACACAATATGGATGTATTGGGCAAATTCATTGTCAGCAATTTATCGGGGGAAAATTCACTGCCAGCAATTCACCGATGGAAAATTCAGCTTACCGTCATGTAAAATTCACTTATGAAAAATTCACTGCCAAGTAAAATTCACCGCCAGCAATTCACCCGAAAATTAACCACATTAATTTTTTAATAAAATCAAAGTTTTTGAAATATCTATTAAAAAAGATTGGCAGTGAATTTTCCTGAAGCCATACAAAAGGCATGTGAGCTTCTAAATCTTCAGAAAGAATAGTCTCAAGAAATATGCAGACTTTCTGCATATGCCGCGCCATGAATTTGTTAAAATGACTTTGGAATCTTTCAAACGAACACTTACCATAACTTTCATCAGCATCCTTCCTGTTTGTGTCAACATTGCAGGGGATATGCACCAAATGGGTTCGTTGTAGAGGCTTCTAAAAATATTAAACTCTTGCGACTGGTGGTTCTAAATCCCAATTTCATGACCTCTGGTAGATTCTTCCTTGTGCTAAAGTGGGAGCTTTAGAATGGTTGCAGTGCATACTGTAAAATTTCTTAAGATCTAGGAAGACAAATTTTCAAGCACACAAACGAAATTGCATTAACCGATTTCATTCTCATTCACACTAAATCAAATGCAAAGATATACAGTTTTATAACCACCGTAGCGGTGAAAGGAAAGCAAACTGTTGTGTTTGCTTCAGTTAACATATTGTAGTGAAAGCAACACTCATGTTTACTTAAGTTAGCTTATTGCATGAAACGTTGATTACGGAGGAATTCATGTCCGTTGATTACAGAGGAAAACTAACGCTAACACCCCCCCTTAAGTCTAACTAAGTAGACAAAAAAGAGGAAAGAGGGAAAACCCTGTGGGAACAAAACCCCCCCTTAAACCTAACTAAGGAGAAAATGCCTATAGAGGTAACAAAGATGAGTCCTGGCATCAAGGCCATTTTAGGTACCCATTTACATATGAAATTCTCCCACAAATATAGAGAGAATATAATAGAAGAAGATATGAATCCCCCCATAATGGAAGAGCTCCCGTGCCAATGATGAACGCCTGAAGACAAAATATGATCCACTACCTGCAAACAACATTTCTCCCCTTAGGAAGAAAATGATCTACTGGTGATTGGAGAAGCCAATCCAAAAAGATGGGTGATACTGGAATCCAAATCCAGATGATGTGCGCCTTTAAAAATTGCTCACATGTCCACATCTCTGAAAGCGATGATGGCGATCCAAGATCTTGTAAAGACTGATCTGGAGCAAGCTCCAAAGGCGATGAAGATGGTGGGCCAACAACGCTGATGAGGCTGTCAACAAAAAGGAGTGGAATGTCCTCAAAGTAATCCTCCAGATCTGCAATATAGGACTCTACAAGCAAGGATGATATGTTTGCAATATACGAATCCCAAGTAGCTATGTTTGGAAGATATATGATGCCTTGTTGCAAGAAGCCATTGGAAGCTTTCAAAGAAGCAACACAGAACTCAGAATCAACAACATATGTAAGGACAGAAGATTCCTCAAAGAGAAGACGTATGTCCTCAATGTTGTCATCATGATCAAGGAGGAGAGACTTTGCAAACAAATGATGAATGTGTGAAAGGATGTCATCTCGCTGATCAAGAGGACAAGAGTGAACTTGCAAAAGAGAATTTGAAGTAGCCTTCGGAGAAGCCAAAATCTCTTTTGAAATAGCAAGTGGAGGAGATTGAATAGCTGCCAATATAGGAGGTGTAGAAAGAGGAGAAACAAGAAGAGATGTCGATGTGTCATCAGGACAATCAAGATTCTTCCAATAATTAAGTTCCTCTTCAGTATCATCGTCATACAAAGGATCATCTTCATTATCATGGGAGAAAAGCATGTCTATAGTGGGATTATCTGGGAATGGAGGTTCAGTGGGATCTCCATATATTTCCCATAGAGTGGTCCAGAGAGTGCGAGGGCACTCAATGTGTGACAGAGCCCATGATGTGTGGTCCCCAACACTTAAACAGATTAATCCTAAGACATGATCATTTCTACTTTCCCATACAGATTTCTGCCAACATGCAGTTGGTTTAGGAATAAGTCCAAACAAATGCGGCAATAAATGAATCCATTGGCAGTGCTTTAAGATTCCATCACGCCAGGACTTATAGTTTCCTTCTCCCAAACTAATGACAGATGGATGATTTCTAATTCCCATTTTTAGACTAGATATTTACCCCTTTTAGAACTTTATTTCAGTTCATATTAACCCCCAAAAATGAATGCAAAAAGCGACTTATAGTTTACATGCAGTGACATGCAAACAAACGAATGAAACATGCAAGTTCATGCAAAAGAAATTTGCACGCTGTAGATGGAATAAGCCCGATCTGTAATCATAAACCTCCAATTGATAAAAGCAAACAACATAAGAAAAAAAACTTATCCTTCATATGCAATAAAAAGAAACTTGCACGGAGTGGTGTGAGGGCAGAGATCAAACAAACAAAATATCATTGTTAGAGTAATAAGTTATTATGCTTAATTAATTATATCATATTGATTAATTAATTAAGTCACTTATTCCTCTTTGTTACTTAAGCTAAACTTAGGCACATTAATAATTAATTAATTATTAAGTGTGCACACTAGGGTTTCATTTAGGGTTTCTTGATCTCCTTCATAAGGATTGATCTCTTTTGTAATTATTGATTTTCTTAATGCATTTTTACACCGTAAGGTTTACAGAACATCTTCTTTGGTTCTTCATATCTTTTGCATGTGATAGGTATCTATTTGCATGCAGATGATCTTGGATTCTAACATGGTATCAGAGCTCCAGACTTGCAGCTGCTTGTTCGTGATCTGAAGATATGGCCTCTCTGTGAGTTTCAAGTGCAAGGGTTTCCATAGGCATCTTTTCTGCAAGATCCGGGTAGCCATTTTTCGACACTATGGTTCAAACGACGCCATCGCGATTCTAAAGGTCCCAAAACCCCAGAAACCTTCCTCGGCCAACGCCCATTTTGGTGCAGTTGATCCAGGAGGCAAAAAAATTTTATCTGGGGGGTCGTACGGCCTCCCAGCACGCAATTCGAGGCACGTTTTTTGAAAAATTTCAAAAATAAAAATAAAAAAATTGAAATTTAAAAAAAAATTGTGCGCCGCACGCACAAAAGGTGGGCGGCCACTGCCGCACCACCCGACGGCCACCAGGAGCGGCGGCCACCGGGTGGCGCCCCCATTGCACCGCCCCACCTTCGCTCAGCGCCCACGGGCACCCACCTTAGAGGCTGGGGTCCTATGGGGGACCGGGCGCTATGCGCCCTGCCCCTGGCCGGCGGCCCAGCCCCCTCCTCAGCAGCGACGGTTCTATGGAGAACCAGGGGATCCGCCCTCGCACCAGCCCGCCAGCCCCTGGTTGCACATAGGACCAGGGGCCCAATTTTTTTTGTAGGGAGGCCGATTTTTTGCGGCGACGGCCAGACGGCCGTCAATTTTATGCTCGTGAACCGCTGACGTCAGCATGCTGTCAGCGATCGTACAGCCACTCTTTGCCCCCTCCTAGTCCAGTTTGCCCTAAAGGAGCAGTTTTTTTGTTTTTGGCATAACTTGGGCATACAGTATCGAAATCAGGAAAACGAGATATCACCGGAAAGCTGGTTCTGAGAAATTTTATTTGATGCAGTTTATTTTACAGTATTTTTCTATTTTACTATATTTATTGCTGTTTGAAGTCAGATGTACTTTTTATGCTTCCGAGCTCATAACTTTTTGCCATGATCTCCGTTTTTTGCCTCGTTTGAAGCGTTGGAAAGGTATTGAGGAGCTCTACGTTGCTGTCCATGCAATTTTTCTGTATCTATATCAGGTTGATCGATTATTCCAGATTTGGCCCGATGGGTTGTTTGAAGATTACTTGGATATTTTGGTAGTTGGGAGGGTGCATCTTGCATTTTTGCACTTCGTTTTTAATAATACATCATTCAATAATTGCTTGCTACTTCATAGATTCCAGAGTTGTTCCCGTTTGGAGTTTTCGAGTGTTCCGTGGCATCGGGTCTGCTGTTGCTTTATCATGATTCCTTGAGTCAATCAATGACTCTCATCCGGTTTCAGTAGTAGACAGAAGAATCTTTCCTTGTTTGCCAGTATCAGGTTCCAGTGTTACTCTATAGAGTTCTTCCAGTGCTTCTTTGTAGCATGTCATCTCATTGTAGGGGGGTTTTGTCCCACTGGGTTTTTCTTCTCTACACCCTTCTTGCATTTGTAAATGGGTACCTGATCAGGCCTAGTTGCTGGGACCCATCTTTGCTTTCATGCATCTTATTCTAGTGTTTTAGCTTCTTCTTAAGTTCATCTTAAGGGGGGGTGTTAAAGTAATAAGTTATTATGCTTAATTAATTATATCATATTGATTAATTAATTAAGTCACTTATTCCTCTTTGTTACTTAAGCTAAACTTAGGCACATTAATAATTAATTAATTATTAATTATTAAGTGTGCACACTAGGGTTTCATTTAGGGTTTCTTGATCTCCTTCATAAGGATTGATCTCTTTTGTAATTATTGATTCTCTTAATGCATTTTTACACTGTAAGGTTTACAAAACATCTTCTTTGGTTCTTCATATCTTTTGCATGTGACAGGTATCCATTTGCATGCAGGTGATCTTGGATTCTAACAATCGTGACTGTAGATTGAATCGCAGCCTCAGATGAATGATTGTGCCTTCAAACAAGAGAATAGTGTCGAGAGATCACCGATTGGGGTTTCCAAACCCCCCAATCTGCCTTTAAACTAGCAGGGCGCAGGTATCAATCTTCTTTGCTTGCGCAAGAAAGACCCACGGATGTGACTACCGGTAAAGAGGTTAGCTCCTGCTGCTTGGTCAAACAACAATGGAATTCGTTCAACTTTGGCTTGTCTTATCTCCCCCCAAGGCTCTAATACCATGTAAAATTTCTTAAGATCTAGGAAGACAAATTTTCAAGCACACACAAACGAAATTGCATTAACCTATTTCATTCTCATTCACACTAAATCAAATGCAAAGATATACAGTTTTATAACCACCGTAGCAGTGATAAGAGGTGGTGAAAGGAAAGCAAATTGTTGTGTTTGCTTCAGTTAACATATCGTAGTGAAATCAACACTCATGTTTACTTAAGTTAGCTTATTGCATGAAACGTTGATTACGGAGGAATTCATGTCCGTTGATTACAGAGGAAAACTAACGCTAACACATACACTTAATGAATTTGTTTAAGAAGATATTAAAACTTTCCAATGAGTGCAATGTTAGCTGTGAACTAGGCATTGCACCCTCACCATTATTCCCACAACTTGGAACTTGAAAATTGTTTATAATGATTTTGTGAGATGTCAAAGTTACAGTTTTGTTTGATATGAATCCAGAATGTCAAGATAAAGCCAATAGAAAAACTGTTTGACAAAATGTCTTTAAATTTCTTACTTAGAGGTTATGCAAATGAATTGGTTGACAAAATGCCTCAAAGAGAAAAAATCCAAATACACAGATTTAGATAATGAAAAATAGCATTTGGACGAAAATCTTGGATATTCAAACTTATAGTGAAATCTATGTTTAAATGTTGAAAATGCTTAATTTGGTAGTGAGGATCAGGCATGGAATTTGATGGTCTATTTGACTGTTTTTTGCATTTTAGATCGTATAAGTTGACTTGCTATATTTTTATGTAACTGCATATATGACACTTTAAATTATTACTAAACCATAAAAAAATTTATATATATATATATATATATATATGATGTTTATTATAAAAATATAAATTAATTTAGAATCTTTTCAAAGATGAAATATTTTTAATTTTTCAAATATTTTTAACAATAAATTTAAGATTTTGACATTTTTACTGATAGTTATCACTGTTTTATATTAATATATATGATTTATATATAAGATATCCATATGACTAATAACATAACAAGAATTTTCAATTTTTTTTTACAGTGATTGGCAAGCTTTCAATTTTTAGATTTATTTCTTTGGCTTGTAGATTTAACTTTCTTTCCCTTGTAGATTTATTATTTTATGTTCATGTTTCGCTATAACCTGTTTTAGATGTTGCATGCTTGTAAATTACAACAAGAATAATAGCAAAGGAAAAGTGATTGATTGCACTAGATGGGGTATCTTACGACATGTTTTTCCTTCATGATCATTAGGTGCAATAGCGAATTTCCTAACATTGTTTCATGGCTTTACTCTTGCCATTGGCAGTCGCATGAGAATATTCAGTCCATGTATTATTTTTAATTTTTGCATCTCAATTTAAAAATAATAATAAAAAAGCCGTTCCTTTTTTTTTAAGAAGTTATGTTTTTGCGTTTAAATATAAGAAAATTATATATTGAAGGTTTATGCTAGATTATTATATTTTTTTATTGTTTATTGGTATTTTTAAGAATTATGATTCTTATAAAAAATACTTAATTAATTTATATGATACATAATAATATATTTTAAAAAATAACATTACTTTAAAAATAGAAATTTATTTTTTTCATTATGTACAAGTAAAAATCACTAAAAATATTTTAATATAGAAAGTTTTCTATAGAAAAATCATAATTTTTTTTTTTTGACAATTTCTATTTTTCACAAAACGTAAAATGAAAGACATTTAAATGATCAAATCATCACAAAATTTTATTTGACAAGTAGAGGTGGCCATCAAAATCAACGCGTGGTGAGAATTCTAAAAAAAAAATGATTAAACATCTAGAGAGGAAATAAAATATGTTTTAGAAACTCCCTCATGTACCATCGCTCTAAAAAGAACAGTTTGAATATGTGTACCAATGTGAAGATAGCTCAACGACTCCCAATGTGAGGGTGATGATTGCATGACTAGGAGTGCCTTTGAAAGTGGTAGAAAAACAAGTGCTAATGTATGCTTCATTGAGGTTGGACAATTTGAACGACTTTTGAAATATGGCAACGTCTACCCAGCCACCAGATTGCACATTTGACTGTATTTATTAATTAATTGAAAATACAAAATACATTGAATTTTTATTTTTAATAAATTAATAAACATGGTCAAATGTGCAGTCTGATGGTTGCATAGACAATGACTTGAAATATGAGGCATGCACATAATGTGTGCTACTAAAGTTAAATAATTTTTTACTATCTTTGTTTAGTAAGAGTGAAATTTAGTTTAGTAATTCATTGTGTTACTTGTTGAAATTAGTTTGGAAATATCTTATATAAAAGGTTGGAAGATTGGCAGTCTAAATAATTATGTTGAAGCTTTTAGATAGCAATTCTTAGTGGAGAATAAGGAGAATAAGAGTAATTCAAGATGGTAACACATCATTCCTTTTATAAATGATAAATATCAAATTTCTAATAAATTTAGAAATGAAATTGTCATTGGTGTCCAATCTTAATAGAGCATTCTTTCACAAAAATTGACAACCAAAAATGTCAAGGAGATCTCTGATAATAGATTTCCATGAGTAGTAAGCAATATAACAAACAATCTTTGAGTGTTTTTAGCGTGTTCAAGTTGTGAGTGAAAAAGGAAAGATATAGGCTAGAGTTGAACAAATAGAGTTTGTCAATAACAAAATAGTTTGAAGTGAGAAGTTTTCATGCAAGGCTTTGGGAGTTGGCATCCACTTTAAATTGCTAGAGTCAAGTAGTAAGTTGAGACCAAGATGTAAGTTGAGACCAAGATGTACTTCTAAAAAGAACATTCAATTTGATAATGAGGTAGAGGAGAATGGGGACTTTAGAAAGAAGCTAAAGGTAGATAATTTTGAAAGGAAACAAGGTGGACTATTAGGTAGATAGCTAGTGCCAGTCTTTGAGGAAGGTACAAGGGACTTGTATGGAGATTTTAATCTAGATTTCACAGGACAAAGATAAGATTAGTTACACTCTTGTCATGTAGAGAGAGGTCATACAATGTGGTCTCATAAGCTCCAAAATCAAAGACATATCAAAGGCTACTAAAACTTTACACAAATTTATGAAAGAAACAATGGGCTTGAGGAATGAGGAAGAGAGAAAAAGGTTCAAGTTTTCCCTTTAAATCAACTTGTTCCACCAAATGGAGGTAGAGAAGTTGAGACCATTCCAAAGAGAAGTATCCCACCATTTCAATAATTTGGCAATATATCATTCTAATATTTCCACATGTTAATAAGAGGTGGAAACACTTTAAGCTTGAAAAAGGATCCAAAAGATCTTGTCCTTCACATTATTCAAGCCCCATTTCCCCTTTGCCCTGACAAAAGCCACTCTTAAAAGGGATTTTCTAAGGTTTATCCATGACCAGATATCCCAATTCACTTTGAGATAAATAATTTCACCACCTTGCTAAATCGAATCTATGGTAACTCAAATGCAAAAGAGTTCAATTCCTAGATTTTCCAATTAATAACCACTTGATTTTGGGGGGAAAGGAATATATTGATTGGGATACCATAATCAGTGATAATTTATGAAATCAACTAGCTAAAGTTTAAGAAAAAAAAAGAATATTTATTGTCAATGGAAGGCATACCATCATGAAAGAAGCCTTCCCATTGAGAAGCTCTACCAACCACATGGTATTGTCAATGAGCTCTATAAATCTAATCAAAAAAACATTGGAGGTTGCAAAATGGTAATCCAACTATTGTTCACTATAATTTATCATTCCAAAAGTGCATTAAAGATTATAATGCCAAGAAAAAAATTATGATTAATTTAGTCAACTTGATTCAAAATATATTACTCCTCATGGCCTAGAAAATTGAGTGATGAATGGGTTCTATAAATTTTAACAAGGTTAATCTAAGCCTGGCACTATATATGTTTATAAATGACTAAAGGTCAAAGAATAGATGCAACATGTGTATCATTTGGAATTGTTTGTGAAAGTATCAAAACTTCCTAATAAGTATCTACACCTCACATCTACAATTGAACCTATCTCTTGATTTCTTCACATGAAATAAAATACTGATAAATTGAAAAGTCAAATTGTGAAATACATGGGAACTAAATTGCAAAGGTTGCAAAGAATAACTCTATCCTCTCTCCCTCTCTCCCTCTCTCCCTCTCTCCCTCTCCTTATCTATTTATATATATACATTTCTCCTTCTATCTCTAACTCCATATCTCTCTCACTCACAAACACACACACACACTCTCTCTCTCTCTCTCTCTCTCTCTTTATATATCTATCTTTATCTCTAGCTCTCTCTCTATATATATCTCTCTATCTCTATCTCTATCTTTCCCCTCTCTCCCTCTCTCTATACCTCTCTATTACTTACATCTTTGTCACCTTCTTTCCCTCTCTCTTGCCCTTGTTATGTCTATATCC
This sequence comes from Sequoia sempervirens, assembly GCA_007258455.2. Lineage (NCBI taxonomy): Eukaryota > Viridiplantae > Streptophyta > Pinopsida > Cupressales > Cupressaceae > Sequoia > Sequoia sempervirens. The sequence goes on from VDFB02193867.1 coordinate 745,522,821, forward strand.
CTATCTCTCCCTCCTCCTCTCTCTCCCCCTCCCCCTCTCGCTCCTCTCTCTATCTCTTTATATCCATATCTCTCTACCTCTATCTCCCAATGTCTCTCTATCTCTTTCCTTATCCTTCTCTATATCTACATATCTCCCTCTATCTATATCACTCCCTCTCTCCCTCTCTCCCCCTTTCCTCTCTCTCTCTCTCTCTCTCTCTCTCTCTCACATTCACTCCCTCTCTTCCTCCATGTCCCTATTACTCTATATCTCTATCTCTATTTCTTTCTCTATCTCCCTTTCACTCCTATCTCTATCTCTATCTATCTCTTTCTATCCATATCTTTCTCTACCCCTTTCACCTTATCTCTCCATCTCTTTCCCTATCCCTCTTTATATCACCATC
>VDFB02193867.1:745523308-745914911 GCA_007258455.2 Sequoia sempervirens
TGATCCCATTCAGCCAAATGTACCTAAAAATCTTGAACCAATTCAAGTCAAGTAGATTGAACAAGAACCACCATTCCCTCAGAGGTTAGAAATTTCCAAGAAGAAAGAAGAAAATGAGGATACCACTTTTGACATCTTGGATTAGCTAAAGCATATATGTGTTTAGATACCCCTATTTTAGGCCATAAAGGATGTTCCAATCCATGACAAAGCTATCAAGGAAGCTTGCCTCAAGAAGCCAGGAAGAAAGAAGAAAGAAGAAAGATCCAACTACAGTCCATGTGGTGGGTCAGTTAGCTAACATCATGTTGGGAAAAGTGACTATTCCCAAATATAATGACCCAGGCAATCCTGTGGTAGCAGTTGTCATAAACAGGATTCAGGTAAAGAATGCTCTGATTGATTTAGGGGTAGCAATAAATGTAATGACCAAAGACATCCTACAAAAACTAAATATTGCAAGCATGAGATCTACTCCTACTATCCTACAACTTGTTGATATCTCTACTGTTAAGCTTGATGGTATAGTGGAGGATCTTGTAGTAGTTCTAGACTCCTGGGAGTACCCATCAGATTTTATGATTATTTCTCCCAAGGCTACACTAGGCGGCTATCCCATTATTCTTGGAAGGCCTTGGTTGGCAACTACAGATGCATACATTGGATGTTGGTCAGGTGACATGACCATTTCAGATGGCAGGAGTACTAAATTTTTTTTTCTTTATCCACCTGCTCAGCCATCTCATAATGAAGATGATTCTCTATGGCCACAAGTTGGTGAAGAGGCCGAGGAAGTTAATTATGTGGTGCAACTTATTATGCTAGGAAGAAGCTCTTTCATGCAGCTCCAAGATGAGGATGAAGTATTGGCTAACATCATTCAGAATGATTGTGAAGTGGATGAAGCATCATCCTCTAATCCAGCTACTCCGATCAAGACACTTCTGCATGCTCTTCTTGTAGCCATTGTTCTTGCAGCCACTATTCCTACAGATATTCTTCCTGCAAACGTTCTTCCTACAACCACTGTCTCTGCAGATAGATTCCCTGTAGCAATAGGTATGTCTCATACATTGCTGCCATATGAACTAAAGGTACCATGTGTTAATGAGGCAGCCATGATAGAATTAACTACACAAGTACAGGTGTCAGAAGGAAGATATCTAAATGTTAATAGAAAATTGAATGAAGAGCAGCAACTGTTATTGGCAAATCTATTGAGGACCCACCAGCATGCATTCACATGGAATTTTCATGATATGAAGGGATTGGATCCTAAACTTTGCACCCACATAATTTATATCAGAGATTATTGCACTCCAGTAAGATAACCACAAAGAAGGATTAACCCTGCACTAAGAGAAATTGTGAAAGGAGAACTACAAAAATTACTAGATGCAGGATTTATTTACCCCATTTCAGATAGTCAGTGGGTATCTCCATTAGTGATTGTGCCCAAGAAAGGAGGGAAATGATGAGTTTAATGGTGACTATAAGGGGGCACCGATCACGCCATCCGAAGATCACTTTCCTTCACCTTCATTGATCAAGTTCTGGATACACTTGCAAGGAAGTAATACTTCTCTTTTTCTGATGGATTTAGCAGCTAAAACCATATCCAAATTGCACTAGAAGACCAGGAAAATACCTCTTTTACTTGTCCCTAGGGGACCTATGCTTATTTGGTGCTCCCATTTGGCTTGTGCAATGCACCTGCAACTTTTCAGAGGGCAGTCATTGGCATATTCTCAGACATTTCTCATGACTGCATGGAGATTTACATGGATGACTTCACCACTTATGGTGTTGATTTTAATCAAGCATTGGAGAATCTCAAGAGAGTCCTACAAAGATGTGAAGACCAGAACTTGTCCTTAAATTGTGAAAAATGCTTCATGATGATGCAAGAGGGTGTAGTTCTTGGCCACTACATCTCCCACAAGGGAATCCAGGTTGATCCTGCAAAGATTGAGGTAATCACAAATCTGCCTACACCTACAAAACAAAAGGATGTTAGGAGTTTCTTGGGTCATGTAGGATATTATAGGCGATTCATGAAGGATTTCAACAAGGTAGCAGCACCATTGTATACCCTTCTCACTAAAGATGTTGAATTTCAATGGATTGAAGCTTGTGACAAAGCCTTTTTTGACTTGAAGGCAACTTTAACTCATGCTCCTGTACTCAAGGGACCCAATTGGGAACTCCCTTTCCACATCCACACTGATGCATTAGATTATGCCATAGGAGTAGTCTTAGGACAGAAAGAGGGAGTTGTTGAGCATGCTATTTACTTTGTCAGCAAAAATTTGCAAGGAGCTGAATTCAATTATATAGTGATAGAGAAAGAGATGCTGGCAGTAATCTATGCACTGAACAAATTCAGAAATTACATAACGGGCTACCAAATCTTTGTCCACACTGATCATGCAGCCATTCGGTACCTTATGAATAAACCTTTGATCACAGGTAGATTGGAAAGATGGTTATTGTTGATGCAGGGGTTTGATATAACCATTGTAGATAAGCCATGGAAAGCTAATGTTGTTGCAGATTTTCTTTCAAGGCTAACTACATCAGACAACAATCAGCCCATAGATGACTCTTTCCCTGATGAGCATCTATTCTCTCTCACTGTACAAACACCTTGGTATGCTGATATAGCCAATTACTTGGTCACAGGTATAATTCCTTCTCACTTCTCCCCAAAAGAGCAAAGGGCACTTATTGAAAAATATTTTCCTTTCTCTTGGATTGCTGGATGTTTATTTTATACTGGACCAGACCATGTCATGAGAAGATGTGTAAGAGAAGATGAGACATATGACATTTTGCATGCATGTCACAATGAACCATGTGGAGGACACTTTGCAGCCAAGAGGACAACAATGAAGGTTTTGAACATAGGGTATTACTGGCTAACACTCCACAAGGATGCATGAAGGTATACCAGAAAATGTGATAGGTGTCAAAGAATGGGTAGACCAACCAAATCTGATGAGATGCCACTGTGCCCTCAGGTAGTAATCACTCCCTTTGACAAGTGGGGATTGGATTTCGTAGGACCAATTGACCCTCCATCAAATGGTAAGTCTTATGTATTAGTATGCACTGATTATGTAACAAAATGGGTAGAGGTTAACCATGAAGCATGCAAGAGATGAAAAAGTTGCAGAGTTTCTTTATGAAGATATTTTCACAAGATACAGAGTCCCCAGAGAGATAGTAACTAATCAAGGAGCTCAATTCACATCAACTCTTGTTGCAACACTAGTTAATGAGTACAACATAAGGCACAAGAAGTCTACCCCTTATCACCCCCAGGCTAATGGACAAGTTGAGGTGACAAACAGAGAAATTGAAGCCATTCTGACCAAAACAGTAGCCATCCATAGGAAGGATTGGGAAAATAGATTACCAGAAGTTGTTTGGGCCTATAGGACAATATGGAAAACAACTATAGGCTTCACCCCATTTGAGTTGTTATATTGAAAGATAGCTATGATGCTCGTTGAATTTGAATATAAGACTCTACGAACTATAGTGGATTTGGGGATGGATATTTCTGAAGCACAAAAAGAAAGAATCATGCAGATAAATGCTTTGGATGAAATAAGAAGAGCAGCTCTGCAACACACAAAAGTAGTGCAGAATCAGAGAATCAAGTGGCATAACAAATTTATCAAAGAAAATAAATTCAAACTAGGGGATTGGGCCTTGCTCTATGATTCTCGATACTAGGACAATGCAGGAAAATTACAGACAAGGTGGCTAGGACCATATGAAGTTGCTGAGGTCTTTCCTAATGGAGTTTTCTAGCTCACCACCATTGACCCTGTCAAGTTCAAATTATTTGTCAATAGTCATCGCCCTAGATTATACCACAAACCAGCATCTAAAGAAGAATTCCTACAACAATTCACTCAACATTCAGCACCCAAGCTTCCTGCAACTGAAGGCAGTGGACCTAGTGTCCCTCCTTCCTAACTGAGGTACGCAGTTTTCATAATAAAGACTTTCACTTGCATGGAAGTCCATTTCTTCGTCATTCGCCCATCCACCCATCCATCACCACCTTTCTCTCTCTTCCATTCCTTCATTCCACCTCACCTCATTCCACTTCATTTTCATTTATTTCTCAATTCATTCTCCAGCAAGGAAATTGTTATTTTATCTGTGATCTTTGCAACAAATCTTCCACACATTCATGTATGTGCACATTAATTGCTATCTTTAATCATCTTTTAGGAGTGTTCATTTAATCACTATACGTTAGTATAGATGTTCACATAGATGCCATCATTACCTATCAATCACCACTCCCATCTCACATGTGCGGACACATGTCCAAATTTAGGTTGGGGGGAGGGGAACAAAAAAGATGTAAATATTTTGTGAATTTATTGCCCATGTGTCAATTCAACTAGGCTATGTCAGAAATTTGAAATGAGCTGATTTGAAATCCGAGTGAGAGGATGACTTGCATGTGTGAAGTGATAGTAACTGCAGCCGCCATTTCTTCCTATCATGACTCTTCGTCATCACCCCTTTTCTTGCCATTATTGAACCTGTTGAAATCTTGAGTTAAGGAGCCATAGTTGCAAAACAAAAGGAAATAAATTCAGTTGGCAGTAGCGCTAGAAATTTAGTAGGGTGGTACTGGAAAGAAGGGGAATTGCAGAAAAAAGTTGCAAGGGGAATTGCAGGAAAATAAGTTGTAGAGAATTTGTTTGATTGCAAACAATGGGAGGTGGGTTAATTCGAAACAAACCCATGATGCATGATATTTTACTATAGGATGCACAATTCCTGCCCGAATTTCAAAACTGTGGATGGATAGATTACTTTTTGAATTTGGATGGTTTTGATGAAGGCATTGCCCTTGAATTTGCTCAGATGTTTTCAGAGGGAACAACCATAGTAAAAGGGTTGGAAGCTGTGGCAACAGAGGAAATAATTTTAGAGGTTACAGGGTTACTTGCTGATGGTGAAAATTACCCTACTTCCAGAGACACCAGGTCAACTAGGGCTAAATTTACAGAGCCAAATGATCCCCCATTGAGCATAGACAAATAGGGCGCAAAGAGAATGTCTCTGCCCAAGTCGTGGAAGCAGATAGTCGTGTATGTCATCAAATACATCACTTGTGAGGGTTGCCAGTCAAAATTGCACTCTTTCCACTTCAAGATTTTGAATCATATGAGGCACGACAGGAGGATGAACGTGCCTAACGTGTTGTACAATATTCTCTCAATCATGGCAGCCGAAACTCAAAAAGGTAGGGATAATTCTATTTCCCACCATTAATTAATTAAATTTCTAGTTGAAAAATCTCCGCGTGATGTATTTGGAATGACTTGGGAAGAGTTTATCAAAGTTGATCATTTGCCACCTAAGGCTATACCTCAATTTCGTAGGTCTAGCAGGAGGGTAAGCACGGTTGAAGCCATTCCTAGTGCTTCAACCTCTGGTGCTAGCTCTAGTGTGAATCTTCCTATAGGAGAAGAAGCTATAGAAATTAGTTCTTCTGAAATATAGCATGTAGAAAAAGAAATCCCTTCCTTAGGTTATGACGATGAAATCCCGCTTGAAACCCTCATGAAAACTAGGGCACAATAGAGAGAAGTAGAAATGAGAAAAGGGAAGGCTAAAACTCAGCCTGTAAAAAGAGGGGTGCCAAGTTCTAAGAAGAGGAAGGCTGATACTGTTCATCCTATAGCCAAAGGAAAACGTGAGAGATCTCCAAGGAAATCAAGACCAACTGGGCCTGCGTTTGGTATGCCTCCACAGGAAAGCCCTAAACCTAGTGAGACCTCACATGAGGACCCTGAAGCTCCAATGGAGTAGGAGAATATTGAAGGAGAAGAAGACATATTTAAGAAAGCAACAAATATAACACTGGCTAATCTTGCTAACATTGCAGAAGAATTGGAGGAAAATCAAGACTCCCTGCAGCATGAGCAAGAAGTCCTGCAACAACAGCTAAAACCAGAGCAAGAGTTCTTGTAGCCACTACAAGAGCAAGAACAACAGTTCCTGCAACAAAAGGAAGAAGAAACAATACCTTTGAAACCCGAGATAACTGGACAACCTGAGTACATGCAGATAGTACCATATGAGGAGCCACCACCTAAAATAATGGTAGGAATCCACAAACCTCCTGATTTTACAATGCATGCAATTCTTTTGAATTTATGGCAAGAAATACAAAGGAAAGAGGAAGAATGGAAAAAGGAAAAAGGAAAATTAAAGGAGGAAATTCAAAAGAGGGATGAAGAAATTGAGGATAAAAATGCAGAAATTTCCACCCTGAAGCAAAGGGTAGATGATATGGTAGCCTTGGCACCAAAGATTCTGGAATGTAGAGATCCTCCAAGAGTCTATGCTTTTCTCCTAAAGGAGAGGTATCTCTCTTTTAAGATGTCAAGAATTGCCTCAGGTTTGAATCCTTCTATTGACACCGCCATGAAATTCTTCAATGCTTATAGGATTGCCTCACCTGAAATGAAAAAAATTCTATGTGAATTTTATTTACATAATTATGCTATCACAAAAGACCATGATTGGAATCCACTGCTATATGTTGGAGATATTCAATTGAGAGCATTCATGTCTTGGGTACAAAATGAGATTAGTTTGGGACAACAACATAGTGCTTATAAAGAATTGGAATTCGATATTCCCCTCCATGTTAGAGCTAAATCAAGCAACCCAAGGGACATTTACAAAGAATGGCGCATAATGCTACTCATACCAAGTTATGCCAATAGAATTATGCCTTGGATTGAGCAGTATACAATGAGTATGAGGTAAAGAAAATAGCAAAGGAAGAGGCCATGAGGAGATGTTTATCCTAGAGATGGAATAGTTTGACCGATGAGCTGAAATAGGCTGAGCCTCATTCCATCCACAATTATGATGCAACCCTAAAAAGAATAGAGAGGTTTTTGAGATTGGGAGAGCATAGGGGCGAGACTGGCTTCCCTTGACTTTCTAGCCACCCATGCTCATGTGGCCTATGCCAAATTTTATATTTTACCAGTTTGATGTTGCTGCAAAGAGGCAGAGATGGAACAGGTTTGGCAGATTGGGAGGATTCTATTGGGCCATAGACTCACACACTACAGCCACTGATGTTGGACAAATCTCTATTGCAAATTTTAGAGCTTTGACCAAGTAGAAGAACAACCCTTCCCTTACTGGAGGACCAAAAAAACGTTAGGTTGCAGGGAGTGATGAGCCTAGTTTTTGGTCTAATTTTGGGTAAAATCTATAGTCTATTTGCTAATAGATTTCATGGAATTTGATGCTTAAGTGTTGGTATTGGCATAATGTTTCCCTCAAACCATTGACATTCGACAATATCCTATCTCTACAAACTTTAATGACATTTGGCATAATATGTGGGTTATCTATATTAATTTTGCATGTGATTAATGGATTTTTCTTGGAGTGGTTATAGATGTGCAGTTATTATGCGTACTGACTTTTTCATGTAGATTTAATGAGCTCAGTTGAGGAAGACGCCACCAGCTGGACATGCACCATAACAACCAACTGAGGAATCGGTCCAAGTCAAAGGCAGCCAGTAGCAAAGATTCTTCATGCAACTGTGTGTAACCTCCTTGTAGTGGACCTTAATGATTGAACATGCATGGGCATTACTATTGTGCTGAATCTGTGCTTGACTTGCATGTTTGGCTAGATTCCTTGCATGTGTAACTGCCATCACTCCACTTTCCCCTATTTTCCCTAAATGGCATCCTCCCAGTCATGGAGTTGACTGCCCTGTTTAGCTGTAGTATAAATAATAATTTGATGCTCCTTCCTCAGGAGTTGCACGATTTGATATTGTACTCACATTCTCTAGTTTCAACAATACAGATACATTACTCTTTGTATGCATGATTTACTGTGAATGAAATAAAGTTTTGAGTTTGAGCACCTAAGTTCTTATTAGTTTAAAGGATACTTATCCAAGGGGGCCCACTTGGTAAGTAATCCGTCTTCTTACTTTAGCATTAGCTTAGTATTACTTGTTTAGTGCTTAGTTAGACATCTGACATCGACTGTTCCTGCAACCACTATAATTCCATTCTGTGACTATTCCTACAACCAAAGCAGATAAAGTAGTTTCTTGTTTTTTGTGTAGATTTCCATTCTTGTTTTGCATTTCAACTTAGCATAGTTTTCGGTTGATGTTCAGTATTTGTTTCATTTCTTTCCAACAATTTACTTTCAGTATTGTGTTTCTTAGCCATAGAATGCAATGGCTACTTGAGCCCCTAGTGCACATACTATTCTAACCCATTTCAGGTTCATGTCCATGGGTTGACAAGTTAAGTGCACCTTCGTGATGATTGAATAGTTATTCAGGTTAGATGTCCAATCTCTGAATCATGACTGTAAAGGCTTAGTTATTAAATATTGTAGGAGGCCAACATTTATTATCATTTGGCATGATATGGAAGTAAGTAATGTAGAAAAGAATTAATGTGGTGGTTAAAAATGAACCTTGCATGTTAGATTAATCATGTTATCTTAGTAGTTAATGAAATGATTCTAGTTATCTTGATTAATAGTTATGTGAGTAGCACAGTCAAGGAGCCTTAGAGGACCTAGGTTTAGATTATATGTTATGTTGCATTATGCATTCCATTGTTATTTCCTTTCAAAAAAAATTGTTCTATTAATATGTCATAGTTTGTGTTGTCCTCTGGGGTTCCTTGGTGGGGGTATTAGAGCCCAAGTTCTAACATTGGCTAGTTTGGTTTCATATGAGCCCATTATGTTGTCCTAGTTGCTTAGACTCTTGAGATTATGTTTTCCCCTTTCTGCCATCCTCGCCTAACAACCTGAGATTTTTCCTTTGGTGGTGTTTATGTAGGAAGATTCTTAGAGGTTGAGGTTGGGGTTGTGGTAGAGGTCGAGGTGGTGGCCGTGGTGCTAACCACCAGAACACTCCTTCTCAGAGTTCCCACGAGAGTGATCATGAGAAAAAATAGGGCTCTTAGAATGATCAAGAAAGCAAGGGCTAAAATCTGGGTTAGCTAGAGTTAGAGGGAGCTAAGTTGCATTATTTTCTTGAGGAGGTCCTTTCCCACCTAGGCCCTAGATAGGAGGGTAATCAACAAGTGGATAGGGAAAGAGAAAGGTCTCCTAGGAGGAGAGATGTTACAATAGAGCAGGATACTATTTTAGCAGGTCATATGAGGGATCTCTTAAGGGCACACCCTCCTACCTTCAATGGTTCTAGTGGCAGCTTGGAGGCAGAGACTTGGTTTATAGATTTGGATAGGTGTTTTTCCATGCACCTGTATGGTAGTAACACCAAGGTGAGATGTGCCATCATGCACATTAGGGGTTTTGCTTCTACATGGTGGCGGTTGGAGGAACACAAATTGCATTTGGATATTGGTTCAATTTCTTGGGAGATATTTCTGCAGAGGTTTAGAGCTTGCTTTTTGTCAAACCACTAGAGCCAGCATCACGCTGATCAGTTTCATGAGTTGAGGCAGATGGCTATGTCTATGGAGCAGTATGAACATAGATTCTTTGAACTTAAGCATTATGCAGGTATTGGTGATGATGAGGCCATGTTGGTTCAACATTTCATTAGGGGTTTGAATGCCCGTATCAGTGGGGGAGTCCATGTTTTTGAGCCGAAGACCATGGAGGTGGTAGTAGAAAAGGATCGATTGGTAGAGGATAATCTGGGCATGGCGCTAGGAGGTCAAAATGGTGTGTAGATTGGTAGTGCGCCTCCAACAAATTTTGATCTCGAGGTGGCCAGTCTTAGGCAACAAGTTCCTCTAGGAGCCATCATGCACCTGCTAAGGGTGGACAACAACAGCGACAACAACATTTCCATTTGAAACCTAAGAACTTTCAATCTCAACAAGGTAGTAGTTTTTAGTTTGGGAAAAATTGGAATTGGTAGAAAGCCAAGCGTTATCGTCCTGACAAACCAGCTCAGAGCACACAGTCTGCAGTCACCAGGAGTAGCTTCCAACAGTCCAGTATACCCTCAAGTAGTAGGGGGTATGGTAGAGGCACATGATATTTTTCTTGCGACCAACAGGGCCATATAGCTAGATAGTGTCTACATAACAACACATCGAGATTTAGTTGGAAGCTGACACCCTCAAAGCTGATAGTGGGTGATGCAGGTAGGTCTCACAGAGTGGTTGATAACCTCTAGGCAAAGCATTAGGGCACAACCGTGGAGACCACAAGTGCATTGCAAGGTATTGGTATTTCTATCCTTTTTGACTCTAGTGCTTCCAATTCATTCATTTCCCCTTCTTTAGTGGAGCAATGTGGACTGGTGGCAATAAAGCAGGATGTTAGGTGGCAGGTCAAATTGGCCTCTAAAGCTAGAGTAGTAGTAGAATCCCTTGTGTATGGATGTGGATTGAGGATTGGTACTCTCTTTACCATGGTGTATCTTCACATCATACCCCTAGGTTCTTATGACATAGTGTTGGGTATGGATTGGTTGGATGCTCATTGAGCGATTATGTATTGCTGGTGCAAATTAGTGCAATGTTTGGATGATTTAGACAGGGAGGTAGAGGTGGTTGGCATTCATAGACCCATCTCTTTATGTATGATTCCTGCTATGCAGTTAAAAAGGTGTATACATCAGGGTTTTCGGTTGTTTGCTATGGAGGTTAATGATTTGGAGTTAGGGGAGAATCGAGAGGTGTCCCTTGACAATCATCCTATCCTTAGGGAGTTTGCAGATACCTTCCCTAGTGAGATTCTAGGGATGCTACCTAAGCGTGACATCGATTTCAAGATAGATATTGTTCCCAGAGAAGAACCTATTTCTCGAGCTTTGTATTAAATGATCACTCAGGAGCTTAAGGAGCTTCGATTTTAGCTAGATGATTTTTTAGCTAAGGGGTTCATTCATCCTAGTGTCTCTCCTTGGGGAGCACTAGTCATTTTTATGAAGAAAAAGGATAGATCCCTTCGGTTGTGTATTGACTATCGACAGCTAAATAAGGTGATGGTGAAGAATAGATATCCCTTGCTGAGGATTGATGACCTCTTTGATCATATTAAGGGAGCCAAGGTGTTCTTGAAGATTGACCTAAAATCAAGGTATCATTAGTTGCGTATCTTTGAGGCAGACATTCATAAGATTGCATTTCACACTCACTACGAGCAAAATGGTGCAACTTTTGTTCTGCAACTTGTGTGACTAAACAGACTATTCCAACACATTTGGATGGGTATGTTTACACTAGTCATGTTCCTCTTTGACACCCAAACACGTTGAATCACTCCGAGCTACGTTCAACCGGTTCGATCCCTTAAGGGTCCAAAGTGCAAAAGGGCAGCAATATTTGACGAGCTATTACTCAAAAATCGTGATGCTTATGAACTCTTCATCTGAGCCTAAAAGATCATGTTGATAACATCTACAATAATCTCTCTCATTTTTTGTTATCTCAGAGTCATTTTCCTATGGTGTCTAGTTTTCACTTGATGGAAAAAGTGTCAAATGCAAGAAGTGTAAAGTTGCAAAGTGGTGCAACTTTCATTCTGCAACTTGTGTGAACAAACAAAATATTCCAACGTGTCTAGATGGGTACATTTATGCTAGGCATGGTCCTCTTTCACACCCAAACACGCCTAATCACTCTGAGTTATGTTCAACTGGCTTGATCCCTTAAGGGTCTAAAGTGCAAAAGGGCAACAATCTTTGACATACTTTTACTCAGAAATTGTGATGCTTATGAACTCTTTTTCTGAGCCTATGAAATCATGTTGGGCCCCTCTACAATAACCTCTCTGGGTTTTTCTTTATCTCGAATTCATTTTTCCGTGGTGTCTAGTTCTCACTTGATGGAAAAAAGTGTCAAATGCAAGTAGTGTAAAACTGTAAAGTGGTGCAATTTTCGTTCTACAACTCGCGTGACCAAATAGACTATTCTCACATGTTCATATGGGTACATTTATGCTTTTAATGGTCCTATTTCACACCCAAACACATCGAATCACTTCGAGCTACATTCAACCGGCTCAATCCCTTCAGGGTCCAAAGTGCAAAAGGACAACAATATTTTACGGGCTATTACTTAGAAACTGTGACACTTACAAACTATTTTTTTGAGCCTATGGGGTCATGTTGGGCCCCTCTACAATAACCTTTCTCAATTTTTGTTATCTTGAAGTCATTTTTCCGTGGTGTCTAGTTTTCACTTGATGGAAAAATGTCAAATGCAAGCAGTGTAAAGTTGCAAAGCAGTGCAACTTTTGTTCTACAACTTGTGTGACCAAAAAAACTATTCCAACGCATTCAAATGGGTACGTTTACATTAGGAATGGTCCTCTTTCACACCCAAACATGCCGAATCGCTCCGATCTATGTTCAACCGGCTTGATCCCTTAAGGGTCCAAAGAACAAAAAGATAACAATTTTTGATGGGCTATTACTCAGAAACTGTGATGCTTACAAAATATTTGTCTAAGCTTATGGGATAGCGTTGGGACCATCTACAATAACCTCTCTTAGTTTTTGTTATCTCAAAGTTGTTTTTCTGTGGTGTCCAGTTTTCACTTGATGGAAAAAGTGTCAAATGCAAGCAGTATAAAGTTGCAAAGTGGTGCAACTTTCGTTCTGCAACTTGTGTGACCAAATGAACTATTTCAATGCATCCATATGGGTACGTTTACACTAGGCATGGTCCTCTTTCGTACCCAAACATGCTGAATCACTTTGAGCCACATTCAACTGACTCAATCCCTTAAGGGTCTACAGTGCAAAATGGCTGCAATCTTTGATGGGCTATTGCTCAGAAATCATGACACTTACGAACTCTTAGTGTGAGCCTACAAGATCACGTTGGGATCCTATACAATAACCTCTCTTGGTTTGTGTTATTTTGAAGTCATCTTCTTGTGGTGTCTAGTTTTTATTTGATGGAAAAAGTGTCAAATGCAAGTAGTGTAAAGTTGCAAAGTGGTACAACTTTCGTTCTACAACTCATGTGACCAAACGAATTGTTCCAACACATCCTGATAGGTACATTTACGCTAGACATAGTCCTTTTTCACACCCAAACACGCCGAATCACTCCGAGCTACGTTCAACCGGCTTGATCGCTTATGATGGCATGCAAAACAATTGAAAATAGAAACATTCACACAATGGTTGAGAAGTCTGAGTTTTCCACACAAAAAGCATATGATCATCCTCAAGTCTAGCAAGTGAAAGATGTTTTTTAATTATCCTCCTTTCCCTTACAACAATATACAACCAATTATAAATGCGTACAATGGTGGAACTCAGAAACATTTTATTTTTCTTCAATTAACAACTTTGGTTGTGAAGCATTTTGTTATTTTCATTTGAAATGATTTGCTATACTTGAAAATTGGAGTCTAAGAGAAACAAGTGATGCTCTCATGTACATTTATTATTTGGTGTGATAAATAAAGTTTCCACCCTTGAGTCCATTTCTTATTTAAATTATAAATTATAAAGCTTTCTCCCAAATCCATTTCCTATACAAGAAATAATATTGCAAAAAGTTGACATATACATATTTCAACGTGTTTATATGGTGATGGATCAATAACATAACAATTAATTCTGTACTGTAAGGATTACGCTGTGAAAATGTTTAAAGACTATTCAAAATAAATGTTTGTATGATAATATGTCAAGAAGTTAACTACTCATCATCTACTATGAATATTATGTTTTGTAAGTGTTGTGAAGATTATATATCCTTTGCTTAATTGAGTTGTTCCAATCAAAAGATTAAATATATTGGAATCTTTTTATGAAACATCTCATGGAATACCAATTGAAAATATGTTTTTTGCTTTTAGATAAAGCATTTGATGGAACTCTTTGAATTAAATTCAATTGAGATATGTAAGAACAAGGGAGCATTAGGAAATACATTTCTCAAGGATCTTAAATAAGCCTTATCTCCCATTGCAATTTTGGGTGGATTATTACTTTTAAAGTATTGGGAATGCTTTTCCTATTTTCTAGTTGGAGGTTGCCATTCTAGAAGGCTCATCTCTTGATATATATTATACTCATTCTTAATCAATTATCAAGTTAATAATCAGTGCATTTATTTATAGTTAATCTTTTCTTTTCAATTTGTGCAATTTTGTAATATGTAACTCTACTAGTATTCCTAGAAATATTGAAATTGTTTAGCATCAACTAATAAAGTTGTTTAGCATCAATCAATAAATATTCAAGACAAACCATGAATGACACCAATGATCAATGTTAGGGCTAACCAATTAATAAGAATACACGTGAATAAGGGAAGCACAAGTACTCAAAAACACTTAAGCCTTGAAGTATACACACAAATACATTATATATGCAAATTAATACAAAGTATATGCATGAATACAAAGTATACACATGAAAACACATAAGTCGTAAAGTATAAATTGAAATAAACGTAAGTCACAAAGTATACACGTAAGTTGTAAAGTATACACTTGAATACATGTAACTCATATCTATTGAACCGTGAATTTATAATGCAAATATGGACACCATCGATAAAAAAAGATTTGTATTAACCAAATAGCCATGCATGCATACATCAATATATGTCGATATAAGTATAAAATATATACAAAATATCTATATAGGCTTACGAGAATGTCATATAGGCATACAATGTCAAATATATCCAATACAAAATATGTACAAAAATGCCATATAAACATACAACAAAGGGCTCTAGAATCAAAAGTCATTGCTCTGCATCCTCTTGAAATAAATCCTTGCCCTTTGCTTGTCAAACGGATGGCGATAGGTCTGTCACTCATTTATTATGAGGCCAAGGAGTGCTCCTAGTGCTCCTCCTAGGGTTTAGCTCCTGATCAAGCTTTATCTATTACAATAAGAAGTAAAGACATTAATATATAGAAATTACATTATAAAAAATGATATATTTAACAAAATATTCACTTACTGCTAGTAGATGACCTATCTCCTCGAGGGAAATATTCGCATGCCCATGCTGTGGCGTGCTAAAGCCTTGCAGAAACCATCCAAAGATAAATAAAACTACAAATCAATACTGGTTTGATTTTTCACTAACTAATAGCTATAACAACGAATATAAATTGAAATTTAGTAATCTGCCTCATACCTCCTCTGTGAGAGCCATCGAGGAGTCTATAGTAGATGAAACACCAAGCTCCATTGCCCTATGGACATTCAAAGGTGTATATGCTTCCAACATCTAAAAATAAAACAAAAAAATATTCAATGACGAAAACTACAATAGTGATCCACGTCATGGCTTATAATGTCTGAGATAATGAACAAAATTTTGAGTACATATTAAACTATATATTTCTGACTATCATGCTTACTATTTTCCCTATCCATAGCTTGTTTGAGAGCACCTATTTTTAGGCTTTTTCCCATAGCAGCAAGGCGGTGAACCATTTGATAAAATGCTTTCGTAGACATGTACGATAAATGTGGTAGCATAAAGAAGGTAGTGAACTGTTTGAAAAAAATGCCTCAAAGAAATGGGGTCTCATGGGGATGGAATTCCATTACAAACAAATGTGTCATGGCATTCCATCACCAAAAGACTGCATTTTTTTGAGGAATTTTTTCAAACAGTTCATTGCCTTCTCTATGGTATTATGCTAGGATGGGGTAGATGGTATAGTGTGGTCTTGGATATGAGATGAAGGGTAATCGTGACATGAAGAGGGAGGGGTAGGGACATGAACAAGTGGAATAAAAGGTGGAAGGTTCCATGGGTTGGTAAATTGAGGATGAGGACCTTGAAAAGAATTTGGAGGTGAATTTTGGCTAAAGGGATGGTTTCTATTCTTTAGGCGGTGAGTTGTTTGAAAAATGCCTTAGAGAAATGTGGTCTCATGGTGATGGAATGGCATTCCATCACCGTGAGACCATATTTCTTCAAGGCAATTTTTTAAACTACTCATTGCCTTGACTATGATATTGCTTACTATTATGCTTTGATAATTTTTTTCCAAACATCCATAGTTTGTTGAAATCACCTATTTTAGGCTTTTAGCTATAGGAATAAGAAGATGAGTAGTTTGATAAAATTCTTTGGTACACATGTATGGAAAATGTGGTAGCATAGAAAAGGCAGTGAGCTGTTTGAAAAAATGCCTCGAAGAAATGTGGTCTCATGGTGATGGAATGACATTCCATCACCACGAGACTGCATTTCTTCGAGGCATTTTTTCAAATAGCTCACTGTCTTGTCTATGCAATTGCTTACTATTATGATTTGATAGATTTTTTCCAAGCATCCATAGTTTGTTGGAAAACACCTTTTTTAGGATTTTAACCATAGCAACAAGGAAATGAACTATTTGATAAAATGCTTTGGTAGACATGTATGAAAAATGTGGTAGCATAGAAAAGGCGGTGAGCTATTTGAAAAAATGCCTAAAAAAAATTGGGTCTATCACCATGAGACCACATTTCTTTTAGGCATTTTTTCAAACAAATCATTGCCTTGTCTATGCTATTGCTTACTATTATTCTTTCATATATTTCTTCCAAGAATCCATAGTATATACAAGGTTGTGAACTGTTTGAAAAGATTTCTAAGTAAAAAGTGGTCTCATGGAATGCCATGAAAAGAAAATGCAATTGGAAGATGCTCCTACTTATTACTTATGCTATGTGAAGTAATTGCATCATTGCTTATGTTGACTATCTAAACAACTATATTGTAGTAGAAATTTTATCATCTATCAACATCTAGTTATTAGTTATGGAATGTGAAGTAATGCATTGAGTTTGAAAGATGTGCAATGTAATATAATCAATGATATGAATATAAACTACACAAATCTATTAAGTAAAATTTATTACTTAAACTCTTTATTCTATTCCCTATGTGTAGGTTTGTCTAAATCCATTGACATTAGGAGGTGTTCCCACAAAACCTCCAATATTAGCCTATTCAACATCCAAAATCAGATATTATAATACCATTCATATAACAATGTTATTAACATGTAATAAATTTATAATTGTTTACTAGTTCATATTTCAACGGTAGATTCAATGGAGTAATAAGCAGGTGTAGGGATGATGTATCTAGTATCAACACTGTGACCCTAAAATTTTATTAAAATCATAAAACCAAATTAGTTAGTCTTGCATTTCAAAATTGAAATTTAATAAATTAAATTCAATGAACATGCTAACATTTACCTAAGGGTGATCTCACAATAGTGATTTACAATTTCTGGGAGATCTTGATTTTTGCTTAAATCACATATTTTTAGAAAATATAATGATTTAAGTATTGAAAAGTTCCATTTAAAGGATTCCAATTGAAGATGGTTTGATCGAACCACCTTAGATCAAACCCCCTTGGATAGAACCCCGCTAGTTTTAAACCATACCTATAACGAAGTCTTCTTTACACCTATCAAAATGCTAATAAGAAATGACTTTTGATTTACCTTTTGGGGGATAAAATGAATTCATTTAAAATTTATTTTTTGTAAGTATGTAGTCCTTATTATAAGCTTCCCAAAAAGTATAATTTTAAATAAATTTAATTTAATTATTATATTTATTTTTTATTTCTTCTAAATGTAGGCTTTTCACCGAAAATCAAGCTCTTTGTTCTACACGTGGAAAAATAACAGATTATCAATTTTTTTTTGAAAAATATCAGTACAGTAGATATTGAAATCTTTGATTCAACAAAAAAAAAAATTGAATTTCAATACATACAAAAAAATTATGTTGTATACAGTCCACCTATATTTGAATTGTAATTGGTTTGACTTCGAAACTTGATTAAGGATAAAATATTCAATAAAACACTATGAAACCAAATGAAAGAGTTAGATATCTTAGTTACAAATCTAAATTAAAAAAAAAGAATTTTATCCTTCATGGAAAAGAAGTTATGTTGTATATAGCGAACATCACTCCTTAAAAATAGTGTTTATTGAAAAAAAACTAGTTTTCGAAGGAGATGGAAAAAGAAGTACAATCTGATTCCAAATTTTTTGAAAAAAATATATTTAGAATCTACAGGCAAAATGTTACAAATCACTAGTTTGCATCATTTTCAAATTCCTCACAATTTAGCCACTATAGGTGCCCGAAAGTGAAGATTTAGTTTGAAAAAATTAGTTCAGTGTCCAGTTTGGCTAAAAATTATAAGCCAGTATTGTGGGATCACCCCTGAGTATTGATGCCATAAGCCTCATTCAAAATGTCAGCGGCCCTCGCTATTTCCATAGTTGAAGGCGTATCCTACGTAGCAGCCTCCTAAGTGTCAGTGGGCTCATATGAACAAGTTGCCCCACAAGCCTGACACAAATGGGATCGAAGCCCACCACTAGAAGACTCCCCTAGATGGCATTGTAGTATAGGGTTGGCACGTTGGATGACACTCTGGGTCAAAGAGTTGATGGCTTACAAAGTGTCTACCTTAGCATTCTCCTTCGTGATGGAAGGGATAACAATGTGCTCATGAGGCGGCCTAGAGAGAGGTCGTCTTGCTTGCCGCTTAGGATCTTGTTGTGCACCGGGTCTATCTTGACCTGACCCCCACCTCTCCCCTAGAAGTCTCTCATATCAAAATAATTTGAAATTTTGTTCAGATGAACTCACAATATAGTTTCCTTAGAAAATATTGTGGGACTTCGCAATTGTTGCATGGTGGGTAATAAAAAACCATGTACCACCTATCCCAAAAAAGGTTGCTAATTTGTTAGTGGTGGCACCAATGGATAGGAAACCTCTTCGCATTGAGACTAAGATTTTCATTTGGGTGTGGGTCGGTGAATAATGAGCACAAATCTAATTTTGTAATTTTTAGATCTTTTACATCTTTATATGATAATTTATCCTGATAAAAATTGCTAGCTAACTGCCTCTTATTTTGCCAACCACTTAATTGTTTGTTGATTGCATCGACTTGTTTTAACATTTCTTTAAGTGAATTTGCAAGTGTTTTTCTCTCCATGGTTGAACCATTTGGATTGTTCAACCTCGTGATTAACTCCTCAATTTGTTTTTTATTGTTTTCAATTTCACTCATTTAATTTTGCTGAGTGCCAGGAGGATGTTGAGGGATTGGTGGATGAGATTGTTGTTGTGGTTGTTGAACTTGGGGATTTTGTTCCTATTGTTGTTGCTTTGCTTGTTGAAGATTTTCAGGAGGGTTTTGAAGAGGGTTTGCAGGTTCATTATCATCTCCTACAAATTCAACAAATAAATATAAAAAACAACCTAAAACTAACAAATTCACAACAAAAAACAAGCAATCCTTACCTCTTCGACCTCCCTGTTGATGTAGTGGCATCCTAACGACAAAATAGCAACAATTTGATGAAAAAATTGCAAGATTCACTCCTCCCAGAATGCGAGCACGCAAAAGAAGGGCTTTTGGCTGCAGACAGAAAAAAAAAGTCACAAAGCAAATGAGCTCGATTTCTGTTTTTTTTTGTTTTTAATTACTCATAACGCAAGCGCATTATTTTGTGCTCACGTTATAATGAAAGCGCGAAATAGGCTCGATGTGGCCGAGCCTTAGGCTCGACACACCAAGTCATAACGTGAGTGCGTTATAATGCACTCATGTTATGAGCTATCAAAACTTTTTTTAAAATTTGGCCACAATTTGGCCCCCCATCTTTTTGCACCGGCCCCATACCGAAGAATAGACATTGACACACAAAATGAAAACAACAACAAACAATAGACATTAACCCATAAAATGCTAAGATGTAAAACACTGTAAAATGAAATTGTAAAAGACAAGAACTTACAAACGCAAATTTAATGATTTTATACCCAAACATTTTCTAATTACTTAGGCCTAATTTTCATTTTCATTTAATAAATTCAAGTACAGTTGCAATGCATGCATGCAAATAGTACGCATTAACCCATAAAATGTAGAGATGCAAAAAATTATAAAACAACACTATAAAAGATATAAGGACTTACAAACTTTTTCAATTCCAAAATGGTAGACATAAACCCTTTCAAAAGGCATAGATTTTACCCTCATCAAACAATCTGAGCAAATCACTAGACAACCCAAAAATCAGAGTGTAAAAGATACAAGAACTTACAAACGCCACCTTTGTTGCTTCGAACACCGTAGATGTAAACCCTCTCAACAGACACAAATTTTAGGCTCATCAAACAACCTCAACAAATGAACAGACAACACAAATAATACTTTGCTTGACAGACTTAAAACTTGACACCATAAGCCACTAATGATGGTTGCACTTCAGTCTTCTCACAATAAATGAGAACTTGCAAATAGTAAATGCAAATGTACTACTTAAAACACCACACGTCCCCAGGAATAGTGCATAAGAAGACACGACTATACCAAGAAACTTATGAAATATTTCTAATAGCAAAACTCCCTACAACAACTATTATATAAAAAAAATTAGAAAATGGCAAAACCACGAGGAAAATACCACCAGCCAATGATAAAATTGTAAAAAAAATCGATAATTACCTTTTAATAAATATTTCCCAAAACATTAGCAAAACTATAAAATTATTTTTGCAGCGTGATTCCCGAAGGACAAATTTAATATGCAAAGTTGACGCGATAACATTAATTCCCCATCTATAAAACAAGGACTAATAATTCTTAACATATGTTTTTCCAATTTTTTAGCATAGATATATTTAAGATATCTATATAAATATATTTTCATCGTTTTCAAATCCAACTTTATCCCTTATTTCATATATTTAGTTATAATTATTTGTTAGATGCTAAACTCATATTTTTAATTACTATACATTTCATTAATTTTTTTGTTGACTTATAAAAAAAAAACACTTCAATTTGATGTTTGACTATTCAAAAAATTAAAACCTGTCTTATTTTAAAAATGTATATCATAATTTAAATATATATTTTACTATAATTCTATATAATTTTTGACAGTTCAGAATCTTCCTTTCACATGACACAACCTTCATAAAATTTTGATTGTATTATACAACAAAAATTCTTAAATACGGCCATACGGCCATCAAATTCAGGCCGAAAGTAGTCGTTGTCCACACCTGGTATTAAATAGTTTATAAGGCGACATGTGTAACAAATTGCATCACTTGATCCCCCTCTTCACCCTCCAATTTGGGCGTTTGTAAAATGGCCTTCCAGTATTTGAAAGGCCGTCTGCAACGTCGTTCAAATTATGAGCACCCCTCCGAAGCCCAAAGAGCTCATCAGAAACCCATTTTAACACTCCAAGCTCTTCTCAGATCCATCTTTATGCATATGCATAAGTACAAGCACTCCTTAGATAGTGAAGAATTCAATTGAATTTATTCCTGCGGGATTGCTGAACATGAATACCTGCAACTTGCGTTGTGACAATGGGATTAATTACTCATTCGGGTATAAGCAGATTAATGGTAAGAGCAGCCTGAAGAAGAAGAGAACGGTTGAGGTTTGCTGCATGAGAAGTAGTCATGGTGCACACAAAATTCAAGGAAGTGAAGATAAAAGAGGAGGCCCCTCAAAGGCTGTTTCCAATCCTGCTGCTAAGACTTCACAAGTAGGGGTTGTGAATTCTTCAAGGCTGGAGCCTAGAGTTGAGGAGAAGGATGGATATTGGGTTCTCAAGGAGGAGTTCAGAGGTGGAATTAATCCTCAGGAGAAGGTATGATCATCATCACTTCTATATCAGATGAGATCAGTTTTAGTTACTTTGAATGATTGGTTTTAAAATGTCCATTAGTATTTGATAAGGAGTTCAATCTTAAGGTCTCCATTGTAGCAATATGTGTGGGGTAATTAGATGACTTAGAGAGTATAGTGTTAATTAGAGAGCGCTTCTTGGTAACACTGTCTATGAGTTTCAATAGACGTTTCGGATCACAGGAAGTGATAATATATCAGGAAGTGGAGAGAGTGATCCGAAACATCATTGAAACTCATTCACGGCTTCTTAATTATCTACATGGACTGTGGAAAACACATACGAGTATAGTATTTTATACTAGAATTCAATCATGAAAAAGAGGATTTTGAACATGTTGGATTCCAATTGTGGCTGGCATGGTTTCGATTACTGTTCAATCAGTATAGCCATGGTTAATTAGTGAATTAAACTGCAATTGATAGCGTCTACACAATTATGTATCTGTAAATTTGGGCATAAATTAATTTACATAAATTCTTATGTATAAAAAGATGAGCACACGGTTTAAAGCAATTGAGGATAACACTTGTAGCTGTACGAAAACCAAGAACTGAGAAGGGGCCAAAAAGGGAATACACCACTGTTTCATAGGCAAAATATGCACTCCTGTAGAGAGAAATGCTTCTGTTTAAATGTGTTCACTGGGGCACCGTATGGTATCCAAATGTTAATTTCTTTCCAAATGAATCAGGTTTCTTTGTTAGTTTAGACTGGATTCAAGGCAGTGTGTTCAATACAAAGAAGATAAATTCAGTTGTGGCAAAATTACATTTCTTAAGAAATGAAATTTTTTTAATAAAAGATTGACAAGTAAATCATTTGTGGAACTTGTGTTTGCACATGTGCAGATCAAACTGGAGAGGGAACCCATGAAGCTATTCATTGAGAAGGAGATTGAAGAGCTTGCAAAAAAGTCCTTTCCAGACATTGATAAGAACAAGGTTGACAAGGATGATGTTGATGTACGCCTCAAATGGCTGGGTCTCTTCCACCGTAGAAAGCAGCAATGTAATTAAATGCTATCTGATTTCCAACTCTTCTTTTCTTTACAGGTTTATGTCTCAGGATAGTAATAAATTGCTTGTGGTTGACATCTGACATTAGACTAATTTAAAACTTAATCTAGATGGAAGATTTATGATGAGGCTAAAGCTGCCAAATGGAGTGACCACTAGTTCACAAACTAGATTCTTAGCGAGTGTGATTCAGGAATATGGAACAGATGGATGTGCAGACATCACCACTAGACAGAATTGGCAGATTCGTGGAGTGGTGCTGAAAGATGTTCCAGAGATATTGAAAGGGCTAGAAGAGGTTGGACTGTCCAGCTTACAGAGTGGAATGGACAATGTGAGAAACCCTGTGGGCAATCCTTTAGCTGGAATTGACCCTCATGAAATTATTGATACCAGGCCATATGCTAAAGTTTTAACAGATTACATCATCAACAATGGGAAGGGAAACCCATCAGTTACCAATCTGTAAGTGCTGAAGCTCTTTATGGTAGTAATTGATCTATCCTCCTTAATGCTACATGAGTTGCTTTACCATTCTAAGGAAGTTTTTTCTTTTAAACAAAGGATAGTTTCTGAAAATTTTAAATAGATATTTTTTTCTGACATGTGAGGGCCAAGCTTTTGAGGTTAACCAAGTTAAAATCTTCCTACAGCATTGTCGAATTTAGATGTAATCATCTAATTGTTTTTGCAGGCCTAGGAAATGGAATGTTTGTGTTGTGGGTACACATGACCTTTTTGAGCATCCTCACATCAATGACCTTGCATATATTCCTGCAATAAAAGATGGGAAATTTGGTTTCAATCTCCTGGTTGGGGGATTCTTCAGTCCAAAGCGTTGTGCAGAGGCAGTTCCACTTGATGCATGGGTCACTGCAGATGATATTGTTTCAGTATGTAAAGCAATTTTGGAGGCCTACAGAGATTTGGGTACGAGGGGAAACCGCCAAAAGACTCGAATGATGTGGTTGATTGATGAATTGGTACTACTACTATTTATTTCTCTGAAATTACATCATTGTTTCCTAACCTTTTTAGCTGTTTGATAGCCATTTCTCTGAATGACATTGTTTGTTTATCAGTGTTTTTGAATGTTTTTAAATCTGTTCCAATTCTGGATAGCTACCATCCTCTGCCTATTTTGAGATTGATGTGTCTTAAAAGACTTTTCTCTTTTTAGTACTGCTCCAAAGGTACTTGATAATTGTTTGTTTCTCTTTATGAAGTCTTTCTATCCTCACTATCATATGGAATTACCCCGTATCAGATAGTTTACTTGAAGAGACAAATCTTACAGCTCAGGTGGGGGTACTCTCATAAATGTTTTGTTGATTAATGCCTTGAAATGCAATCCAACTAAACATGACTGAACCTACAATGATAATGCATCCTGGTTAATATATGAGTGAATCAATTCCTATTTTTCATACCCACAATTCCACCAAGTGACTGCTAAAACATAAAGAGTGACAATTTGAGTTGTTTGCATACCTCAGTGTATTTCAGATCTAGATTGAGATAGACATTTACTAGTATATTAACATTGAAAAATTGATGGAGATTGTATCCCAAAATATCCAGAGCCCTGGGTCTTTTGTGGATTCGTCTTTGATTTTCTTTGTTCTGTTAGATCATATTCTATCTGAAACCCATGTCTTAAGATGCAGCTAATTGATGTCCTCTTTTAACTTGTGGGAAGCATTCTATCTGACAACCATATTTCAACATATATGCCAGTGATGATCTGTATTTGACAGATTGTTTTCTGTTTGGAGAGTTCATATGGTCTTCCATTAATTTGTCACAACCATTCGATGTGAAATCTATATTTTAAGATATAGCCAAGCGATGGTATCTATATTTGATAGACTGATTTCTGTTTGGGGAATTCATCTGAATGAGCTAAGGAACTAGAACATTGATATTTAGGCATGCATTACATGAGGGTTGTATGATATGTGCCCTTCATTTACTCTAGCATTATAGGTCTCTGAATCAATGATCAATGACCTCTGAAATTTTGTGTGTCTATGAAAATGCAGGGGATAGAAGGTTTCCGTGCAGAAGTTGCAAAGAGAATTCCAGGTGAAATTTTGGAAAGAGCAGCAGAACAAGACCTGTTGGACAAATCATGGGAGCGTAGGAGCTACCTTGGTGTGCATCCACAGAAGCAGGAAGGCCTAAATTTTGTAGGTCTCCACATACCTGTGGGCCGGCTTCAGGCAGAGGATATGCTAGAATTGGCTCGCATTGCAGAAGAATATGGCACGCAGGAACTCCGCCTCACAGTGGAGCAAAATCTGATCATCCCAAATGTGCCCACAGATAAGATACAGGCTCTTCTACAAGAACCCGTGCTTAAAACATTCTCTCCTTGTCCTCCCCTTCTCATGAGCACATTGGTGGCCTGTACAGGTAACCAATTCTGTGGTCAAGCCATCATTGAAACCAAAGCAAGAGCTTTGAAAATCACAGAGGAACTGGACAGAACCATGAATGTTCCCAGAGCTGTGAGAATGCATTGGACAGGGTGTCCTAATACATGCGGGCAAGTGCAGGTTGCAGATATTGGTTTCATGGGTTGCATGACCAGGGATGAAAACAAAAAACCTTGTGAGGGAGTAGATATTTTTCTTGGAGGCAGAGTGGGTGCAGATTCACATTTAGGTGAAATGATACACAAGGGAATACCTTGCAAGAACTTGGTGCCCGTCGTTCAAGACATACTCATCCAACACTTTGGAGCGACTAGGAAAACAGACCTCTGAAACAATAACAACTCAACAAACCATTTCAAAATTCTCATCCCTAAGTGTAACTTTTTTAGTAAAAAAGGAACGCTGATTGCATCCTGTCATGAATAATATATTTTCTATGTAAATTTAGTTTTAAGATTTTTTTTTTGGGTGCTCCCAATAAAGGGATTAAGAAAGGTATTATCATCCATTTCCCTTATAAATGGGTTCTGAACAATGAAATGACACCGTATTATCATTCAAGTACCAGAATGTTAAAAATCTTCCACACACTGTTTCCCATAAACTTTGTTTTCTTAATATTGTGATGTTTATTGTCTTTCCTAAACATGATGCTAATTAATTTCAGTGAGGATTCTGCAATGCAGAAGAGCTTACCATTAATTTAATGACAGAAATGGACTGTACTTACGAGGTGCCAAGCAATTTGCTAGAACTCGTGAATACTACCTATGAACAGCCAAGCACTTTAGTGGAGAAAACGTTGTAGAGGTCATGAGCATTGTTGGAGAAAACGTTGTTGGTTCCTAAGGTGGGTTTTCCTTTTGTTTCTCACATCTGGTTTGTGGTGTTCAGGTCACTTTTCATTGTCTTCTTTTGAGCTATGTACACACTATGACATATCGAACTACTGGTCATTGAGCATGAGAGACTCATACCAGCATTTTCATTGATGAGCTTAAAAGTTACGAATAGTACAAGTGTAGGTGTTTTGGATATATAGAGAAGATGACTCCGAAATCGTGTACACTGACTTGGAGCCCACGTGAGATCGAAGTGATGTCAGTTAAAAACCTCAAAATTTCACCGAAGCCTCTTAATCCTCTTATCTACCTGTACATTATTGTTTGGATGGATGACTCAATTGCTTGCTACCACATCATTGTTTGATTATGAAAAGACGAATAAAACAAAATACAGAAAAACAGAGCGAAAGAAGATCAAAGACACAAACACCGAAATTTATAGTGGTTCACCTTAATGGCTACATCCACTTTCTAAGTAGGGGAATCCTTTTTAAATTCAGTTCAAGTTACATCAATAATATGCCACTTTCTAAGTAGGTGAATCCTTTAGTGATAACTGATATCAAGTTTCCACAATCCATAATGTTATTGGAGTGATTTCTGGATTCGATTGTGTGCGAATTTTAATTCTTTTTAAATTCAGTTCAAATTACATCAATAATATGCAGCAGCAAATACTTATAACCCAATCCAATACAACACTTCGTATTCAAGCAAAGACGCTGAACAGCCACAAGGAATTGGAGGGAAAAATAATATTGGCGTTTCATATTTAACAATCTCCCACTTGAAACCCAATCACTGCTGCACACGTTTAGATATTCCCCCACTTTAGCCCGGCTGGTTAGAGTTTAACCAGGCCGAGAGAAGTCCTACAAAATTCGAACTTCTCTCACGTCACGATCTTGGCCAGAGCATCAATAGGATTCACATTTGTATCAATCTTGGCCACCTGTAACATGCCTTCTTCGACCACATGGCTGATAAAATGATGGTGCAAATCAATGTGCTTGGAGCGACGATGAGATGTATGATTATTTGCCATAAAAATGGCACTCCTACTGTCACAAAAAAGAACAAATTCTTTCTGTTTACACCCCAACTCACTCAACAACTGCTGTAACCAAATCATGTCTTTGGCCCCTTCAGATAAAGCCATATATTCAGCCTCGGCAGAAGAAAGAGCAACTAATTGTTGCAATCTAGAAACCCAGCTGATCGCTGCCCCAGCAAAGGCGTAGGCTGATGTAGATCTTCGTTTGTCCAAATCACCTCCCAAATCGGAATCAACATATCCCTCTAACTGAAGTCCCTCTCCGCGAAAACATAAAGCATAACTAGAAGTACCTTTCAAGTACCTCAAAATCCACTTAACAGCTTCCCAATGAGCCTTGTCGGGATTGCTCATAAATCTACTAACTACTCCCATTGCATGAGAGATATTAGGTTGTGTACAAATCATGGCATACATTAGACTGCCAACTGCGGAAGAATAGGGAATATGTTTCATGAAGTCTCGTTCTTCTTGTGTCTTGGGACACATATCGGAGGACAAACGAAAGTGATCAGCTAGAGGAGTGACAACGGGCTTAGCATCCTTCATTCCAAACCTGTCCAAAACTTGAGCAACATACTTTTCTTGAGACAATCTGATTTCCTTCTTTTGCCTATCCTGGATTATACTCATGCCAAGTATTCGTTTTGCTGCCCCTAAGTCTTTCATGGCGAAATGCTGAGCTAAAAGTTGCTTCAAGTCACGTACTACTTTCATGCTAGAACCGGTGAATAGCATGTCATCAACATAAAGTAACAGCAAAACAAACTCACCAGTATCAAGTTTCTTGTAATAGACACACGGGTCAGCTTCACAACGGATGAAGTGATGCTTACTCATAAACCGATCAAATTTGCGATACCATTGTCTTGGGGCTTGCTTGAGCCCATATAAGCTTCGTTTCAGTCTGCAATTTAAGTGTTCCTATCCTTTTTTGACAAAGCCTTCAGGCTGTTCCATGTAAAGTTCTTCGTCAATGTCTCCATGAAGGAAAGCAGTTTTAACATCGAGTTGTTCAAGCTCAAGATCACATGTAGCTACCAGACCCAAGACTGCATGAATGGAAGTCATTCTCACAACTGGAGAGAAAATTTCGTTGAAATCTATTCCCTTCTTCCTAAGTTACCGGTTCGGGTTCGGGGATGGGTTCGGGTACGAGAACCCGGTACGTGGGTACGGGCAAAATTTTTTTAGGGGTTTGGGTCCGTATGGGTACGTGTGTATATATATATGTATATATATATTACTATATTATAAATATATATATATATATATATATATATGTATTATATATACAAAAAAATAAGAGAAATATAGAGAATTGAAAAACTAAATCATTTCATAGTATGATACTTGATCATTGATCAATGCCAAATGCCAAAGATAAATATTAAATGCCAATTGATAGTTGAAAAATATTCAAATAAAATTACTGAATTACAAAATGTAGTTCATGAAAGATTGAAACATGATTCAATGTTCATTGTTCTAGTGCTCATCAATCATCAAAAGGATTGTTAGAATCATCGTGACTTGGATTTTGAGCGGTTTGAACTTCAAAATCATCATCATTTGAACCCAAAGCGGATCCAACACCATGTGATATGTCATCAATATCACCCACATCATCCATAGTGGCTCTAGCAAGATCCTGAATGGTTGCATCCAAGTCAGTAGACTCGGGTGCTACATCCCAAAGCCTCGCTGCCCCCTGCCTGTATTGAGGATCCTTACGTGACAGAAGACGCAAATTGGAATGAATATACACTAAGTCTTCAGCTCTTTTTGCAGCCAACCGGTTACGCTTCACTGAGTGGATAAAGGAGTATGTACTCCAATTCCGTTCAGCGGCAGAAGAGCTTGCAACCTCCAACAAAATTAAAAAATGCAAGATAAATTCAAGAATGTTAAGTGTTAAATTTTACAATACAAGTGGCAATTACTTGTTTTTTGTGGAGGTACATGTAATCTCCATTTTGTATTTTCTATTGGTCTCTAGCAACATTGATTGTCACATCACTGACATTCTACTGCATACCCATTAGAACATCTCTATATGGCCCTTATAGCAGTGGTATTCCTCGGATAGGGCTATGTGCATAGTACATCTTGTTCAACGATGAAGAACAATTGCATCTTGTAAAGGTGTCAATCACCCTTTTGTACATGTCTTCATCATGGTGTCATGTATCAGACATCCGAAGCATCATCAATACATAATTCACATGATCCCACCAATCGTCATGCAAGATCAATGCCTTGACCTTTTGGGCCCTCTCTGAATTTGATTGCTTCCATATACCCCATTGGTTGCTAATAACCATTTGACTCAATGCATCTTTCACCTTCACAAGTCGTCTTAGAACAATTGTGTGAGATGCAAACCGGGTCTCGGCAACCTAAGAACATGTTAATAGTAAGTTAATGTAAATAATGCAAAAACAATTATGTAAAACATGACATGATAAATGAAACTCTTCAACAATCGACTCCTGGTATATTTCTTTCACCCACTCTATTTGGTTGCCAATTGCTTGCATCACCAAATTGAGGGAGTGTACGGTGCACGGTGTCCAAAATATGTGCTCATATCTAGCCTCTACCAAAGCACCTGCAGCCCTGCAAACTTTTGCATTGTCCGTAATTACTTGGACAACATTTTCACTACCCACCATCTCTATGGAGCCAATGAGAATCCTGGAAATGAACTCTGCATCTTTCACTTCCCCTTCATAGTCAACCGCCCTCAAAAACATTGCCCCCTTGGGGGACACTGCAATAACATTAATCAATGGACGGTTTTTGCAATATTTCCATCCATCGGAAACAATAGATACACCTGTTTCAACCCAATAATCTCTAATTGGTTTTAGTTGGGCCTCTACAGATTTCTTCTCTTTTTGCAATAAGGTGGTACGCACCTTTTCATACCTAGGACTTGTGAAACCAGGAGGTGCACTATTTATTGCTGACACCATGTCCCGCCAATATAGTGATCTCACCAAGTTGAATGGAAGACCATTGGCATAGAGGCAACGTGCAATTTTTTCTTCAGCAATATCTCTTGCCTCCATTTTAAATGCCTTCTCTAATGGACCTCTCTTGCGGGTGGTGGTTTCTGGTTCTTCATCTTCTTCTTCCGTAGAGGGTATAGACAAGAAGGGATGTCTAGAGGGCCTAACTATCTGAGTGGGTAATGTTGTTGTTTTTTTCTTTCCGGAACTATAACTACTTTGTTTTCCTCTTGCAACCAATTTGTCAGCATCTTCTTGTTCTTTTATAAATGCTGCTATTTGTACACCAGACAACCCCTTCTTATCTGGGCCCTCACACATATTAATCCCTTTACCACTAGGGCCCATAAAATGAAGTTTCACTCGGTAATAGGAGCTATTATATTGTGTATTGCAAAAATTACACTTCCAAACAAACCCCCCACCTCGAGGAATTTGTGAAATTCTTGTGGTATGACTCCATAAAGGAGATCCTTTATCAATTTTGAACTTTTGGCTTCCATCCCCACCCATTGAACTTTGACTACTGGCCATTGTTACAATCTAAAAAAAAATGAAAAAAATATATATATACTTGAAAAACTTCTTCACAAACTTGAAAAAATCCATCAAAAACTAAAAAACTTAAAAAAATTCATCAAAAGATTAAAGAATAGGGTTTAAATGCATACCTTGGAACACTTAAATCTCCTTTGTAGAAGCTATTTGCCACTCCACAATCGATCTCCTTCGAATGCAATCACCTCCCTTCAAAATGCTAAGATGGAGAGAAAATATGGAGAGAGCAAAATGAGAGGTAAAAATGAAATTTTTTAGTGTTGAAAGGCCTCATATTGGGTCGTTTTAGGGTTAAGAGGCAAAATAATAATTAATTAATTTTTTTTTTAAATTTTTGGGCCCACTTTTTAAGTGCTGGGCCATGGGTTCTCCCAGGTACGCCCGGGTACGTGGCTGGTACCCCCAGGTCCGCGTACCTTTGGGCCAGATACGCGCTGGGCACGCACCCTGTGCGTACCTAGCGTGTACCCACAGGCGAACCCGAACCGGGTTCGAGGCCTGTGGGTACGAACCCTGCAACATAGCCTTCTTCTGATCATAGCCTTTGACAACCAACCTGGATTTGTAGCGCTTCTTACCTCCTTTCAACCGATATACCCATCGATTTTTTAAGGCCCGCTTATGAGGTGGAAGCATAGTTGACAGACTCGCAGAAAACTCGCTAGTTTTTTTTAAAAACGAGTTTTTTTGAGTTTAACTTGCGAGGTTTTTTGAGTTTAACTTGCAAGTTTTTTTGAGTTTAACTTGTGAGTTTTTTCTCAGACAAGTTTTTCCGAGTTTTTTTCGAAAAACTCGGCAAAAACGCCGAGTTTTTTGAAAAACTCGTGAGTTTTTGCCAAGTTTTTCAAAAAACTCGGCTATGCAGAACTTAAAGCTGAAAATGTATTTTTTGATGTTTATTAAGCAATTTTTTAAGTTCCCGAGTTTTTCCAAGTTTTTGGCGAGTTTTAAAAACTCTCCAATTTTTCCCTTGGCGAGTTTTTAGTTGGGACGAGTTTTCCAACTATGGGTGGAAGTTTCACCAAATCCCAAGTGAGATTTGCATTCAACGAATCCATTTCTTCCCGCATTGCCTCCATCCATTTCTTGCTATTATGATCATTACGAGCTTGTTTGAAAGTCACTGGCTCTACTTGATCAGTAAATAATAATTCTGGGTAATCAGCCAGTAATAATTCAAAATCATTTAATTTACCTGGAAATTTCTTTTGCCCAGTAGACCGCCTCAGTTGATTCTCTGTTGGCGCAGAAGAGTTTACAATTTCCTGCCCTGTTCTGATAACAGTGCCCATTCCTGTCTTTGTATGAATGTCCTGTGGAACATAATCAATGTTATGTGTCTTGCCAACACATTGACTTGGCTGTTCACTTGCTTGCTCCACGTTTTTGTGATAACCGGTATCAGATGGAGTCATCGCCTCAGAGGAGATAGGCCGATAATGATTTTGGCCGTGGAAATCATTGTGAACACTGTGCATTGGAGGCGGATTAAAAAAAGAGTCAATTTTTGCAACTTCAGATTGCCGCGGGTATTTACCCATTTCCTGTGCGTCCATCTGGGAAGGTGGAGACATGAACAGAGGAGCTCGATAATCAGTGGAGTCCCATGTTCCTGGTTGCTGTGTATGGTAAAAAAGGCTCGCATCCATGTGTGTAGAGACCTGTGTGGGATTCCAAGAAGAGCGAATTTCCTGAGAGGAAGGATTGATGCCTCTTTGTGAGACGTTTGATGAAGAATCGATGCCTCTTTGAGAGGTGCTTGAGGAAAAACCAAGCTGCTCGTGTTGAGACATATTGGCTGTTTCCAGTAACTCTTGATCGTACTGATAGGATTCTAGGTTTAAGATAGTTTGGGTGAGTTTTAAAAACTCTCCAATTTTTCCCTTGGCGAGTTTTTAGTTGGGACGAGTTTTCCAACTATGGGTGGAAGTTTCACCAAATCCCAAGTGAGATTTGCATTCAACGAATCCATTTCTTCCCGCATTGCCTCCATCCATTTCTTGCTATTATGATCATTACGAGCTTGTTTGAAAGTCACTGGCTCTACTTGATCAGTAAATAATAATTCTGGGTAATCAGCCAGTAATAATTCAAAATCATTTAATTTACCTGGAAATTTCTTTTGCCCAGTAGACCGCCTCAGTTGATTCTCTGTTGGCGCAGAAGAGTTTACAATTTCCTGCCCTGTTCTGATAACAGTGCCCATTCCTGTCTTTGTATGAATGTCCTGTGGAACATAATCAATGTTATGTGTCTTGCCAACACATTGACTTGGCTGTTCACTTGCTTGCTCCACGTTTTTGTGATAACCGGTATCAGATGGAGTCATCGCCTCAGAGGAGATAGGCCGATAATGATTTTGGCCGTGGAAATCATTGTGAACACTGTGCATTGGAGGCGGATTAAAAAAAGAGTCAATTTTTGCAACTTCAGATTGCCGCGGGTATTTACCCATTTCCTGTGCGTCCATCTGGGAAGGTGGAGACATGAACAGAGGAGCTCGATAATCAGTGGAGTCCCATGTTCCTGGTTGCTGTGTATGGTAAAAAAGGCTCGCATCCATGTGTGTAGAGACCTGTGTGGGATTCCAAGAAGAGCGAATTTCCTGAGAGGAAGGATTGATGCCTCTTTGTGAGACGTTTGATGAAGAATCGATGCCTCTTTGAGAGGTGCTTGAGGAAAAACCAAGCTGCTCGTGTTGAGACATATTATCATACTCGCTGTTTCCAGACAACTCTTCATCGTACTGATAGGAGTCAAGAGGGCTAGGTTGTAAGATAGAGGTGGGTGAAGGAACAGTTGTAGGAGGCAAAGATACAGACAACCCCTGTGAAGTATGGTTCTCAAATGCAGACAGAGGAACATATTCCTTAGAATCCACAGATTGAATTTGCAAGGCTGGAAAGGTGTGTTCATTGAACACCACATCACGAGTCCGAATTATCTTTCGTTCAAGTGGATCCCATAACCTAAAACCATAATTGTCCTCACCATAACCAACAGATATGCAATGCTTTGATTTAGGATCAAGTTTAGACCGCTTTTCCTTGGGAATGAGAGCAAAAGCTTCACAACCAAAAACTCGTAAATAACTGTAAGAAATTCGCTTACCCAACCAAGTCTCTTCCGGAATATCGAAATTTAATCGAGAAGACGGTGCTCGATTGATCAAATATACTGCAGTGTTGCAGGCCTCTGCCCAAAACTCTTGGCCTAACCCAACATTCGAAAGCATTCAACGAGCTCTCTCCAAAATTGTTTGATTGAGCCTTTCAGCTGCACCGTTCTCTTGAGTAAAGGGAACAATTTTGATCCGATGAATACCATTTTTTGCGCAAAAAGTGTCAAATTCCAAGGAGCAATACTCTCCTCCATTGTCTGTTTGCAAGCACTTGATCTTGTGCCCAATTTGGTTTTGGACATAGGCTTTAAATAATTTGAATTTAGTAAACACCTCTGATTTTTTTGAGAGCATATAAATCCAAACTTTCCTTGTACAATCATCAAGAAATGTGACAAAATAGTTAGCTCCTCCAATGGAGGTTACCTCAGTGGGTCCGAAGACATCTGAATAGACCAGAGCCAAGGGTTGGCTCTTCTTCTCATGATCGATTCTCAAGAAGCTGACCCACTTCTGTTTGCCATAGAGACAATGTTGGCAAAAATCCAACTCAACAGATTTCAAACCGGGTAGTTGTTCTCTTTTGAGCATAATCAAAATTCGTTTTTTGCTCATGTGACCAAGCCTTTTGTGCCAAAGTTCGGTACCGCTGTCCTCAACAGTCATGGCAGCTCCCACTTGATTATTATTTTCAAAAGCATATAAATTGCCAACTTTATTTCCCTTTGCTACTACCAAACCCCTCTGGTAACTTTCCAAGAATCGATATTAAAGAAAACATGGCAACCTTGAGCAAAGAGCTGACTTACAAATATTAAGTTCCTCTTGAGTTTAGGAACATGATGGACATCCTTTAAAAGCCATTTGCTTCCATCTTTTAGCTGCAACAAAACATCACCTTTCCCAATTATATCACATGCTTTATTATCACCTAAATATACTTTGCCAAATTGACCTTCCTCGTAGTTTGTGAAAGCCTCCGTGTATGAAGAGGCATGAAAAGAGGCTCTGGAGTCAAATACCCAAGAATCAAAAGTGGTGTCGGTAGTAGAAAGGATTAAAACACCATCATCACTGTTATAAGCTGTATTAGCTTCGCTGTCCCACACTTTCTCTTGTGCCCTTTTATAAGACCGACAATTCTTCTTTATGTGGCTAGTCTTGCCACAAAACCAGCAATCACCATTTCGTCCTCTTGACTTTGATCTCTTTGCTGATTTAGACCTCCTTTTGCTATGATCGTTCCTTCTATCTAGAGACCTTCCTCTACTCACTGCCGTTAAAGCATCACTAGAAGATTCCTAATTTTTCCTTCTCATGTCTTCGCTAAGAAGGGTACCTACAATATCATCAAATTGCAACTTGCTTTTGGCAGCTACTGAGGTGCTGACAGCCATTACAACACTTTCCCAACTAGTAGGTAATGAACAAAGTAATAGTATGGCTTTAATCTCATCATCTAGATTGATCCCTACCAAGATCAATTGGTTTATCAAGGTATTAAATTCATTTAAATGGTTTGACATAATTCCACCTTCCTTCATCTTTAAATTGTATAATTTTTTCATAATAAATACCTTGTTAGAGGCTGAAGCCATTTCATATGTAGAAGAAAGCTTATCCCATAAATCTTTCGAAGTCGGCTGCGATGAAACATTAAACAACACATTACTGGACAGCGATAAGAAGATAGTAGCTCTTGCCTTTTTATCGATTTTTTCCCAATCTTCATCCTTCATAGTTGCTGGTTTTTTGGCTTTCCCTTCTAACGCTAAAGCGAGATCCTGCTTGATCAGTAGTGACTCCATCTGCACTTTCCAAAGACTGAAAATCTGCCCTGCGAATTTCTCGATCTTCCATTTATCCGACTCTTTTATAATTCTGGAAATTCCTTTCTGATTTCCAAACAGCTCTGGTTACCGAGCTTTGATACCAATTGTTTGATTATGAAAAGACGAATAAAATACAGTACAGAAAAACAGAGCGAAAGAAGAACAAAGACACAAACACCGAAATTTATAGTGGTTCACCTTAATGGCTACATCCACTTTCTAAGTAGGGGAATCCTTTTTAAATTCAGTTCTTACATCAATAATATGCAGCAGCAAATACTTATAACCCAATCCAATACAACACTTCGTATTCAAGCAAAGAAGTTGAACAGCCACAAGGAATTGGAGGGAAAAAGAATATTGGCGTTTCATATTTAACAATCATCACCATTTTTATGCCGAAGGCATTCCCTATTTGAGATGAACCATCTACTTTATAAAATCAATGGTTCGTTTTGGAAACGACTAGAAGGATGCAAGATGATAGAATTAATCTCCACCTTGTGTTCTCCTTTATGTCATGTTAGCGCACCTAAATTAATATGTTGAAAAAGCTTTGAAACTTTTAAGTGAATACAATTGGCATACGTTGAGCCAAATCTAACAACCTTTGCTAGCATCATTCACGCCTCACACCATAGTGGGAACTCCAGAATAGCGTGTGGACACAGCTGTGAAGCATTAGAATAGAACAGACATGTACACACAATATGGATGCATTCGGCAAATTCATCGTCAGCAATTCATCGGGGGAAAATTCACTGCCAACAATTTACTGACAGAAAATTCACTGCCAGCAATTCACCCACGGAAAGTTCAGCTCACCATCATGGAAAATTCACTTATGAAAAATTCACTGCCAAGTAAAATTCACCGCCAGGAAAATTAACCACATTAATATTTTTAATAAAATCAAAGTTTTCAAAATATATATTAAAATATATTAATGCAGTTAATTTTCCCGCGGTGAATTGCTGATGGTGAATTTTCCGTCAGTGAATTGCTGGCGGTGAATTTTCCTAGAGCCATACGAAAGGCATGTGAGCTGCTAAATCTGCTAAATCTTCAGAAAGAATGGTCTCAAGAAATATGCAGACTTTCTGCATATGCCACGCCATGAATTTGTTAAAATGACTTTGGAATCTTTCAAACGAACACTTACCATAACTTTCATCAGCATCCTTCCTGTCTGTGTCAACATTGCAGGGGATATGCACCAAATGGGTTCGTTGTAGAGGCTTCTAAAAATATTAAACTCTTGCAACTGGTGGTTGTAAATCCCAATTTCATGACCTCTGGTAGATACTTCCTTGTGCTAAAGTGGGAGCTTTAGAATGGTTGCAGTGCATACACTTAATGAATTTGTTTAAAAAGATTTAAAAACTTTCCAGCCAGTGCAATGTTAGCTGTGAACTAGGCATTGCACCCTCACCATTATTCCCACAACTTGGAACTTGAAAATTGTTTATAATGATTTTATGAGATGTCAAAGTTACAGTTTTGTTTGATATCAATCCAGAATGTCAAGATAAAGCCAGCAGACAAACTGTTTGACAAAAGGTCTTTAAATTTCTTACTTAGAGGTTATGCAAATGAATTGGTTGACAAAATGCCTCAAAGAGAAAAAATCCAAGTACACAGATTTAGAAAATGAAAAATAGTATTTGGACGAAAGTCTTGGATATTCAAGCTTATAGTGAAATCTATGTTTAAATGTTGAAAAGGCTTAATTTGGTAGTGAGGATTAAACATGGAATTTGATGGTCTATTTGACTGTTTTTTGCATTTTAGACCGTATAAGTTGACTTGTTATATTTTTATGTAACCGCATATATGGCACTTTAAATTATTACTAAACCATAAAAAAAATAATATATATAATGTTTATTATAAAAATATAAATTAATTTAGAATCTTTTCAAAGATGAAATATGTCTAATTTTTTAAATATTTTTAACAATAAATTTAAGATTTTGACATCTTCACTGATAGTTATCACTTGCTTTATATTAATATATATGATTTATATATAAGATATCCATATGACTAATAACATAACAAGAATTTTCATTTTTTTTAGAGTGATTGACAAGCTTTCAATTTTTAGATTTATTTCTTTGGCTTGTAGATTTAACTTTCTTTCCCTTGTAGATTTATTATTTTATGTTCATGATTCGCTATAACTTGTTTTAGATGTTGCATGCTTGTAAATTACAGCAAGAATAATAGCAAAGGAAAAGTGATTGATTGCACTAGACGGGTGTCTTACGACATGTTTTTCCTTCATGATCATTAGGTGTAATAGTGAATTTCCTAACATTGTTTCATGGCTTTACTCTTGCCATTGGCAGTCGCATGAGAATTTCTAAAACCTTTTTTAATAATCTATTCTATGCATAATTTGTTATTCTTGCCTTCCACGATAAGTTGCAATATTCAGTCCATGTATTATTTTTGATTTTTGCGTTTCAATTTAAAAATAATAAAAAAAAAATCACCTTTTTTTTTAAGAAATGTTTTTGTGTTTAAATATAAGAAAATTATATATTGAAGGTTTATGCTAGATTATTATATTTTTTTTTATTGTTTATTGGTATTTTTAAGAATTATGATTCTTATAAAAAATACTTAATTAATTTATATGATACATAATAATATATTTTTAAAAATAACATTACTTTAAAAATAGAAATTTATATATTTTTTTCATTATGTACGAGTAAAAATCACTAAAAATATTTTAATATAGAAAGTTTTCTATAGAAAAATCATAATTTTTTTTTTTGACAATTTCTATTTTTCACAAAACGTAAAATGAAAGGCTTTTAAATGATCAAACCATCACAACATTTTATTTGACAAGTAGGGGTGGCCATCAAATTCCATGCCTGGTAATAATTCTAAAAAAAAATGTTTAAAAATCTAGAGAGGAAATAAATATGTTTTAGAAACTCCCTCATGTACCATCATTCTAAAAAGCACAATTTGAATACGTGTACCAATGTGAAGTTAGCTCGACGACTCCCAACGTGAGGGTGATGATTGCATGACTAGGAATGCCTTTGAAAGTGGTAGAAAAACAAGTGCCAATGTATGCTTCATTGAGGTTGGACAATTTGACCGACTTCTGAAATATGGCAACGTCTACCTAGCCACCAGACTGCACATTTGACTGTATTTATTAATTAATTGAAAATACAAAATACATTGAATTCTTATTTTAAATAAATTAATAAACATGGTCAAATGTGCAGTCTGATGGTTGCATAGACAATGACCTGAAATATGAGGCATGCACAAAATGTGTACTACTAAAGTTAAAGAATTTTTTACTATCTTTGTTTAGTAAGAGTGGAATTTAGTTTAGTAATTCATTGTGTTACTTGTTGAAATTAGTTTGAAAAGATCTTATATAAAAGGTTGGAAGATTGGCGGTCTAAAAAATTATGTTGAAGCTTTTAGATAGCAATTCTTAGTGGAGAATAAGGAGAATAAGAGTAATTCAAGATGGTAACACATCATTCCTTTTATAAATGATAAATATAAAATCGTCTAATAAATTTAGAAATGAAATTGTCATTGGTGTCCAATCTTAATAGAGCATTCTTTCACAAAAATTGACAACCAAAAATGTCAAGGAGATCTCTAATAATAGATTTCCATAAGTAGTAAGCAATATAACAAACAATCTTTGAATGTTTTTAGTGTGTTCAAGTTGTGAGTGAAAAAGGAAAGATATAGGCTAAAGTTGAACAAATAGAGTTTGTCAATAACAAATGGTTTGAAGTGAGAAGTTTTCATGCAAGGCTTTGGGAGTTGGCATCCATTTTAAATTGCTAGAGTCAAGTAGTAAGTTGAGACCAAGATGTACTTCTAAAATGAACATTCAATTTGATAATGAGGTAGAGGAGAATGGGGACTTTAGAAAGAAGCTAAAGGTAGATAATTTTGAAAGGAAACAAGGTGGACTGTTAGGTAGATAGCTAGTGCCAATCTTTGAGGAAGCTACAAGGGACTTGTATGGAGATTTTAATCTAGATTTCACAGGAAAAAGATAAGATTAGTCACACTCTTGTCATGTAAAGAGAGGTCATACAATGTGGTCTCATAAGCTCCAAAATCAAAGACATATCAAAGACCACTAAAACTTTACACAAATTTATGAAAGAAACAATGGGCTTGAGGAATGAGGAAGAGAGAAAAAGGTTCAAGTTTTCCCTTTAAATCAACTTGTTCCACCAAATGGAGGTAGAGAAGTTGAGACCATTCCAAAGAGAAGTATCCCACCATTTCAATAATTTGGAAATATATCATTCTAATATTTCCACATGTTAATAAGAGGTGGAGACACTTTAAGCTTGAAAAAGGATCCAAAAGATTTTGTCCTTCACATTATTCAAGCCCCATTTCCCCTTTTCCCTAACAAAAGCCACTCTTAAAAGGGGTTTTCTAAGGTTTATCCATGACAAGATATCCCAATTCACTTTGAGATAAATAATTTCACCACCTTGTTAAATCAAATCTATGGTAACTCAAATGCAAAAGAGTTCAATTCCTAGATTTTCCAATTAATAACCACTTGATTTTGGGGGGAAAGGAATATATTGATTGGGATACCATAATCAATGATAATTTACGAAATCAACTAGCTAAAGTTTAAGAATAAAAAAAGAATATTTATTGTCAATGGAAGGCATACCATCATGAAAGAAACCTTCCCATTGAGAAGCTCTACCAACCACATGGTATCATCAATGAGCTCTATAAATCTAATCAAAAAAACATTAGAGGTTGCAAAATGGTAATCCAACTATTGTTCACTATAATTTATCATTCCAAAAGTGCATTAAAGATTATAATGCCAAGAAACAAAGTATGATTAATTTAGTCAACTTGATTCAAAATATATTACTCCTCATGACCTGGAAAATTGAGTGATGAATGGGTTCTATAAATTTTAACAAGGTTAATCTAAGCCTGGCACTATATATGTTTATAAATGACTAAAGGTCAAAGAATAGATGCAACATGTGTATCATTTGGAATTGTTTGTGAAAGTCTCAAAACTTCCTAATCGGTATCTACACCTCACATCACAATTGAACCTATCTCTTGATTTCTTCACATGAAATAAAATAATGATAAATTGAAGAGTCAAATTGTGAAATACATGGGAACTAAATTGCAAAGGTTGCAAAGAATAACTCTATCCTCTCTCTTCTCTCCCTCTCTCCCTCTCTTTATCTATTCATATATATAGATTTCTCCTTCTATCTCTAACTCCATATCTCTCTCACTCACAAACACACACTCTCTATCTCTCTCTCTCTCTCTCTATATATATATATATATATATATATCTATCTTTATCTCTATATCTCTCTCTCTCTCTCTCTATATATATATATATATATATAGATATATCTCTATCTCTATCTCTATCTCTATCTTCCCCCTCTCTCCCTCTCTCTATACCTCTCTATTACTTGTCTCTGTCACCTTCTTTCTCTCTCTCTTGCCCTTTTTATGTCTATATCCCTATCTCTCCCTCCTCCTCTCTCCCCCCTCCCCCTCTCGCTCCTCTCTCTATCTCTTTATATCCATATCTCTCTACCTCTATCTCCCAATGTCTCTCTATCTCTTTCCTTATCCTTCTCTATATCTACATATCTCCCTCTATCTATATCACTCCCTCTCTCCCTCTCTCCCCCTTTCCTCTCTCTCTCTCTCTCTCTCTCTCTCTCTCACATTCACTCCCTCTCTTCCTCCATGTCCCTATTACTCTATATCTCTATCTCTATTTCTTTCTCTATCTCCCTTTCACTCCTATCTCTATCTCTATCTATCTCTTTCTATCCATATCTTTCTCTACCCCTTTCACCTTATCTCTCCATCTCTTTCCCTATCCCTCTTTATATCACCATCTATCTATATCTCTCCATATCTCTCTCTCTCTCTCTCTCTCTCTCCATCTCTATCTTCCTATATATTTCTCTCCTTACCCCTCCCTCTCTCTCTTATCCCCTCTCTCTCTCCCTCTTTTTATCCCTATCTCTCCATCTCTCCATATTTCAAACACAACATGAGCTTGTTTGTAATGGAATTTGATTATCTTCCCGATTCAAAGGTTTTGAACTAGTTGTGTTTGGATCCCTCTAAGTGGATGCATAGTTGATATGAAGCCATCACTTCTCCATTGAGATCTTTGTTGCACAAATAAAATCAATTTCTAAATGCACTACCAATTGGCATGTATTGCACTAATGTATGCAAAAAATAGACCAAAATTTACCCTAATTGACCTTAACAGCTCTTTGGCATACCCATTGCACACCAAGGTGCGATTGCTAGTTATAAGGTGTAATGAAGGGAATTTTAATTCCTAATTCATGGTATACATTTGTTGCATGCAGAATGATGGACTCATTTACTAATAATTTTTTCTCCTCTTTTTTGCATAGAGAGAACATTTAAACCAACTCAACTTTGCATTTAAAATAATTAACCTTTAAGAAAATATCAAAGAAACAACCAATGGGAAGGTGATACATAAGGAAATTGGTAATACATGTCTTAATGTACATGTTTTGGTCTAAAATTATTTTTGATATTTTTAGATAACTCAATGAAAATAGAATTGATGTGGCTACAACATTGATGTCTATAATCCCAAACAATAGCTTTTAATTATGTTGAAGGTGTTCCCTCTATGAATTGAGGTGATCGGACACCAACAATCGGCGATTCACATCGTCCAAGTATGATACAAGATGATTGAACCATTTACAACCATTGATCGTTCTTGTTGGTTTTCCATTTCATTACATCATGAAAAAATGAGGGTTTTGTAATATTTTTCTTGCAAAATTTGTCCATTTTTATCATCAGCACCGTTGGCAACACAATACAATACATATGGAATATTGTGCCTTACTTTTTATCGCATGTTTGTCTTCCATGTCACCGCTATATCAAGTGTGTGCTCTTTAATTACTAGATGTACTTAATATTCCTCTCTATTGTATTATTTCCACCCATCATAAGGTTTCGTAATATTTTACTTACAAACTGCTCATTTTTTAGTTAATATGATTACCTTTTTTTTTTCTTTTACATGTGGTGACGTGTTAAACTAGTAAATTTGGCTTAAGTTCAAATACATTAGATTATAAGATACTATATTATATATTGTATT
This sequence comes from Sequoia sempervirens, assembly GCA_007258455.2. Lineage (NCBI taxonomy): Eukaryota > Viridiplantae > Streptophyta > Pinopsida > Cupressales > Cupressaceae > Sequoia > Sequoia sempervirens. Next base: position 745,566,102 of record VDFB02193867.1, read on the forward strand.
ATATTATATTTTATAAATTGTGTTATACAATAAGACTATATTATATTATATTATACTATACTATATTATATTATGTTATATTATATTATATTATATTAATTATGTTAATTATTTTAATTATTATATATATTGATAAGTAAGTGCTACCAGAGGGGTTAGGTCCCTTTAATTAAAACAAAGAATAACATTACATCTGTCCAAAGGAGCACAAATTAAACTTTCTAGGCTTTTAGTTCGATAATGCATGCGGCTAGTTCGTTCACCCTAAGAGATTTCTCGAGGGTAAGAAAATCTCCATAATTGCTAATGCAAAAAGTGGAATGTTTCCATGTTTCCCTGCTCTACATCTTCATAAAATAACTATAGAGCCTTAGTTGTGATAATTTTGGATTTTGCTACCACTGCATCGAACACTCTAATAATGTGCTTGCCTTTAGGGATCACATCCAACTTGGCAACAAGATGCTCTGCCAATGGGCACAAATTTGTACATAGAAAACTAGGGATATTATAAATATATTATAATATTGTATTATATTGTATATATTATATTAAATTATATAATAAGACAATATTATATTGGATTATATATAAATATTATATAAGAGAGAGAGAGAGAGAAAAGAGAGAGAAAGAGAGAAGGGAAGACAAATATAGAGAGAAATAGGGGAGAGAGAGGAAGAGAGAGATTGAGAGATAATGAGAAACATAGAGAGGGAGAGGGAGACAAAGATACAAAGAGCTCTCTCTCTTTCTCTTATCATCTCTCTCTTTATATATGTCTCTCTCTACCTCTCTCCCTCTCTCTATATATCTCCCTCCATTTACCTCTCAATTTTCTATATCTATATTTCATCCCTCCATCTCTCCCTCTCTCTTTGTCTCTCCCTCTTTTTATCTCTATTTCTCCCACTCCCTCTTCCTATCCTTCCATCCATCTCTCTCTATCTCTATCTCCATCTCCATCTCCTCTCTATTTGTCTCCCATGTCTTTATCTCCTTAACTCTCCTTTCATCTCTCTCTCTTCCCTTTATCTTTTTAACTATATCTATCTCTTTATCTCTCTCTCCATATCTCTCCCTTTTTATATCTCTCTACTTCTCTATCCTCCCTCTATTTCTCTCCCTCCCTCTCTACCTATTTATATATATATCTCTATCTCCCTCTCTATATTTCTCTCTATCTCCATATCTCTCTCTCACTCACACACACTCCCTATTTCTCCCTCTCTATCTCTATATCTATATCTCTCACTCACACATGCACACTTCATGTTTATCCCTCATCTCTATCTCAATCTCTCCCCCTCTCTATCACTATTTCTACCTCTCTCTCTATTATTTGTCTATATCACCTCCTATACTTCTCACTCTTGCCCTCTCTCTCTCTCTATATATATATGTATACACATATATATACACACATACATATATATATATGTGTGTGTATGTATACATGCATAATATATATATGTGTATATGTATGTATGTATCCTCTCTCATTAATAAAAACTCTTATGCATTTCATTCTATCTCCATCTCCCCCATTTGTCCCCTATCTCTATTTATCCTCTCTCCTGTATTTATCTCTCTCCCACCCCCCTCTTTCCATTATCTCCTTCCTTCTCCTCTCCATCTCTTCCTTCCCTCTTTCCTCTTTTCCTTCTTTATCCATCCCTCCATATCTATCTCCTTTTCCTTGTTATCCTCCATTCTATATCTCTATCTATCTCCCTCTATATCTCTATTCTGTCTCTATCATCTTCTTTCTTCCTCCATTCTTGCCCCTCTATCTCTATCTTCCTATCTCCCCTCTTCTATCTGTATCTCATTTATCTGACTCCTCTTGTTCAGATCTCTGTCTTCCTGCTCTGTAATCTCTATATCTCTATCTCCCTCCATTCTCTCTATCTATTTCTATCCATCCTCTCACTATCTATCTATTCCTCTCCATTCCACTCCCTATCTCTCTCTTCCATCCATGTCCTCCCATCTCTGTCCTTATTTCCCTCCCCTCTCCCTCCCCCTTTTATGTTGAGCTATCCTCCTTCCTCCCTCCTACTATCCTCTCTCCTCTCTCCACATATCTCCCTCCATCCTCTCCTTCCTATCTCTCCTTTCTCCTCCTCTCACCTATCCTCTCCTCTCTACATCATCCCTCCGTCTCCTCCATGCCTGTCTCCTTTCTCCTCCTCTCTTTTTCTACTTCCAGTCCCTCCCCATGCCCATCTATCTACATCCACCTTTCTCTTCCCTATATCCTCCATGCCTGCCCTCTCCCTTCTCTCCATATCTATTTGTCTATCCCTCTCTCTTCCTCTATCTCTCTTCTTTATCTCTATCCTCCACCATCTCTCTCTATATCTATTTATCTCTTATTTATCTCTCCTTCTCTATCTCCCTATCTATCTACATCTTTATATCTCCCTCTACCTCTCTCTATCTATTCTCTCTCTCTTCCTCTCTCCTCCTCTATCTCTAGACACGTCTCCCTTTCTATATCCATCCATCACTCTCCCTCTCTCTCTCTTCCTAGACCTCTATACCTATATCCTTTTTCCTTTCTATCTCTCCATATTTCTTCTTCCATCTCTCTCTCTCTACCTCATTATCTCTCCATCCCTCTCTACCCCTATATTTCTTTCTCTCTCTACCTCTCTCTACATATCACTTCTTATCTCTATCTCTACCTTTATATTTATATCTTTCCCTCTCTCTCCTCTATATTTTTATCTCTCCCTCTCCTCTCTATATCCCTCTCCTTCTAGATCTACATCTCCATCTCTATCTCTATTTTCCTCTCTATCTCTATCCCCTATCTCTATCTCCTTACCCCTCTCTCTCACTCTTCCACATCTATCTCTCCCTCTTTATATCCCTTTCTCTCCCTCTCTCCCCCTTTCTCCCTATTGAAAATATAACATGGATCTTTTGGTAATGAAGCCTAATTATCGTCCTAATTCAAAGTTTTTTAGTCATGTTTGGATTCTTAATTATCTTCCTAATTGTCCTTCCACACCTCTTTGGTGTATCCATTGCACACCAAGGTGTGATTGCTAGTTTTATATTTTTTTGCTTAGCTATCTTTAGAAGTTGAGTGGTAATTATGGAGTATTGGGTTCCTTTTTTAGTATTTCCTTTTATTTTTAAGTTGAGTGGGAGTCAAGGTGGGAAGGATGGGTACATAAAAACAATAACATTCTTTGCATGATCTTCAAGTGTTGAAATACATTTCTTTTGGTTTTGAATTTTTTGTAATTTTTTTTCAAGTTGAGAATAAAGATAATCTAATGTAGTTTTTATTTTGATTCTTTGTAATTTTATAGTCTAATTTAATTTGTTATATGTTAGTTGTGCTTTTATTCTTTATTTGCTAGAACAAAGTAGTTTTACTTGCAGCCATAGAGGTGGTTGCCTAAAAATAGTATCCTAACATCCAAAGATTTTGGGAGTAGAGAGTTTGTGGGATAACTTTAGCTGTTGTTGAGACAAAAATTCTAGATGGCTTAGATGAGAGTTGTGATTGTGACCACACATCGAAAGTAGATATCCATTATAACTCTTTTTTATCTATTGATTTTTGTTTGAATTGAGCTTATTTAACCTAAAAAAATAGAGTTTTTTTAATAGAAAATCCAATATGCAATTGTTCAAAGTGGAGTTTGCATGAATTGGGGAAGAAGGGGTAAGAGGAATGTAGGCTCTCAAGGAAATTTTGATGAATTCCTTAGGAAATTAGAAGCCACTAAGGCCAAATTACATTTGGATGAATCTAAAGAGAAATATGAGAACATGGGAAATTCTAGGTTAGTAGACCTTATGTCTAGAAGCTTATTGAATCCATGTCCAGACAAGGCTTCAAGGTACAAGGTGATATATCATAATTTAAAGGAAAAATCAACCTAGATTTATTCCTAGATTGGTTCTAGGAGTTGGAAAGTTATTTTTAGATGTAAGAAATTGATGAAGATGATCCTAAAAGATTGAAAATTGAAGCATACAAATTGAAATCACATACAACTCTATGCTGGGAGAATGTGTAGAGTTAAAGAAGACAAGAAAATGAAAAAAATAGGCTATGGCCTAAGATGTTGAAACATTTGACAGCTTGATTCTTTCCTTTTGATTACCAAAAAGAAATTATTTAAATAACTTTAGAAATTAAAACAAATATTAGTTATGAGGCTTCAAATTAAAACAAATATCTGTGAGAGTAAAGGGTGAGCCACTTGACCTAATATGTTAATGGCCTTAAGTTTTGATTTCAAGATGAACTCATGTTGGTGGAAGTACCTACTGTGGACAAGGCATATGAATATGCCTTAAAGGTATAATACAATTTGAACGAGAAAACAAAATGGTGAGTAAAAGAGGTGATAGCAACTAGAACAAAGGAAAATAAGTTTCCTTAAAACCTAACATGAATGAAGAGCTAGAAAGAGGTAAGAATGGGAAAGTTGAATTCTAAGGAAGTGAAGGATTCAAAGGTAGGGGACAAGAATCATCTAATATTTTGGAGATCATAAACCTTTGATATGCTTTATTTTTTATAAATCCCATACCTTCAAAACCCCATTTAAGGGTGATGTCCCATACCTTCAAAACCCCATTTAAGGGTGGTGGTATCCTAGGAAGAAGAACCTTTGAAGAAGGAAGTTGAAGCAGAGATGGAATATAACTTGATGCTACTAAGAACCTATATAATTAGGAACAAAGAGGCCCTAGAAGCTAATTGGAGGAGAAATAATGTCTTCCAAAAAAATGTAAACATAAGGAATTTTTTTCAAGGTGATTGTAGATGGTGGATCTACTAACAACATAGTGAGTACAAAAATGGTTAGAAAACTGCAAGTTGTTGAATTCCAAAACCTTAACCTTATAAAATTTATTGGTTGAAGCATATTATAGTGTACTTGTGGATAAATCTTGTTGTATTTATTTCAAAATTGGTTCTTAAGTGGATGAAGTTTTATATGATGTGGTACCGATAGATATGTGCCAATTTTTTATTGGGAAGACCTTGATAATATGATAAAAAATCAATCTATCATGGCTAGAAGAAACTTATAAGGTACAAAATGAAGGAATACATCTCCTAAAACCTTGGAAAGAGGAAGGAGCATTCAAAATGTAGCTTTATGTTGTCTATTATAAGCTAGATTTGATCTTGATTATATATTTTTTAGATAAGCCAAGAAGTTAGATAGAGGCATGTTTGGAAGCTACAAGTGTAAATGACTTGAAGAGTGTGGAATAATACAAAATTGAAAAAAAAAATGAAGCTAAAATGAGATTCAAATGGAAATGTTAAAGGTTCAACTCAAAAGATAGATGTTGAGGTTTTAGTTGAGCATGACCTTCACTCAAAGGAAACATTGGAATATCTTACAAGTAAATTTCATTAGATTGAGAGGAATAGTTAGTTGTGGGAGCATGAGCAAGATCCTAGAAATTTATTCAAGAATTTTATCAAGAGTTTGGTCAAAGGTGATAGCCTAACTTAGTCTACAAGTAGTGAAATAGAGCATGATTGGGACAAGGCAATGAGACCATTTTGTTAGTTTTTCAAGTGAGTGCACAAGGTTTTGACAACCCAAATTGATGGTGGAATTACCATTGGCCTCATCCTAACCTTATTAGTGTAAGGGTTGGATGAATAAATTATGGTTTAGATCAAACCAAGGAATCACGAGAGAATACTTTGACGACAAACTACTGTTCTCAAAGGTGCTAGAAGAAATGAATTTTACTAAATCATGTTCTTTTGAACATAGAGGTTAAAAATTATTAAAATATGGGGAGGATGAAATATCTTCCCATGTATGGTTGCCTCCCTGACTACCCCTATTTTTATTTATGGCTTAACTATCTTTATAAGTTGAGTGGTAATTGTTGGGTAGTGGGTTCTTCTTTAGTTTTTCTTTTTCTTTTTAAACTAAGTGTGGGTCTAGGGTGTGGTGAAAAATAAAGTATTCCTTGAAAGGTCTTAAAGTGTTGGATTTTTTTGGGGGGTTTAAAATATCCTTTTTAAATTGAGAATAACAAAAATTTAATGTATCTATTGTTATAATCTCTATCATTTTATTGTCTAGTTTAATACATTATCTATTATTTGTCACATTTTTGTTTTTTATCTACTAGAAAAAAGTATATTTCCTTGAATCTATAGAGGTGTGTATATTATTTAATCTTGTCATTCACCTACACGGATGTGCTAAATTTTTTACAAAAAAATGACTTACAATTTAAGAACTTGAGAGTTATGAAGTTAGTGTGCATGACTACTAAGTCCTTTCTCCTCTATTCATTGTTGTGGAAGCAAGTTTTCTCTCTTCTTTTGGTTTGATCTTGTGGACAACATGAGGGGTCAATCCATACAATTGATTGGTTGATCAATTTCTATTATTTTCCAAGACGATATAGATAAGTTGTTGTATAGAGTAGAGATTGGGTAAGAGAGGTTTTGACTTAATTAGCACATTAATACTAGTAATTATGTTAGTTTTTGCATCACAATGGGTTCATGGACCCACCACACATTCCTCATATACTCCACTCCCCTCCTTAATATTTCTTATTATTGACAATCAATTTGACACATACAACACAAGTGAAATGAGATTCATTCCACTTCTCCTGAAAAAGGAAACTAATCTATTGACCAATCACCTCCAAGGTCTTCATTTCTAGGTCATGGTAGTCTTGGAGAAACTCAGTGGATTATGTGATCTATTTCTTCAAGTTGCATGTGTTGGTTAAAGTTAAAACTGGAAAATTTGCACTAAATTATGTTAAATTTGGTTCACTGATAATATTCTCTCAATTTATTTAAGTTCAAAACATATCCTAATCTAATCGTATTCTAATACTATATAAAAAAAGATAAAAAAGAGATTTTAGGGTTTAGAGAAAAAAATGAAAATAAAAGGTGAGCTTTGCACTTGGTTACAATTCTATACTCTTGAATATTTAATGAAATTCAATTAAGCTACAATGTTGTGATTAATATTACACCCCATCATTGACATTGCAAATGTAATATTCAAAAGAATTTTGTGAGAATTAGAAATAAATTTATAATACCATTGTATGAAACACAAATATTTTACACATTACATAAGCCCACCATGAATGATATAAAATATTAATAACTTCCATAAAAAATTGCTAGATGATCAAGATTCTAAAATATAAAACACAAAACACATCACCACCAAGGTAGATAACCACCAAAAGAAGCTGGAATGATTTTACCGATTGACAAATAATGGACATATTAAAACTTCTAGAAAGATAACTACACTAAAAATAATTTATCCTTACTCCTTCAAAATTTTCCCAACTCTTTACAATGTGTGGAATGCCTTCTTGTAGAGGATTTTTTTTGACACTTTACAAGTTGGCCTAGATACTAAAGATCCATGTTGCTTAATTAAAACATTCCTTCTAGGAATTTATAATATATTTTTTTTGGCACTTTTGGGTTTTAAACCACTTTTATAAGATAAGTGGACCCAATTGTAATTTAAAATTTATAAGTTACCTATTCAACCAAATTAGGCCCATGAAATGACACAACTTAAATCTAAAAAAATGCATTGTACTATCATATCACAAAAGAAAGAAAATATATTTTTCAAGTGAGCATATAAGGAAAGGAAATAACATTATGACCTATATCTTCAATTATAAGATGTTTCTATTCTTCCTTAGCCTTTTATCTCTATCTATATTCCATGAATTCCAAAAGGAACCTATTCACGTGCTCTTCATCTGGGTTGCCAAGCCAATCCAATTTGAACTTGCACTCCCCAAATTCATCAAACGACACACTAATTTTCCTTTTCTATGCTAGGAGGCCCTTTTCAAAGTATTGGAGCTAAAATTTGAACTCCATGAAATGTTTTACGTGGTTTCATATAGTCTACTACACCATCAATTTCATTTTACAATTTCTCCTTGATATTCTCAACAATGTCAATATCTATGCCTAAGTCAAAATTTTGGTTGTTAATAATCTTAACCACCATATCTTCAATTTAATGTATTATAGAGTGAGATATTCCTTATGTTCCTTTTAAAATTTGGCCTTATACCCTATCATGATTTCAATTCCAAAAGAAATTATTTCTATACACCTCCTCAAGAAATGTTATCCTTCATCTTTAAGTATCGGTTCCTTCTTTGATTATCCATAGTCCATCCTATCTACAGATTCAAGTCTAGGGAGGTTTTGGACATGTTTACTATCTTCATCATTTTACTCCTACATAAATGACCAATGGATTTCTCTATATGTCTTACCTCAATATAGAAAGTATAAACTTGATCAAAAACCTTATTGACATAATCCAAGAATTATCTAAACCATTTCTCTATGACATTTTCCATATTCTTCATTATGTTAATGGAGTCCACCTCCCTTCTAGATAGTAACACTAGAGTACTATTGCAAGTGCCCTTGTTTTAGGAAAGATGAGTAATCAAATGTCAGATAGATAATTATATTTGTTTAAGTTGGATCTTCAATTCTTGCTTCAATTTCTCGTCCTTATCATTTAGGTAATTACATTTTTCACTGTTGACTCCATTGTGGAAATCTCCTCTTCCCTTGTTTATTATCCAAGATGACCCATTGAGATTTAATAATCCTTTGGTAACAACTCCTTTTCATTCTTATATACCATTGGAGTAACTATCTCTACTATCTCAGATCAAAATTTATCGAAGGTGATGGTGGAAAGTGTTGTTGGTCTTTTGGTAACACTTTCTCTATCAATTTGTGTAGATAATGTGCCCAAACCCATAGGTTACACATCCTTCATTTTCCTCTTATTCATATATAGCCCAAGTCATGTAATAATAGTGGAACAAGGAGGCTTTATTTTTATTAGGATTTGAGAATCTTGTCTTTATTATCCCTTAGGGACCTCATCTTGTTTGTGAACCTGCTCCTCCTTAGTCTATTTATCTTATGTTTCTTCTTCCTTAGATACCTCCTCAACCTCCCTTCCAAATTGTTTCTCACTAAGTGGCTCTTTGTGCTCTTGTAAAATTCTTGTTAAATAGGGACATCTTCCTTTAGTTTCTCATGTTGTTTAGCAAATGTATCTTCTTTCTCTTATTTCTCTCTCCTTCTCCCCCCAACTTCTTTCTATGTCACCTCTCTCTCCCCCTTCCTCCCTCTCTACTTATATTTATATCACTTATCCCTCTCTCTATTTCACATATCCCTCTATACCTCTCCCTCCCTCCCTCCCTCTCTCTTGTTCTCTTCTTCCCTCTCTACTTATCTCTATCTTACCACTCTCTCTCCCCCTTTCTCCCTCCTCTCTCTACTCTCCATCTCACTCATCCCTCTCTATCTCCACTCTCCATCTCTCTTTCTTGAGGTAGGAAGAGGTTAGTAGAGAGAGAGGGAGAGGTAGGGAGAGAGAGACAGTGAGAGGTGTGGAAGGAGGAAGAGGGGAGATAGAGACTAGATATGGATAGAGGGAGGAAGGTAGAGACAAGGAGGGAGGGAGGGAGAGATAGAGAAATAGATAGATAAAGAGAGAGAAGGGCACAAAGGTAGAGAGGTAGTTATTGAGGTCAAAGGAGAGAGTGAAGTAGAGAAAGGGATGTAGATAGGGAGAGAGAGGTATACAACATAAGAGATATAGTAATAATGATAGAGAGAGAGAGAGAGAGAGAGAGAGAGAGAGAGAGAGAGAGAGAGAGAGAGAGAGAGATTATAAGACCCTGTTGATTATTGAGATTTGACTATTTGAAAAATTATAAGATTTTCCAAAACCTAGAATCTACATTATAACTCATAGATATTTAAAACCATTCTCAAATATCTTGGAATTATATGCATAAAATATAACTTAAAGTATAAGAAATTAAATGTCCATAAATAAATGTCATGTATAGTTTGATGGGAAAAGAAAGATAAAGAGATTTTGTCTTCATAGAAACACAAGCATGTTATAACGCTCTCACATTTTTTTGATGCATTTTCTTTACAATAATATGATTGCATTATAGCACACTCATGTTGTTGTCTTCCTTGGTAATTTACAACCCTTAGGGTTGGATTGACATTTCAATGTCCAAAGACATTTTTTTGCATATTGTAAAAAAATGACACAATCTCAATCATGCTCTCCATCAGGTTTGCATGTGTTTCAATGTCAAGTCAAAAAAATGACATAGTAATGTCAAGCTCTTTGTTAGTTTTCTATCCAAGTAGTTTTTTTTAATATTTCAAATATTTTAAGGTTTTTATCTTTAATTTCTTTTGCTAGTGTCTCCATTTTAAAAAAAAAACCTATATATGGTATTTTTGGTCTCATTTTTTACCTATTTGTCAAAATTTGGAACAAATTATACTTTTACAAACTAGAGTCTATTCTTTGTACATTCAATAAAAATTGATTTTTGATTAGTTTCCAAAAAAAAGGGGGAGCACACTCAATTTTTTGTTTTTTAGGATGTGTCCACTTTGAAAATTAATAAAAAATCATATATTCATTAAAAAAATAGCAAAAAAATCAAGCATAAACTACATGGTGTTAGCTAATTTCTCACTGAAGTGATTTTTGAAATACTAAAAAATATTATCATTTTAGGGGGAGCACACCAATGCTATGTTATATTTTTTTTGACAAAAATAGAACTTTGTGTGTTCCCCACTTTTGAACCCCTTAATCTCCACCATTTAAAAAAAATAGTATTTTATAAAGTAGATTTGTAGACCTACGACTCTTGTTCTTATTGTGTCTTCATATTCTTGTTCTTGTTGTGTCTTCAAATTTTGAGCATAACTATCTTCTATTTTTCATCCAAGATTAGTCTTTCCTGGTTTTAAAAAAAAAAGTGGCCACTTAAGACCCCCTTTTGGTCCCCCATCTTTCTGCACTTACCCAATTAACCAATTGTACCCTCCCATTTATGCATCTTCTAAAAAATATGTCCAATTTCATTGAAATGAGGATTGTCAAAAATATTTCGATAGTGTAATAAGATATTTGGCTAATCCTCCCATTCTAATGCTAGTTGTACAAGGATGAGCTTTTCTTCTATATACATATACTTCATCTCATGCTTTTGCAAACTTATTGGCTCAACATGATGATGAAGGTAGAAAGTTTGCTATATTTTACATTAATCAGACTCGACTTGATTATGAAACAAGATAGTCTCTGTTGGAGAAACAATGTCTCACTCTTGTATTTGTAATGCAAAAGCTAAGGTATTACCTTCTTCATGAAAAAAATCATGTACTAATAAAATTTGATCCTCTTGAATACTTATTTTCTATAAATAATCTCTCAAGGTGGAATGCTAAGTGGGTTAAGTTGATAATTGAATTCAATCTCAAGTTGGTAATCAGATAACGGAGAATCCATTCACGCGCTCATCGCTCATGATAACACTCGACCCACCTGTTGATTGGGGAACCCTACTATCCCTACTGGGGGGACATGGCCCCTATTGTCTATGGGCTAGAATCTAATCCTAGTGCAACACTCAACATCTCTCAAAAAGAAATAAAGGGACAAGCTAAGGCCAATCAGTTAGTTGATGCTCCTTCACAATTCTCCTTTCCTAATCTAGATTCTTGTCTTGATGATCATATCATTTCTTTGAATAATGATCATCCATGTGAATTGTTCTCTGATGGATCGAGATATGAAACTATCTCTGGAGTAGGAATTATATTAATCCCCCCTTTGATAAGCTACTTCCACTCTTCTTTTGTCTAAACTTCCCATGTACAAATAAATTTTCTAAGTATGAAGCCCTTACTATTGGCTTACATTTCACTCTTTCTCTTAGTACATAAAACACATTCAAATTTATGGTGATTCTCAATTAATAATAAAGTAAATCATAATATCTTACCATGAAAAACATGATAAAATTTCTTGATATTGTGATTTAGCTTTATCTTTACTCAATAAATTTTCTTCATTCACTATTTGACTCTATTTTATGTAAAGAGAATCTCCATGTGGATGTAGTGGCTAGCACAAGTTACCTTGTACGCTTTGAAAATGCAACAAATTATTATCACTTTGTGATTCAATTTCTCTCTTCTCCTGCTATTGTTGATATTTCTCCTTCATAAAGTATCTTTTGTGCCAATATTAACTATGGAGAATAGTATTCACATATTTATAATTATTTAAAAGATGGTTCATTTCCTAATAATTCTTCTAAAAGTTCTCACATTCGTATTCAAAATCTTGTGGCATGCTATATCATACTTTCTAACATCCTCTATTGACACTCCTATAATGGTCTTTTATTACGTTGCTTAACTAATTTTGAAATAGCCCTTGCCCTCCAAGAAGCCCATGTAGGCTTTCATGGTGGATATTTTGGTGGTAGACTCTCGGTGAAAAAAAAATTGTGAATGGGTTATTATTGGAAAACAATGGAACAAGATTCCTTTGCCTTTGCCAAGAAATTTCTTCAATGTCAACAACACAATAATTTAATCCAAACTCTAACTCAAGAAATTTGTGCCCAAGTTTCTCCTTGACCATTTTTCATGTGGGGTTTAGGCATTACTAGAAAAATTTATCCACATTTCTCTAAAGTTCATACTTTCATTATTACATCTATTAATTATTTCTTGAAATGGGTTGAAATTATTCTACTTTATTCCACTATTGCTGAAGTAATTTCTAGGTTTCTCCTAGATAATATAATTTATCACTTTGGATTGCCTTTTTCATTTTTTTGATAATGACTCTATAAGAGTTGTTGATGAACTTGAGCATCCAAGATCACCTGCAAAACCGAGAATAACCTTCTACACGAGAGCAACAAGATGATGAAAAATGTTGGAATATGGTGCAATAAGAGAATAATGATATTATCATGCTCAAAATGATACAATATGTGATGAGGGTGCTAATCCGAGACAAAAAATATCACACACTCAATAGAGAATATTATTTATTCAGAATGATGAAAATATTACATGCAGAGGATCTCAAATCCTCGAACTCTGCAATACATGCAAGTTACAAAATTACAAAAATTCCCCCTTTTCGCAGTATGTGATCTTTTCCCCCAAAAAGTTACAAAAATCAGAAAACCTCACCCATAAATAGCTCCTTTTTACTTTTTGGAGCAAAAAAAATATTCAAATTATGAGCTTTGGCGGTTTGGAGCCAAAATTACAAATTCAAATTCAAATTTTAAAACCTTATTCGAAAATTAGCACATTTTTGAAAGTGCACTAACTTCCAGGAGCCATAACTTTTGACCTGAGACTCTGTTTTTCAAATCGTTTGAACCATTGGAAAGGTCTTAGAGTAAAAAAAATGCTCAAAATTGGCTAGACCAATTTTGACAAGTTTTGGGGCCATTTAATTCCTCAAATCTGATCTGGAAGGTTTTCAGGTGCAATTCTGGGAGACTGAAATTGCAATATCTTTCAAATCGGGAATGCTCTCGGCCTAATTCTTTCGCCAATCTTCGTATTTTTCCATTTTGAATCCTCCCATATAATTTTTGTCCCCAAATACCTTCAAATTCCAATACCTGCTAAAAATAGCAGCTGACCAAAAAAAGCATAAAAGAAAATTACATTATGAGAAAAAAGGGTATCCAGAAATGCAAAAACATCTAAGAAACTACAAACAAGAAATGCAAATATTTTTGGGTGATGCAAGATTTCCCTTACACCATTGGATGCTCCTGCATTAGAAACCCAAGGTAATTTGAGAAGTGACCTCGTCATGCCTCAGATGGTTGAGGAAAACCTAAACAGTTAACCTCTGCCTTAGACAACCAGCACAAATCCTCCATAGGCCTTCCTCTCCACTTTACCAGATATTCTTCATATTGCCTGTTTCTGGTACTCCTTCCCACACAACTATCCAAGATTTCTTCAATCTCCTCCTTCTTCAAAGTAGGTGCTGGAATGTCATACTACTCCATTGCTGGTACTTCCTCTGCACCACCTTCATGATACTCTGTCAAATCTGAAATGTTGAACACAAGGGAAATGTTGACTCCATCTGACAACTCTACCTCATATGCATTCCCTGAATCATGCATATTCAAAATTTTACAGGGAAAAAACTTCATCTTCAATTTGTTATAGGTTCCCACCGGAAACCTTTCTTTCCTCAAGTGGACCATCACCTCATCACCAATCTAAAACTCCTTATTCCTCCTCTTCTGATCTACCTTAGCCTTATACTGCATATTCATCTTGTTAATATGTTCTCTTACCTCTCCATGTACATTCTTGATGTGCTCTGCAAAGTCTTCGGCTTCAACACTTATCTTCTTCTCTTGGTTCATCTTCCTCAGTTCTGGAGTAGTTCTGGGATTGCCTCCATACACAATTTAGAATGGTGATCTACCAATACTTCTATTGACAAAATTGTTGTAAGAGAATTTTTTCTGGGGTAAGATCAAGTCCCATACCTTGGGGTTTATCTCCTACCAAGAATCTTAGTAGGTTGCCCAGACTTCTGTTCACAACCTCAGTCTACCCATCAGTCTGTGGATGGTGTGCAAAACTGAACTTCAACTCTATCCTCAATTTCTTCCACAAGGTCCTCCAAAAGTATCTCACAAATTTGTTGTCATGATTTGAGACTATACTCTTTGGCAGACCATGTAGCCTCATCACCTCTCTGAAGAACAAGTCAATAATGTGGATTGCATCATGGTTCTTCTGGAATGGAATGAGATGCACCATCTTCGAAAATATGTCAACTACCACAAACATTGAATCATTCCCTCTTCGTGTCCTTGGAAAACCAAGAACAAAGTCCATACTTATATCCTCCCATGGCCTCTCTGGTATAGGTAAGGGCTAATACAACCTTGTATTCTAGCTCACTCTTTTAACCATCTGAAATACCCTACAACTCTACACAAACTTCTTCACATCTTGTGATAACTGAGGCCAATAATAATGCTCATTGATAATGGCAATGGTCTTATCCCAACCAAAATGTCCTGCCATTCCTCCATTGTGCTTCTCCTTTATCAGGTTCTCCCTCATGGCCTTAGAATACACAATTGACTTCCCTTAAACAACATGCCATCCTAGATTATGAAATCTAGCCACTTTGTCCTGTCAATTGTAATAGGCTCCTTGTAAGCTTTCCAAGCCTTTGCAAAATTAGGATCCTCAGGATATAATGTCTTGAGCTCATTGAACCCAACCACTTCAATCTGCATCTTTTTCAATAATGTTTGCCTCCTACTTAAGGCATCTGCAACCCTATTTGACCTCCCACTCCTATGTTTTAATACAAAGGTATAAGTCTGCAAAAATTCTACCCGTTTCATATGCCTCTAATTTAATTTTCCTTGACTATTCAAATATTGTAATGCTTGATGATTAGTAAACAAAAAAAATTCCTTCAGCAACAAATAATGTCTCCATTTCTTTAATGCTTGAACTATTGCATAAAATTCTTGATCATATACAAAGTACTTTCTCTTTGCATCATTTAACTTTTCACTGAAATAGGCAATGGGCTTACCTTCTTGGCTCAACACTACTCCAATGGCACAACCGCTGGCATCACAATCCACCTGAAACACCTTATTGAAATCTGAGAGGGTTAAAATTGGTTGCTCTGTCACTTTCTACTTCAACAGATCAAAACTCTTCACTTCTCCAGTGCTCCACTTGAACTCTTTTCCATCCTCTCTCATTGTTTCAATTAGGGGTGCGCAAATACCACTGAAGTTTCTAATGAAATTTCTGTAAAAACTGGCCAAACCATGGAAAGATCTCACCTTAGTAGCAGTTCCTAGGGTAGGCCATTCCAGAATAACCTTCACCTTCTCTGGGTCCATTTTGAGACCTTCTGCCGAGACAAAAAACCCCAAGTACACTAACTCCTTCACAAAACTACACTTCTTCAGATTAATCAACAATTTCTCTTCTCTCAACTTCTCAAAAATTCTATGAATATGCATTAAATGTTCATCCAGTGAATTATTGCATATCAAAATATCATCTAAATACACAATAAAAAAACTCCCCAGAAACTCTTTCATTACCTCATTCATGAGTCGCATGAATGTGCTTGGTGCATTGGTTATCCCAAAGGGCATGACTAACCACTCGTATAGGCCCTCTTTGGTCTTGAAGGCGGTCTTCCATTCATCTCCCTCACGAATCTAGATTTGGTGATATTTTCTCTTCAGATCAATCTTTGTGAAGTACTGCGCTCCACTCAAACAGTCCACTAGGTCATCCATCCTTGGTAGGGGAAATCTGTACTTGATTGTTATCTTGTTTATGGCTCAGGAGTCTATACACATCCTCCACTCCCCATCCTTCTTTGGTGCTAGTACTGTAGGTACTGCACATGGGCTTAGACTCTCTTGAATCAAACCCTTTCTCAATAACTCCTGAACTTGTCTGTTCAACTCCTCATTTTCTATAGGAGTCATTCTATGAGAGGCCCTATTTAGAAAGCTAGCTCCAAGGATCAAGTCAATCTGATGACTAATATTCCTCACTGGTGGTAAACCCTCAGGTGCATTATCAGAAACAATGTCCTGAAACTTATTCAATAATCCATAAACTTCTATTGGCACATCCTCACTATCCTCCTTATCCATTCTAAGAATCAATGCATAACACATAAGCTCGTGCTTCATGCCTTCTAAAAATTTCCTTCCATCAACATAACAAACTCTAGCAGTACTACATACCTTTTCTTCGGCCTCCTTTAGGGGTTTCAACTTATGGTGGACTCCATCCTTCATCAGGGAGTAAGTGTTTGCATGGCCATCATGTATAGCTCACCTATCGAACTGCCACAACCTCCCCAACAACATGTGACATGCATCCATGGGGATGATATCATAGAGTACCTCATTATGATAGCTCCCAATCTTGAACTTCACCAGGCACTACTCATTGACTAGAACTTTGTGGTCTTTTTGCAACCAGGCAATCTGATACGGATGTGGATGCCTTTCCCTCTTCAACTTGAACTTCATAACCATATCTTGTGACACCAAATTATCAGTGCTCCCACTGTCAATAATGACATCACAACATTTTCCTTCACATTTGCACCTTGTGCGAAATAGATTCTTCTTCTATTCTATCTCCTTCTCTTCAATCACTAGGGCTCTTCTAACCACCAGGGTTTCTCCCCTTTTAGCATTATCTGACTGCTCAGATTGAGCCTCTTCATCTGCATGTGAAACCCTTCCACAACCTTCCAGCCTTCTATCTATACTTTCTTGGTGTTGTTGGCATTCATAGGCTTGATGCCCTTCTTCGCCAAATTGGAAGAAAGTTCCTCTGAAACCACCTCTTCCAGATCCTTTCCTAGATCTTTCTCATCCTCTACCTCTTTGATCACCATTCTTTTGATCATGAGGGTGGTAGAAGTTATCATTCTTTTGGCCTGAGCTGGTACCCACATCTCCATTTTTCTTCTCATCCTCATTTTGGTTTCTAGAATATCTTCCACTACCCCTTCCACTTTGACCTCCTTGTCCTTTTTGCTTGCTATCAAATATTTTGTTCAACTTCTCTTCAACTTTTAGAGCCAACTGGTACACATCCTCAATGGTGGTAATTCTGACTAGGCTTAGCAGCTCTTTAATGCTCAACTGTAACCCATTAAGATAATGAGCTACCTTCTCCTTGTTGGCCTCTGCACTACCCATTCTGATGATCATCTTGTGAAAATATTCTATGTATTCTTTCACAGATCTATTTCCTTGCTTCAACCCTTGCAATTTCTTCAACAAATCTAACTCGTAGTCCACTAGTATGAACTGCTTCTTTAGTTTCTCCACCATGCAATCCCAACTGCTGATCTTTCTTTTTCCTCTTCAATTTCTCTCCAACTGGACCTCTTTCCACCAAATATTTGTGTGGCCTTTCAACTTCATTTTTGCAAACTTAACCTGATCTGGGTCCTCTATTTCTTTATACTCAAAATACTCTTCTAGCTCATTGATCCATTCGATCAACTCTTTCGAGTTCAAACTTCCGGAATAATTGGGAACTTCTACTCTAGGTCTTTTTTAGATCTTAGAAATGGCCCTTAATAGCCACATCTGATCTTGATCAATCACTTCTTCTTCCTCTTCTACATTTGAGTTTTCCACCTCTTAATCATCTTCGCTTTCTCCTCTCCTTCCTAGGTTTAACCCTCTTCTCATTTGTTCCTGTAATGTATCAATTTGGCTTTGGAGGGCTCTGAAACCCTCAACCGCCAATGGATCTTTTCCACTAGCATTTATGCCACCTCTACCACCGCTGGCACCACCATGCCTACTAGGCATCACTCTTGGAGGAATCTTGAATATCTCGAACCCACAACCACAGTCCTGGTGTGAACTACCTCATGATCGGCGATATGTCCACATGCTTAAGAAAACCTAGCTCTAATACCACCTAACGAGGGTGCTAACCCGAGACATAGAATATCACACACTCAATAAAGAATATTATTTATTCAAAATGATAAAAATATTACATGCAAAGGATCTCAAATCCTCGAGCTCTGCAATACATGTAAGATGCAAAATTATAGAAATCCCCCCTTTTCACAGTATGCGATCTTTTCCCCCAAAAAGCTACAAAAATTAGAAAACCCCACCCATAAGTAGCTCCTTTTTATGTTTTGGAGCCAAAAAAATATTCAAATTATGATATTTGGTGGTTTGGAGCCAAAATTACAAATTCAAATTCAAATTTTAAAATCTTATTAAAAAATTAGCACATTTTTGAAAGTGCACTAACTTCCGAGAGCCATAACTTTTGACCCGGGATTCTATTTTTCAAACTGTTTGAACCGTTGGAAAGGTATCAGAGTCAAGAACATGCTCAAGATTGGCCACACAGATTTTGGAAAGTTTTGAGGCTGTTTTGGGGCCATTTAATGCCTCAAATCTGATCCAGAAGGTTTTCAGGTGCAATTATGGGAGACTGAAACTATAATATCTTTCAAACCGAGAATGCTCTTGGCCTAATTCTTTCACCAATCTTATTATTTTTCCATTATGAATCCCCCCATATATTTTTTTCCCCCAAATACCTTCAAATTCCAATACCTGCTAAAAATAGCAGCTAACCAGAAAAAGCAGAAAAGAAAAACTAAAAGTTGGGAATTACATTATGGTGAAAAGGGTATCTAGAAATGAAAAAACATCTAAGAAAATACAAATAGGAAATGCAAATATTCTTGGGTGATGTAGGATTTCCCTTACACCACTGGATGCTCCTGCATCAATATACATAAGCACTCCCTTGAACTAATTGAGCTGATATGAACTCATCTGAACTAGATAGGAGGGAGAGGTGAGTGTTGATTATATAGCAAAATATGGGTATATAATTCCAAAAGGGGTAATAAATTTGAAATAACCAAATTAGGTGGGAGTTATACATACTTGGAAAATTCCAAATAGGTGGCATAACCTACTCAGAAAGAGACAAGAGAGTGGTTTTGTGAGGTGGCATAAAAGGCCAAAAGAGGGTGTGAGACTCAACCACCCATGTGTGGGTGAGAGCAACACATGTAATCGATGGATTAAGCCGCCTGTCCTCACATAAACCATGTCTCACATAACCTAATTATGCATAATAATGTGTAAGAAAAATAAATATTAAAAAACCTACACCAACACCCCTCCTTAAGCATAGTTTAGGTGGGTGAAAGGATGAAACAATGTAAAGATGGGTCCCGACTACAAGGAAATGTTAAGTACACATGTATAATGATGAAACCTCTCAAAAGATGAGAAAGAGAAAACCTATAGGACAAAACTCCCCCTTAAGAGAGAAGAAGAAGAGAGTCTATATAGTCCCCCAATGTAGAATCTCCCGCATTGTTGGTGAATGCTTGACACAAGAAGCTGAAGATGATCCAAGATCATCAAATAATATTCCTCCCCTTGGGAAGAAAGAAAACCAAGGATGTATTAGAATATCTTCCCATTCCTAAAAGGAATATGTAGAAAGAATGATGAAAATGTATGATGTCTCTGAACTTTGCTTAGGTGTCCCCATGTCGATGCCAAAAGTTGTCACCATCAAATCAGGTGTTCTAGGCCACACTGCAGAAGATGACAATCCAAGACTTAGTGGAGATGAATGTAGAACAAAATCTGAAGACAAAGATATCTCCTTTGAAGAAAAAGGCGCCTTATCCAAATGTTGCTAAATAGTAGCCATAGTCATGCCAAACTGTGAGGAATGATCGTGTGGGTAATGAAAAAGAGGGTCAAAAGGTTCCCCCTCAACATCTGAAGAAGACAAAGCAACTTCATCAAAGAGAAGATGTATGCACTCAATTGTGTCCTCCAAGTCTGCAAGATAGGACTCACAAAACAAACCTACAACGTCTATCAAGTACTCATCCCAAGTAGTTATGTTTGGAAAATAATGAATGTCCTATTGCATTGATTCAATAGAAGTCATGGATG
This sequence comes from Sequoia sempervirens, assembly GCA_007258455.2. Lineage (NCBI taxonomy): Eukaryota > Viridiplantae > Streptophyta > Pinopsida > Cupressales > Cupressaceae > Sequoia > Sequoia sempervirens. The sequence goes on from VDFB02193867.1 coordinate 745,586,538, forward strand.
TAGCAATACTAGTATCATCAGAAACAACATGTGATGTAGGAGATGGAGTATCAACACATGTCTCTTCAACCTTAGTTGAAATTGTTGGAAGAATGAAGAAGAACATATCATTATGAAAATTTTGTGTTGTCATTGATGTCACCATGTTATATGAGTTGCAACTGCAAGTTTAAGTTCAAGGTTGATTCGGTATTCTGAACCGGTATGCAGGTATTATCCTCTGGTATTTTGGTCCGCAATCCTCCATTGACGATTATCATTGCTTGTGGTTTTGGGAAATAGTTTTTGGATGTTGGAAGCTTGTAAGTTCAGAATATCATGTGTTTAGGTGCTCGTATGGTGAGTTGGCATTACTCTTTTGTTACTTTTTGCTATTAGGTCTATCTCTAGCCGACCTAATGTATAGTTGATATTATAATGGATTAATTTTTGTATTGTGGATGTAATTGTGACCTATCTTTGGTCCATGCTGACATGTTATAGTGTGCTACATGATTGAATTGTTTATGAAAAGATTTTGTACATGCTTGAAGCCGACAATTATCTTTTTGGTGAATAAGGGTTGCATCTAATTAAGCCAACCTAATTGATGTTTGCAGATGAATTAGATATATATATTTGATAGCTTTGAGTTTATTGAAGTGTAGTATGAAGCGAAGTGTGCGAAGATAGAAAAGTATGTGAAGATGATGAAGTGTGTAAAGTCAGTTTACTGAGCATCAAAGGAACTAAATCAACACTCGTCAGGTGTAACTTTATCATTTCATATTCTGGCTATAAGCCATTTTGTTATTGTATCTTTTGTAGGTAGTGAGCCTCCCATTTTGTATAGCGAGTCTTGGAAGTGAGCCACCCTTTGTAATATCTTATAACTGGTTATACTATATTGTGAGCTAATCCTCACTTTGGTTTTTCCCATTTTGGGTTTTCCACGTAAAAATCCTGGTGTTCATGTGTTGTGTGATTTTATGTTTTGTTAATGCTCTTGCTCATTTTTACTATTATATGCATTGGAGTAATTGGATGGTATTTATTCAATAAGTTTAAGAAGATACTGATTCACCCCCCCTCTCATTATCTTGGATATTCAACGATTGGTATCAGAGCCTTGTTCCTCCAAAGAAGCCTAACAGCTTGAGGAAGATCTTGAAGATTGAACAAATGGATGACAAAGAAGAACTTCGGGCTGCTCTTGAAGATCTTGACAAGGCAGAAAATGAAAATAGAGACTTGAAAGAAAATCTTGATGAGGAAAATGAATGCATCTGGAAATAGAAAGAGAAATTGAAGAAATTTAAAGAAAGGCATAGAGAAGTGAATGAGCAATTAAAACAAGCAAATGAAGAGATCACTGGATTGAAGGTGCAAGTGGAGGAAAAAAAGAGAATTGAAGATTGTCAAAATATAATGGTGCAAAGAAAGACTGATGAATGCACAAGGCTTGAACAAGAAGTGGTAAACTTGAAAGTAGATCTAGAAAAATAAAAACTTTGTGAAGATAAGTTCAAGACAAGCTCAACCAAGCTTGATGAGTTGATTATAGGGTAGAAACCAACTAAATACAAAGGTGGTTTGGGAATGGAAGGAGGTGAAATTTCTAAGGTTGTGTAGACCCCAAACACAGTGGATAATCAAAAGACTCAAGATAAAGGGAAGCATACAAGAAATCCAAGAAACTTTTCTAGAAGAATGCCTATCAAACAACCAAAAGCTCAAAGGTACCCATATTTCAATGGTGTTTTCTTTTCATGCAATAAATTTGGTCACAGGGAAATAGAGTGCAAAAGTAGAATAAATCAATATACTAGTCCCTTCTCTGGACAATGTTTTGCATGGAAGAAAGTTGGACATAGAGCTAGTGAATGCAAAACTCAAATGATGAATTGGTTTAATGGAGGTAGAAGGAATCAATATTTTATTGGCTACTACTATACATGTAATAAGTTTGGACACAAAGAAAATCAGTGTAGATCAAGGGTTAATGGAGGTCAAACAAATTAGAAAAATGTTGTTTGCTACAGCTACAATAAACCTGGACACATTTCAAGAGTATGCAAAAGTAAAGGGGGAAAGCAATCTGATCCAGTAAAGAAGAATGAACCAGTGAAGACAATTGACAAGAATGAGGTTAAGCAAGAAATGAACAAGATAAGGAAAAAAAAAAAGAAGAGCCAAAAACATCAAATGCGTCTGTGCCCTCATCCGGTGTAGATAATTCCTCAGGGAATTAGACCCAACATGGTCTTAGGGGGAGCTTTAATAGAAAATTGTTCAAACCCCTTGGATATTTGGTGTGTTAGTCTTTGGCACAAAGATATGTTGTAAGGAATGCATAAACAAAGGTTATGGAAAAGGAACTGGAAGAAATTGTGCAGGCATGATCATTTGTGGAGTAAATTAGGGTTTTTCTATGTAGTGAAGAGGGTTTTTATCAACTTTTTGAAATTTGTCGCATTTAATGCCAATTAGGGTAGATCGTTGGTTTATAAAGAAAATTTGTAAGGAATTTTAATCACTTGTGCATTTGAAGAAAGTGGAGAGCGATTTGGAGCATTCTTGAGGTGATTTGGAGAGTGAGCTATGCAAACCCTAGTTCTGGTTTTTCACAAAGGAAATAGGTATTTTACTCTTCTATGTTGTTGTGGGTTTGTGTAAATAATCTTTTTTAAATTATTAGAGCTCGATTTGTTGAAGAATGGAAACTCTTGTAGTCGTAAATGTGACGAAAATACTTAGACCGTCTTATAAGAAATATTCTATGAAGGTTTTCAAAGACGACCCTCTGGGTGCCTTCTCATCGATTCCTCATGGTTTCATGCCCACTGAAGACACCAGGATGTACAATCAAGTTAAAACTGAGGAATATAATCGTAGCAAATTGATAGAAATTTGGCAGAATGAGCTCATCGGGGATGATTTCTTAATAAAACTTGAGTACTCAAATATTGTTGCAAAGAAGTTGGATTGATGGAATTACTTTCCTAACTTCAACTCCACTATTGATGATAAATATATTAAACCAACTCTTAGCAGAATGCATGACAAGTTTTTATGGACTGACATACCTCATCTTATAGCTAAGGAAGTGATTAAGGAAGTTACCAAACTTTGTGACACTGGACCGGTATCGGTGTTGATGTTTGTGAAGAATGAAGTGGTGATGGAACTCACCGGAGCTACATTTGATATAAAATATCTTTCAACAAAGCCTATTACTAATCCTACTATGAAGTATGCAACTATAATGATCAGAAAAATGATCTATTTCAAAAATAGAGAAAATTCAATGTTTGCTACAACAATTTACACTGGTTATGACATGGCAGCTAATGGTGTTGATTATGATTTTTGTGAACTTCTCTGGCAATAGTTGTTTGAGAATCTAAAGATGACCAGGGAGAAGATATATGCATTTAAATTTGGCTCCTTGATTGTTTGTTTGTTGTTCTACTTTCTTAGAAGACTTCCCAAAAGAGATGATGTGGTGATTTGGGACACATCTAGACTGGTTGCACATCAAATTTTTGATTATATGCACAGTTTGGGTGATTTGAAGAGTCAATATAATGCTCTGACAACATTCTTTGTTGTGTTCAAAAGCAACATGAACAAAAGAGAAATAATTCCAAATATTTTTTTTGAGAAGTATAAGAATGATATCATATTCCATGTCTCCTCTGATGAGTGCATGATTGAAGTTGTTGAACCCCGAACAATATGGATTCAACCTTTGGGGTATGAGGTTACAGAGGATGAAGCCGAAGGCTATGTACAATTTTTGTTGAAAAGTCTGAAAGATACTAGTAAACTTAGAGTTGTCACTTATGCAGAAAAATCTATAGAAGTTCACTTGGAGCATAAGAAGCCTATCATAAGAAAGAAGGTAGATGAAATGCTTAGAAATTATAGCTTCACTGATGAGCAGATTGCACAAGGAAGAGCCATGGGAGAGCAGATGGCTAGAGGATCATCAAGACTAAGGAGATCCAGTAGGACTACTCCTTCAAAACCATCTGCAACTTCTACAGTGAAGGTTGAACCTAGTGCTTCTAGTAAATGTAAAGGCTTGACCTCTTCTAGACCCAATACAAGATATGGTAAAAGGAAAGAGACTCCTCCAGTGGTACCTGTCAAGCGAGGAAAGAAGGAAAAGGATATAAGAGAAAAGAACCTTAGCATCACTGAAGAACAAGAGGAAGAGGAGGAAGACCCTGCAACAAAATTGGTAAGAAAGAAGAGAGGAAGCATGTCCTCTAGTGAAGGTGCTTCATAGGAAGCAAGTGTTGGTTCTAAAAGTTTGCATTATGTATCATCCTATGAAGAAGATGAAGAACATGATTTTGGTGTTCATGTTCACACTAAACCAGAATCAAAGAAGGCTATGATATTGGAAGAGGTATCTCTGGACTAGGAAGAACAAAAAGCCTCTTTGGTAAGACCCGGTTTCCCTCTTAGATTAGAGGCTTTGGTAAATAGCTTGATAGATTTTGAAGATATGTTACAGCCTACAACAGAAATTTATGATCAAGTCGATAGAGAGGACAATTTTTTTTCTTTGGCTATTATTCAGTATGTTATCACTTTGGAAGTCAGTTGGGATTATGTCAAGAACAATGTGCTTGAAAAATTGTGGGAATCCTTGATGAAAAGTGGATCAGAGGCTGTTGAGTTGCAAGAGAAGATAAGAAATGATGCATTTGAGAAAATTGGGTCCTCTTTGACCCCAAATGATTTGGAAACCTTGAAGAAGGTATGCTCGAAGATGTTCTGGATGAAGAAAAGAGTAAATACTTTGATGAAAAAGGACAAGAAGTAGATAAAGAAAATAAGGAAAGAAACTGTAGAAAGCATCAAGGGTATGGCTAAGAAATATGGCATGTTTGGTGCACTCCCATCTGGTTTTGTACCTAAGTCAGGAGAATAAGTTTATACAAAGGTTAAGGAAGACATTCCTTCTAGTACAAGTGATACATAAATTCCTTTGGAAACAAATGATGTATATATCCCTTCGGATACAGGTGCTACAAATGATCCTCTGGAGATAGAGAAACAAAATGAGGAAGAAGTTGAATCATAGAAGCATGATGTTGTCCCTCCAAAGCATACGAAAGAATAAAAGGATAAATATGAAGGTGAAAGGGATGAAGGATAAAGAGATAAAAATGAAAAGAAGAAGATGGAAAAGGAGAAGAAGAGAAAATAGAGGTTGAAGAGAAATTGGAAGAGAAAAGGATTTTGGCACTTCATGATAAGTGTGGTCTGGCACACACCAATGTTGAAAAGAATATGGAAGTTGTGCAGGCTTGTGAGTCTGAAGAAAATATTGTATTTGCTTACTACATTAAGTGGCTAGATGCCACTAAGAATATCAAAGATCACATGGAATCCATTGAGTCCCAATTGATTGTCATCTCCAGTACTTACAATGCATCCAAAGATAGAGACAAGACAACCTGGAATGCTATCTTTGCTCACAAAGGAAAATTATTTATTCTAAAAAAGCAAAAGGAGGATATCATTAGAAGATTTGGTTAGCTAGGTGACCTTGTGAAAATGGAGTACACTCTAGTTTCCCATGCTTTGGTGAATGTAGAAAAATTAGAGAAGATCAATCTAACTCCTGGTACTCTGGATGATGCAGAAGAAAGTTTGATGGAACTAGAATCTCTGAACAAGATGTTGATATCTGCTAAGAAGAGTTGGGAGAATGGTGAGGCTGCATGGAAAGTTATTCTCAAAGATCTTCAAGGCTCACCTTCCTCCGGGTAGTGTTTTTTCAGTTTTCATACTTTTTGGACTGCCCTTTGTCCTTTATGTCAAAGGGGGAGAGAAAAGGGAGAGAATGTTATGGAGAGAAAAGGGGAGAGTATTGTACATAGGAGGTTTGTAAATTCTTTTGGAAAATGTTTCCATAAATGACAAAGGGGGATACTGTTGGAAGAATGAAGAAGAACATATTATTATGCAACTTTTTTGTTGTCGTTGATGTCACCATGTTATATGAGTTGCAACTGCAAGTTTAAGTTCAAGGTTGATCCAGTATTCTAAACCGGTATGTAGGTATTATCCTTTGGTATTTTGGTCTGCAATCCTCCGTTGATGATTATCGTTGCTTTTAGTTTTGGGAAATAGTTTTTTGGATGTTGGAAGCTTGTAATTTCAGAATCTCATGTGTTCAGGTGCTCGTATGGCGAGCTGGAATTACTCTATTGTTACTTTTATCTATTAGGTTTATCTTTGGTCAACCTAATGTATAGTTGATGTTGTAATGGATTAATTTTTGTATTGTAAATGTAATTGTGACCTATCTTTGGTCCATGTCGAAATGTTGTAGCATGCTACATGCTTGAATTATTTTTTGAAATTTTTTATACATGCTTGAAGCTGATAGTTATCTTTTTGGTGAATAAGGGTTGCATCTAATTAAGCTGACCTAATTAATGTTTACAAATGAATCAAATATATATATTTGATAGCTTTGAGATTGTTGAAGTGTAGTATGAAGTGAAGTGTGTGAATATAGACAAGTATGCAAAGTTGATGAAGTGTGTAAAGTCAGTTTACTGAGCATCAAAGAAATTGAATCAACAATTGTTAGGTGTAACTTTATCAGTTCATATTTTGGCTATAAGGCATTTTGTTATTGTATCTTTTGTAGGAAATGAGCCTCCCATTTTGGATAGTGAGTCTTGGCAGTGAGCCACCCTTTGTAATATCTTATAATTGGTTATACTATATTGTGAGCTAATCCTTATCGTGGTTTTTCCCATTTTTGGTTTTCCATGTAAAAATCTTGGTGTTCATGTGTTTTGTGCTTTTATGTTCTATTAATGCTCTTGCTCATTTTTACTATTATATGCATTAGAGTAATTGGATGGTGTTTATTCAATAAGTTTAAGAAGATACTGATTCATTCCCCTCTTAGTATCTTGGGTATTCAACATAAATAATACCAAGATTCACTTGACCATACTGAATCTCCTCAAATCCACACTAGATGCCCGAGTGTGCACATCATCCAAAGGACCATTAGAGGAAAAATGTGAGAAGGTGTGTACTCGAGATTGATGATATGCCTCCCCAACTACAATATTATCTCTTCTATGCAAATATCGAATAATCACATAATCTAGTGTGAACTCAACACTCTTTCCCTCCCCACCATGTGTGATCTGATAGATAGAAAAGATATTTGTTGAAAATGAAGGAACACAAAGGACATCATTGAATGATCCTTCGTCTATGTCAATAGAACCTTTCCCACAAGAACACATATATGTGTTGTTAGCCATCAGGATGTTTGGTGACAAATAAGTTTCAAATGAAGAGAACATACTATGTGATGAAGCCATGTGATGTGAGGCTCCAGAATCAAGGATCCATCTCCTTGATTCAAAATATGCAATTGTAACAATTGCTTTCCCCTTTTTTTCTCTAACTTTGGTTTATAAGAATAAATGATGAATCCTTTGACATAGTCAAAGGTAAATTGATTTTATTCTTTGTTAAGAGATTCTTCAACTCATCAATTTGTTTTAAATAATGTTGATGTTCATCATGCCCAAATTTCTTGCAATATGCACATGTGGGCTTCTCCTTTTTATACGATTCCCCTTTTGAGGAAGAGGATTCAAATTCTATCTGGGGCTTGTTCTTTTTCTTCTTTTGTTTTTGATTAGGATGACCTGATTCTTTTTGTACCTTAGGCTCACTAGCCACCAATGCTTGTGACTTGGAAATCTTGATGAGACCCATTTGAATCAGCTTCACTTCCTCGTAGATTAGAAGATTTAAAAAATGCATCAAATATAGGCACAACATATGCAGTTCCCATAGAAATCCTATTGGTGTGAAAGCCAGAAACAAACACTGAATACTCAGGACCAAGCTTGGATAACACATTGAGAATCAACTGTAAATCCTCCTTAGTAATCTTGCAATCTTTTAGCTGTGTTCTTAGTTGCTTAATCTTAGAGATATAGTCTTGAATGTGGTCGAATTTTTTTGGATCAAGATTCATCAAATCATTATCAATTTGATAACCCCTAATCTTATCAGTTTTACCATACAAGTTTTCAAGAGTCTCCCAAGCCTCCTTAGGTGTCTTGCATGATTCAAGATGAAATTGTAAATCAAAAGAGACTAGTGAACAAATGTAACCAAGAGCTCTCTCATGATTGATCTCCCATTTTTCCTTAGCATCAACATCAGTAGGTTCAGGAATAGATTCTTTTACATAGCTTATGCAACCTTTTTCCCTTGGATAATTCCATACTGGTTTTTTCCATGATTCATAATTATATGGAGTTAGGAGTTCAATTTGAGTTTTACCCATTGTACTATCACACAACAAAAGAAATGAAAGAAATAAAAAAACCACAAGATCATCCCCCCAAATTCACTCAATAGATGATCCCCTCTAGAAAAATATGATGGTGGCACTTTATAATTAGTGTGTTTACAATTTTGGAGTTATTCCCAGAGTTTTGCAATGTCCAAAATTGGACCCAAATACTGAAAATAAAAAAAATCTTAGAATTAGAACCTAAAAGTAGCACCAATGTGCAGTGCTCAGAAAATATCAAATTTCAAAAAAAGAATCACCTCAATCCGAGGTCGTATGTGAAAGTTATAGCTGTTTGAAGTTCAAAAAACAAGAACTATCCTTCAGATCTGCTAAGAAAACTGATTTTCTAGAAAATATGGATCACTTGAGAAAAAATTAATCACACCATTGTAAAGCCTATGAAATTATACCCCAAATAAAAAAAATTGCTGACAAAGTGGAGCTTAGATGAATGAGTTAGAGGCCTCTGAAGTTCAGATGCAAAAATAAAAACTCCAATGAAGAGGGGGTCCAAAAATCCAAATTCAAATGTTGACATCAACACTGCATCATTGCCATATTTAGCAGAATGTTGCCAACTTTGGAGATACCATCAAATCTGGAGTTCTGCTAATCAATTTAGATCTTTTCCAAATCTGCCACCTCTACTAAATTTAGTAGACCCTATTTTTTATAGCTAGAGACCGTACAGATGGTACAAAATATTTTGGTCAAAGATTCCTCAAGCCTTCCAAAATTGGTCAAAAATTTTTAGGAGCCGAAATATAGAGTGTTTTATATCAAAATTCATCTGCTCAGCCTTCTGGCCTTAATGGTGATGTCTATTTTCGCTGAAAATGCACCCAACAAAAGCTCAATGTTGAATTTCTTCCAATTCAAGAAGGGGCTTATAGATTTGAGAGTTCTGATACCATGTAAGAGTTGTTGATGAACTTGAGCATCTAGGATCACTTGCAAAACCGAGATTAACCTTCTACACGAGAGCATCAAGAGGATGAAAATGCTGGAATATGGTGCAATAAGAGAATAATGATATTATCACACTCAAAATGATACAATATGCATCAACACTCCCTTGAATTGACTGAGTTGATATGAACTCATTTGAACTAGATAAGAGGGAGACGTCAGTGTTGATTATATAGTAGAATATGGGCATATAATTCCAAGAGGGGTAATAACTCCCAAATAACCAAATTAGGTGGTAGTTATACCTACTTGGAAAATGCCAAATAGGTGGCATAACCTACTCAGAAAGAGACAAGAGAGTGGTTTTGTGAGGTGGCATAAAAGGCCAAAAGAGGGTGTGAGACTTAACCACCCATGTGTGGGTGAGAGTGATACATGTAATCATGGATTACGCCATGTGTCCTCACATAAACTATGTATCACATAACCTAAGTATGCTTAATAATGTGTAGGAAAAATAAATATTAAAAAACCTACACCAATAGACTCATCGTTTAAAAATTAATATGTGAAGGGGTTCATCCCATAGTGTGATGGTTAAGTGGTGGTTTTTTTGTTGTGTCCACCAAGGTTCAAATCTCCATTCAGCTATTGTGATCATGAGCCTTGTGCCCTCATTGATCCAATGTGCTCATGAATTTTAACCTTAGCATTGATGTTGTTTGCCTTCATTCCAAGTGAGTTAGTGCTCCAGTTTTTTCTCTAGACCCTTTCTAAGTTAGTGTTCTCGTGAGATCTCACCCTTTCTTCCTTTGCTAGGTTATTGTGCTCATAGGTTTGGATGATTCATGTTGATGTTGTGCATTCATACCAAGGATGAGGTTCCTTATTTGTAGCCTCGCCTAGAGCAGGCCAGGTTAAAAATACCTCCTCACAAAAAAAAAAGAACAAAAGTATGAAGAAACTCTTAGAAAAAATCCATATGAACAACATATTTTTCTAAGTTCCCTACTATCCTCAATCTAATGGTCAAGCTAAGGCTTTTAATAAATAATTGAATATAAATTCTCTGCAAAATGGTTAACAAACATGGTAATTTGTTTGACATACTCAATTATCATATGCATTATGGGCCTATCACATGAGTATTCATATGGATCCTAGTACTACCTTGTACAATCTCATGTATGGAACCAATTTTATTATGCCCTTAGAGTTTGAAATTCCCTCTTTACAAGTTTCCCTCCAAGATCTTGTTGATGAAAATACTTATTGTGAAAAATATCTTCATTAGCTTGAAATGCTTGATGAGCATCATCTTAATTCTCTCAAACACCTTCAAGCTTATCAAAATTCCCTCATCACTATAATTAACATGTTCTCTCTCATTCTCTCAAAGTAGGTGATTTGGTTCTCTATACGAATTAGCATAATGTAAATGGTTTCATCAATACTGAGGGAAATTAAACCCTAACTATTTGGGACCTTACACCATCACCTCTATTTATGGTTTTGGAGCTTACGATCTATAAATACAATGGAAGGTAAGCCTCTTAAAGAACCCATAAACACCATGTATCTTTGTCATTTTCATGGTTAATTATCTATGACATTTGTATAATGATCAACCCCTAAAATGATTGGTATTGTTTATCTCATATCATTCACTCATTGACATAGCTCTTTTGTGTTATGATGTTTGTGTGTTTTATATTCCTTGTGAATATAAGATTTGTGTTTATAAAGAACATTGCATTAAATTATTTAAAAATAATAACTTTATGTAATCATTTAAATGCTTGTTGTTTCCATTCTCAACATGTTTTGCTATCCTGAATTTCATTAGTAGTTTTAATTTTGTTATGGGAATTACTCAATTTTTTTGTTGTTTACTGTAGATTTATTTAATTATATATTTTTACCATTTAGTTAATCAATTCCTTCTTCACTATTTAAATTAGATCCTTTATCATCTTTTATATTCTCAATTTCATTTCATTGTTTACTTTAATGATTTTGTTTAGAAAATATTTTTAATATTGTTTGTTAATTAGTCCAATTAATTTATTTAGTTAATAAAATTTATTATTCATTGCTCTATTAGATCGCTATTACATTTAATTAAAAAATATGTCCAAGCATGTTTAATTAAATCATAATTACATATAATTTAATAGTTTTTATCATATAAAACTATGCATGAAACACATATAAGTATCCACAAAACATTTCTTTGTATAATTATGGCAGATGCATTGAGCAGGGCAATAAAGGAGAAGCACAATCAGGGTTTGTGGCAAGGTATATGTATTCCTCAAACTAATATATCAATCACACACAACCTTTTTGTAGATGATATCTTGTTGTATGGGAAGGAAAATATTGTTGAATCCAAGTAGATAAAATGGGTATTGGATAAGTATTCTTTGTTGTTAGGGAAAAAGATAAATGTGCACAAATCAAAAATTACGTTTTCAATTCTAAAGAAGCTATCAAAAGAAAGATTGCTTAGGTATTAGGTTTTCAAGAGGAGGATTTACCATGTATGTATTTGGGAATACCATTTTTTTATGGGGTCAAATAAGACATCATATTGGGCTAAAGTTATAGAGAGAATTAAATTGAAAATTTGTGCTTGGAAAGCCCATTGGTTGTCATTATCAGACTGCATTTTACTAATAAAAATAGTATTGGCAGCAATCCATAATTATTTCATAGCAATCCTTAAGGCTCCTAAAATAGTAGTTGATCAAATAGAGAAGATTATCAGGAGTTTCCTATGGAAGGGAAATATGAATGATGCTGAAAAAGTCCCTTTAATTTCTTTGGATAGTATATCTTCAGAGAAACTTAAAGGTGGTGTGGGATTACATGATATTTCCAAGCGCAATATGGCCTTTGGGGGAAAGATGGTATGGCAAATGTATACCAAGTCGGATTCAAAATAGTTTGTAATTTAATGCAAGAAAAGTATTTAGATAGTCAAAATTTGGCAAGAATATTCACGATTTCTAACCCTTCTGAAGGATTTTCCATGTGGAATTTTATGTTGTCTTGTAGAAAAGTGGTCATGCCATATATTTCTTGGGAGGTTAATAAGGGTGAGGAAGTTAGTTTTTGGGATGAATCTTGGAATGCTTTTCCACCGTTGAAAGATTGTCAAGAACTAAAGTCAGTTATTCCAGTGTTATCTTAGTAGTGGGATACTAGATTAATTGATTATGTAAGTTCAGTGGAGAATTCATCAAGGAGGGTGTGTTGGAAATATTTTTCTCATACACAAATAACAAAAGATCAAAAGGAATGTCTCCATCAAATTTTGGAAGGAAGAGTAGTATTCATATAAAGGAAGGCTGACCGAATTATATGGGCCCCATCCAAGAATGGAAACTATTTAGTCAAATAGGATTATAAATTGATTCTTAATAAGGATAACCAAATGCAAACTCAAAGGGCTTACTCATTCTGTTGGAATAGCGTGCTTTTACAAAAAGCTGGGAGCTTTGCATGGCTAGTGTTGAGAAAAAGAGTGCTCACAAGTGATCGACTTGCCAAATTGGGAATAATAGAGACTTTTAACTGTGTTTTTTGTGGTGAAAGTCTAGAGGATCCTGATCATATGTTTTTGTAGTGCTCCTTTGCCCAAAGTTGTTGGGAATTTGTAATGAGAAAAATGAGTTTTTATGCTTCGTTACTAAATTAAATATGGGATCTCTTCTCTTCATGGCCAGTGTTATATAAGACCCCTTTCTTTGCATGCATTTGGAATTTAATTCCAACTACAGTGATATGGTCCATTTGGTGGGAATGAAACAAGTGCATCTTTAGAAAATTTTTAGCCTCAAATCAAAGTGTTCATGCAGTCATTGAAAAATCAATCATAGAGGCAGTAAATGTGTGTGTTCAAGATCATAATAATGTTGGTTCTTTGTTCACATCATGGGAAAATAACATTCTAAAGAATTGGAAAGGCATTAGCTTGCCTTTCAAAGGAAGTATGAAGCTACCCTATAAGATGAAGGTGGACAAGAGCATAATCAAATGGCACCCGCCAATGATAGGATTTTATAAACTCAATTTTGATGGTGCATCAAGAGGGAACCTAGGTACCTTAGGGGCAATGGTTTGTATTAGAGACCCTCGAGGGAATGTGAAGGAAGCTAGATCAATTGCTCTACCACCTAGAACAAATAACATGAAAGAATCAATGATTATTCTTTACGGTTTGTAGCTTGCAAGGAATCTCCAAATAAAAAAAATCATATAGAAGGAGATTCATTAATAATTATAAATGTGTGCAAAGAAAGGATGTTTTATAATTGGCACTTAAAGTATGCAATGAAAAATATATGGAAATTATTGGATGAGTTTAAAGTTTATCAGATTTTGCATACATATTGTGAAGGAAACATGCTTGTAGACCAATTAGCAAATATGGGGTGCCAAAGAAAAGAGGTATGCATAATGGAAAATGATGACAAGTTAAATGCCTTCTCATATTTAGTAGAAATAGTAAGAAAAGAAAGTGTCGAAAAATATAACTAGAAGTTGGAGGAAGGGGCTGGGTTTGTTTAGCACATAATTTAAAGTGGGATAGTCGTAGATTGCTTGTTTTAATCAATAATCATTAAAAAAAATAAGATTTTAATGTTAATGCATCATTCAAATGATTCGGTTATAATCATAACAAGGTCACTTCTCATGAAGCCTGACAATGTATAGTATTAATGGAGATGATGGTAGCTAAATCTAAAGGAAGGGAAATTTTGAATAGTTCACCGATTGGGATATAACAAGAAATTGCAAAGCTAAATTTGGAAGTGGGGATAAGTGGGCTTGTTTTTCAATTACTTTCTTTGTAGTCAATATAAAGCAGTTAATTCAACACATGGGAAAAGCGGTGTGATGTACTTGACCCAATCCAAATGCTACCGCCGATGAATTGCATATCTAACACTTGTTTTGTGTGGTTGCAAGTTTAAGTACTAACACATGTTTATTCATCATTTTTTGGAATGCTTATGGTTAAGAGGTGGCAAGCATTGCTTCTCATGGAGATGAGGAATTAATATGGTATGACAAAAATATCTAGATTTAGCATTGTGAATTAAATATGAAGCATGCCTTCATCTGTTTATTTGTCATTTCCAAGATTTGTGCTTGGGAAACTGGAGTTAAGGGAAAGTTTATTTAACCAATGCTCATCAAAATATAAGTGTAGTTAACAAGGGCAGATGAGTGTCTGTTGCTAAGAAAAATATAGTCTATTGGGTTCTACCATAGCCAAATTTTCTCTCGTCGGGTGTTCAAGGGAAAGCGCTCATCGGCTTGGCCCTGCTTTAGCGACATTTGCAGTGTTTTAGAAGTAGAAATAGGAGGCTTGTTTGTCTTGAGAGGGTTATTGCTTGTCTTCTCTGTTCCAGTCACAGATAGAGGGTTTATTGCTTGAGCAACTTTGCAATGGAGTATCGACCCAAGAATTATAGAGTCCTAATTTTGTGCGTTCTTGGGAGTTGCCATTCTTAGGATGCATAAAGAAGGAGGAATTGTAGCGAGTCTTCAAGATTATTGCAAATAAGGTTGTCAATGGGATTTATTTGGAATATAATGCAATTTTGAAGAGCGTTTGACAATATGACTTCACCCAAGGAGAGGGTTTTATTAGAGGATTATTTTCGAGACACTATCTTCCACACAAGAAGAGGTATGCTAAAGCATATGAGGGGATGAAACTATCAATCCTTAAGGAATCCTCCAGCTATCTGTATCATTCACTCAATAGGTATCACTATGATTTTGGCAAGGAGGAAGTTGATAAGTTTAAAAATAAATTTCATGCAATCTCTTTCATGAAAACACATTTCCCTCAAGGTCTTCAAATCATTGTTGTGCCATTGGTTCTGGTGTAGGAGCATCACTAAACAATGTTTGTCAATTTAAGATGATACCAAGTAAGCTATAGGATTTTGTCATGTTTTGAGTCTATTATGCTAAATAAGGTCTATCTAGACCATTTTATATGTAATTGGTGGTTTATGAGTTAATAGGTGTCAAATTAGGGAAAATTTACTCATAATGTGAAAATGTTGTCATAGACAAAATTATAAAAATGCAACTTATAGGGAATTTGAAGGGTCAAGGAAGTTCAAAAATAGTTATAGGCATTGGGAAGTTGGTTTTTGAATAGAATATGTATAAAAGGCCTTGAAAAATCTTGAACAAGGATGATGGTTGATGTATTGAAGATTGTATTGAAATTTCAAAGGGAAGAAACAACATTTTCTATGTAATTTCTACTAATTTACTGTTATTTTGCCCTTTGCTGGTTCTGTACGATCTTGTACAAGTTGCATTTTCTTTGAAAGTCTTTAAATTTTGTAGTAATATGTTTTAAATCTCTTTTAGAGCAATTTTGAGAGTCTAACACTTAGTTTAGTGTGAGATTTCTTCTATTTACTAAGACTGCTTGTAACAGGCCAACATATGCCCTATTTTGAAGTTTTAAAAATGTTTTAGACATTCTACCTACTGTTGAAGGTTTTGAATTGGTGGAATGTCTTCATCAGTGTTAGATTAGGTGTCTTAAAGGTTTTGAAGGTCAAAGGAAGGAATGGAGTGATGCCCTAGGCTGTACAGGGTATTTTTCATATGAAAATTGAGGAACTTAAGAGGGGTTTTGACAAATTGTTGTTAGAAATGGATATATAATGGATTAATGAGTTTTTACAAGGTATGTTAAGGGTTTTGGATGCATTGAATGAGTTTGGAAAGCTGGAAGTCATGATTTTCATTGAACCCTAGGTTGATTGCATGAAAAGTAAGGGTTTGGTGGGACAACGTCCAAGAGGACTTAAATCATTGAATTGATCATGGAATTTGGAATTTTGAATCACATTTAGTGACTATCTAAAGAGATTGAGTGGAAAATTAAAGTTTAGGATGGACTTCCTTTGTAAAAGAGGGCTAATTAAGTAGCCCAAAATAGGGTTGGTCTATTGAAACTCCAAAATGTTCTTAAGAAAGCTTATTAGATCTTTTAGTATGATGTGTCTAGGGTTGAAGAGAGTCTCAAGTGAGGTTTATTAGGTCTCTATATGACATACACTTGAATTTTGTGGTAAAATTTAATTTATGATGGCTACAAGCCATTTGACAAATGTTTAAGTCAAGTTGAGAGAATCAAATTGAAAAGGGTGTTTCCTTGTTGAAGTTTGATCAATTGTGAGTTTGAGAAGAGTCAACTCCACCCTACTTAAATTAGGTTCATAAAGGAAATAGATTCAACCATCGGGTTCCTAACATCAATATAATAGTGCAATCACAAGCCTTAGAAGCAACTCATGTGCAAATGGAAATTCAAGAAGAACAAGGAAAAAATTCGGTCCACTTCCCTCACAGAGGGGGTTAATTATCTTTCTTTTTGTGGATATTTCTATGTAATATGAATATATAAGCTAGGGTGGTAGGTTTAAATACACAAGAGGGTGGAAATATAAGTAGTAGTAACATTGTATAGGGTTGCTTAATATAGTATATGGGTGAAATTTTGTTTGGGTTGCTAGGTAGTTAAAAAATGTTTCTATGGGATTGCTATAGGGCTGCATAATATAGTGTGTGGATGTAATTTTGTCGAGGATGTTTGGTAGTTAAAGAATGTCTCTATGGGACTACATCCATTTTGGATATTTGACAATCTTTCCTTTCATGGCATTTTGTGTTTACCTATATTACTATTAATATAATATGTAGGCTCTTTGCCTTTTGCTTAAAAAAAAAGTATCCACAAAACATATGTACATATAGATAAAAACACCCAAACTCTCACATATATATATAATTGTATAGGTACAAATGTTACATTGGTGGTTGTTGTTGCACCAAAAGATCGACCTGTCAATGCTCGATACAACCACCAGACTTTTGTAAGATCCATAGGAGGCGGTTAAGCCATGTCACAAACCCAAGCATTGTGTTGGACAAGGAAGACCAAGGGACACACCATCTTGCAAAAATCCACCCCAACACAAGCGAGGGGTTTGAACCTGTGACCTTGGCTCTGATACCAATTGTTACATTGGTGGTTGTTGTTGGACCAAAAGATTGACCTGTCAATGCCCGATACAACCGCCAGATTTATGTAAGATCCACAAGGGGTGGTTAAGCCATGTCAGAAACCCAAGCATTGTGTTGGACAGGGAAGACCAAGGGACACACCATCTTGCAACAACAAAATCACCATTGTATAAAAATATGGTGTGCATATACATTAATACAAAATCATAGTATATATAAAAAATCTACATCATGGTGCTTGGTTGCTTGACTCCTTAGGGGTTGGTCGCCGATTTGGCTATGTTGGTGGCTATCTAATGGATGTTGTAGATCAATTTTTTTTTTGAGAAACATTGCATGACACTTTGTGTCCATAGGCCCCTTAGCTTGCCCCTCATCTCTATTATCTGCTCAGTCTCTCCTCTCTCTCTTATGATTTCCACCTACTCCCTCATGGTTACCACTTGATCCATTAAGGCTCATACTCTGGGTTATCTAGATTTGTATGGGCACGTGATTGATCTCTCTCTAAATCTCCTTAGAGTTGATCAATCTAGCTCTATTGAGCATCACATGCCTTCTTGACACTCTCTACTCTTGAAACCACCATGTCTCACTCCCTTGTAATTGCAATGAACCATGACCTTATCCCTTTGTGCTATCAATTCCCACACCTTTGATTCTCTATGTTCCCTCTCAGTGTTCAGTGTTAGCACCTTTGATGCTCTCAGGTCCTCATACACCCTAAAATCCTCATATGTAGTTCATAGTTGCATAATGGGCTTGAAAATGTCTAGGTGGTAGCCGGTGACTTATTGTGGCCTATAAGTGGTCCATACTCCACCATCCAGCTACATAGTGGGGACCATCTCTATTATGAATCAATTGATAAAGTCAAGCTAGTCTTGTGAGTGCACTACAAAATAAAAACCAAAATCTATATTAGTACACCATCATAAAATATAAATCAATACATAAAATAATTCTATTCTAAAATACTCTTAAATGCATAAACATCAATAATAACATCTCACATAGGTCCCCAACCTTTTAGTTCAAGTATCACGAGGTGGGTGGTCTCATATGAGCTATATCAGTAGTTGTAGATGACATAGTGGAGACTCTCACAACAACACTAATATTTGACTCCCCTCTCTCCAACTGATTAGATACATTAGGTGTTATACATGGCTCACCACTTGAGCTCATGCTCTCAACCTCTCCTTTACACTCTCCTCATTGCCACTCCTCCTCAACTAAGCCTTGTACACTAGTATCTCCTCCAAAAGAATACTCGTGAAAAAATGAATCTAACCCTACTGTTTGCCACCCCATAATGTATCTTGGGGTAACCTCCACATCATCCATCTACAAAACCCGTTACACATCATCCCACTTTCTATTTGGGTCACTTAAGGTGACATCAATAATAATGGGTCAAGGATGATCCCCAATTCTAACTATGTTGTGGTGTGAGTGTACATATGTTGGTATAGCCCAAGGAACCTAATGTATCCAACCAAATTGCCTCATAACCCACTCATAGTAAAATGACACAATTATATAATCATACCTCCCAACTAAAAATCTCTCTTTGCATCTAGGATATATATACAAAATCTTGGCCATGTTCTCATCTATAATAAGGCCTCCATATAATATTGCCACTATGTTGTCTATCAAAATCTTCCCATCAAAATAATAGAATTTTGAATCTCCAATCTTGATGTAGTGGGTATGTATAAGATCTTAGCATATCTAATGATATCTATGTTGGAAAATAAACCAGTCACATGCATGTGATGTGCTCAAAATCCTATTCTTGAAGAAGCATGCATATAATAAAACTATGGTCTTTATGATATACAAAGTGACCAAGATCATGATATAAGTGTGCAAGCATTCTTCACCTCCACATGGAGATGGCCTGCCCCTCCTCCATAGCTCAAATGGTGTGTATGAGGCCTCCATGCAAGTGAGTTCCTTGTCCATCCACCACCATGTGGATAATTATGGTAGAAATCATGAATCATCTAACTATGGGAACTATAACTATTCCTTACTCCAACCACCACATATAAATGTGCCCTATAGTGCCCCCTAACATTACTAGGTTGATAACATATTGTTGATTTCCTTACACAACAACTAGAGATCTTTGCTCATGGATGGTAACATTGTGACCTTTGATTGACAATCTGAGGATCTTATAGACACCCTCAAAAATCACAATCACCTCCCTTATCAAGATCATGAATTTTGAGGTATTTGCATCCCACCTCTCCATGATTTCCATTAACATGTTGACATGGAACTTTATCTTTGGTATCATAAATGCCTACTCATTGAAGAAGTGTTGTCTCCTCTAGCATGAGTGTTCTCAAACAACTTCACAATAGATAATTTTTCATCCCTTTTGGGCGCTCTCATATAGTAAGAATCAACTAAAGTGATAAGAACAAATATTCTATCTTACCATTATGAATCACATTGTTCACTATTTCAAAAATTGAAAAAATATCTCTCCATGGACACTAGCATAATCTTGGACGTTAGTGTGTTGTATGGATGATAAACCATCCTTTGGATAATAGTGCATAGATTAGATGCTTGCACATCCACTAGATACCTACACATCGATCAAATTTTAGCATGCCTACTAGATGCTAACACATGTTGTGGGACCCTTTGATACAAATTGTTAGTTTTTACTAAAACTTAAAAAATATATGCACCTCTCATAAGACATATTGATGCCCTTTTAGAGCTCCAATTTGGGTCCTAGTAATCTTATTTTCATATCATTTTCTCTTATGAAAGGCTCTGAGCTCTCAAAAATTGCAAAGGTGAATAGTAAAAATGAATAGTAATTTTTTAAATTTTTATTATTTATAAGTAATTTTTTAAAAAATTCAAAAAACCAACCCTCCTTCAAACTTCCATAACTTCTTCCTATGACATCCAAATTACCTTATGTTTCTTTCACACAAATCCTTATTCTACTCTCTTCATTACAATATATATTCTTATAGAAAATCATAACTTCCAAATAGCCATTCAAAGGAAATTTCTTACAACTTCTCTAAAAATATTCTACGGTTGAATTAACCTTCCTAATTTTCCCTCTTACAAGTTAGGGAAAAAGACAAGGGGGAAAATATTACCCCTTCTTGAAATATTCTTCTATTTTTTCCTTTTTCAAATATTATTCTATCCATTTTATCTAACTTTAGATTTTGATATTGACACATTCTTGTTTTGTAGGATATGTATAAATTTTTCCTAACATTCAAATCTTGCAAGACTATACAACCTAACACTAATTTTGTAGGATTTGAGTCTAGGGGCATCACTTGTCTACCCAAAAAAAAATTGCATCCTTTGTAGTATCCTTTTTTGGGGTATTATTTTTAATGCTTCCTAAATTTCATTTCTACTTTAGTGTAGCTTATTACTTAGTGCAACTAGCTTGCTAAAGTGTGTTACAGTTTGGTTTTCATTGATGTCAAATGTTCATTAGAGTATGTTGTAGTCTAGCTATTTGGTTGCGAGAGTCTTTGAGAAATGCTTCATATTTCTCTGTTGATGATGTTTTTCTCCTATGGTTTGGACATTATATTTAGGTTGTGTCAAGGCATGTGTGATCCAAGTTTCAAATCATTTGATAGGTGCTTTTGAGAGTGACAAACTTAATTTTGTGTTGATTATGTGAGGATGTTCTTAGAGGTATAAAGATTGGCTCTGCATATCTCCACATTTGCAAATATGGTTGTACGGATAAAAAATTAAGTTCATGGAGATGTGAAGGTGGTATATCCCTAAGTTTCATGTCAATAATCCTTCCATAGAGATAGTTAAAGATGACAGAGTATCAGACTATGTTGTTCGGTGACTAGTTTTAATGTTTGTCTGCTTGTGCCAGCTTGTTGCTACATGAAATTGTTAAAGGGATACATGAGAGTGTTCCTGAATATTATGTGATGCTTTTTGTTGCTCTAAAAAGTGTTTTTTGGATTCTCCAATACAGGTTGTGGTCTAAAATGAATGTTTTGTTGGTTTATGCTTTTTGAGGCTAACCAAGGTATGTTGGTGGTGTGGGCCACAAATTCAAGTTTGAGTGGAGCTTATGGAGTGTTTGAAGGTGTTGTATGGATCATGCTAAATCATTTGGGAGAATCACAAATAATGTTTTATCTCTTTGTGTACATCCAATAGTTGTGAGGGCCGACATGCTATAAGTTACATGACTTATGGTAATTATGACCAACCTATTTTTTATTTGCATCCTTTGTAGTATCCTTTTGGGGGGTATTATTTTTCATGCTTCCTAAATTTAATTTCTACTTTAATGTAGTTTATTACTTAGTGCAACTAGCTTGCTAGAGTGTGTTACAATTTGGTTGTCATTGATGTCAAAAGTTTATTAGAGTATGTTGCAGTCTAGCTGTTTGGTTGTTAGAGTCTTTGAGAAATGCTTTGCATTTCTCCTATGATGATGTTTTACTCCTATGGTTTGTACATTAGCTTTAGGTTGTGTCAAGGCATGTGTGATCCAAGTTTCAAATCATTTGAGTTACTAGAAAGGTGCTTTTGAGAGTGACAAACTTGAGTCTGTGTTGATTCTGTGAGGATGTTCTTAGAGGTATAAAGATTGGCTTTGCATATCTCCATATTTGCAAATATGGTTGTGTGGATAAAAAATGAAGTTCATGGAGAAGTGAAGGTGTTATATCCTAATTTTCATGTCAATAATCCTTCTATAGAGAAATTTAAAGATGATAGAGTATCGGACTGTGTTGTTCGGTGACTAGTTTTAATGTTTGTCTACTTGCACCAGCTTGTTGCTGCATGAAGTTGTGAAAGGGATGTATGAGAGTGTTCCTGAATATTATGTGATACTTTTTATTTCTCTAAAAAAGTGTTGTTTGGATTCTCTGGTACAGGTTGTGGTCCAAAATGAATGTTTTGTTGGTTTATGCTTTTTGAGGCTAACCAAGGTATGTTGGTAGTGTGCGCCACAAATTCAAGTTTGAGTAGAGCTTATGGAGTGTTTGAAGGTGTTGTATGGATCATGCTGACTCATTTGGGAGAAGCACAAATATTTTTTATCTCCTTGTGTACCACCAATGGTTGTGAGGGTCAACATGCTACAAGTTACATGACTTCTGGTTATGGCCGACCTAATTTGTATTTGCAAAGCGTGTAGGTAATGTTCATAGAAGATTGAAGGTGTGAAGATTATTTAGTACCAGGTTAAGCATGTGTTAGAATTTTCAAGGCCTATTCCTCTTCCTAGTGTTGCATGTAGTCTTTTGGGGTTCTACCCTCTACATGTTTCATATTTATTGTTTTATCCTTGGGCGACTTGGAAATGCAACTTTTTTATTGTTATAGGCTGACATGAGATGTATCAATGTAATATCATGTATAAATTTTAAACCTATTTGATCTAGGGTGATGGATGAGTGTGATGCATTATGAAAATTGGGTAAGCGACTAAAAGAGAAAAAGAAAGAGTGGTAGATCCTATTCAGTTTCATCTTGATCATATCTCTACGATAGAAGGGAAGTGAAGTGTGCTTAATTATTTGTTGGTGATAGTGAGTCGAAGGTAAGACTTCTTGATTGCTAAAGGAAGTGAGCTAGTAAGTAGTTGAGAGGACATTTGAAGAAGTGACAGAGTAGAATTGCAATCTTAAAAAGAGAAGTGACAAAGAAAAATTGCAATCTTCAAAAGGTGTGAGCTTAATTGTTAGTTTCAGATAGTGGAAGGACTATAATTCTATAATCATTCTTGAGTGTGTGCTTAGATCAAGGGGTTGTAGCTTCCTAGGGTTGTATCCCTAAAACAAAGTGGCATAATCAGGGATTTATAGCTTCTTTGGGAGTGACCCTAAAACCTTCAACCATATAGTTGTAGCTTCCTTGGGTTGTAGCCCTAAAATAAAGTTGAAAATTTTGTTCATATTGTGAGGCTAGATTAGGACAATAGATCCTAGTAGATTTTTTCATCGTGGTTTTTCCCTATAGGGTTTTCCATGTATATCTGGTGTTGTGTTGTGTTGTGCTTTATCTCCATCTTTCAAGTTATTGTTTATGTGATAGAGTTTGAAGTATCTATTTTTTTTTGAGGGTTTGAAATTTGATAGAATACTAATTCACCTCCCCTCTTAGTATTCTAGTGTGTTAAAAAATTGGTATCAGAGTTTGATTCCTTAGAAGAAGTCTAACAACTTGAGGAAGATCTAGGATGGCACAAGAAGGGTCTCACAAGGTGTCTATGTTTGATGGAACAAATTTTACTTTCTAGTGATTCAAGATGGAAACCTATATGACCTCATTAGGGTTTAGTGTTTGGTAATCAATCAAGGATGCTTATATTGTTCCTACTACTCCTCCAACTAATCTAACAAAGATTGGGCCCTGTGAGAACAATGGAAAGGCTAAGAATGCTATCTTGAGTGGGATGAAAAACTCTAAATTTGTAAAAGTAATGCACTGCAAGTCAACAAAGGAGGTTTGGGAAAATATTAGTAGCATCTATGAAGGAAACATCAAAGTAAAACAAGCCAAGTTGCAGATCTTCAGAGGAAAGTTTGAGAACCTGAAAATGTCAGAAGATGAAGACATTGCAGGATATCTACTCCAGGTAGATGAAGTGGTCAATGCAATTAGAGGGCTTGGTGAAGAACTAGAAGAATCGGTGGTGGTTACAAATTTATTGAGATCTCTTCCTAAAGCTTATAGTCCTAAATTATCTTCTATTGAGGAAGATAGATATTTAGATAAACTTTCAATGGATATTATATGGTGCCCTCACTGCATTTGAAATGAGATATTTTGACAAAGAAGATCCAAATAAGGAAGAAAATTTCAAAGACAATAAGAGGGATGTATGAAGCATGTGATTTGAGTAGTGACACTATTGAAGAAGAAGCAAAATTTGTAAGGAAGTTGAAGAGGGGTAGCGACAAGTACAAATGTAAGCTACCTTTCAAATGTTTTAAGTGTCGAGAGGTTGGTCATTTTTCTTATAAATATCCCTTGAAATATTTTAAAAAGAGAAACAAAGATTCAAGAAGAAATAAATTCAAAAAGAGTCTCCACTCCAAGGAAGATTCTTTCTCTTCAAACGATGATGAATCTAGTGGTCTAGATAATGAGGATGAAATCCTATTCTTGGTTGTTAAGGAGACTTAAGATGAAACTAAAGATTCAAGTGTTGTGTGTACTACTTTGCATGCAAAATATGAGGCAAAATCCTAGGTGATTGATAGTGGTCAAGTTCTAACCATATGATAGGGGATAAGAGAAAGTTTATCAAGCTTGTGAAGTGGAATGGAGGTGTAGTCAATCTTGGAGATGATACTTTAGTATAGATTTGTGGAAAAGGTACAATAAGTATTGATGGAAAGCACATGACATAATATGCTCTTTATGTTAAAGGGTCTGAAGCACAATCTTCTTAGTGTGAGTCAGATGTGTAGAAATGGACACAATCTCATATTCAATGAAAAAGGATGTGAAATCACAAAAGGAAAGTTTGGAAAATTGGTTGTAGAAGGATCTAGGACTAATGATGACATATATAGTCTAAGGGATGTCAATGGGAGAAGTTATTTCTTAGAACATGCAAATGAATGTTGGCTTTGGCATAAGAGAATGGGACACATCAACTTTGACAATCTTGTGAAGATCATCTCATCACATGCAGTAAGAGATATTCCTAAGATAATCAAACTTGCAAGTATTGTGTGCAAGGAATGTCAGTTTGAAAATAAAAAAAGGATAAGCTTCAATTCCAAAGAGTATTAATACTTTAGACCATTGGAGTTGATTCATACTGATTTGTGAAGACCTACTAGAACAAAAATTCTGAAAGGAGAAAGGTATTTCATGCTTTTTATTGATGATTTCTCTAGGATGACATGGATTACTTTCTTAAAAGATAAATCTAATGCTTTTAGTAGATTCAAGATTTTCAAATTAATGGTTGAGAATGAAATGAATGCTAAAATCAAGTGCTAAAATAAAAGATTGGGAAGAATAGTTGAAAATACAAATGCTAAGGTTGTTGAATATCTAAATCAAAATATGAATGAAATTGAGGATTGCAGATCTAATGCACCTCCCTTCTCAGAAGAAGAATAAGAAAAAGAAGTTGAAGAGAAAGAAGAAACAATAGAAAAGAAAAATAAGACTTCTAACAAGTATGTTCAAAGGAATCATTCAAAATATTAGATTATTGGAGATAAGAATGAAGGAGTGTTGACTAGGTGAAGGCTTGCAAAGACAAATGGACAAGTAAACTTTTGTTTTTTATCAATGATAGAACCAATTTTTTTTGCTAATGCTAGCAAGGATGAAGGATAGATACAAGAAATGGAAGAATAATTAAATCAGATTGAAAAGAATCAAACTTGGGAATTAGTTCCAAGGCCTGCGAACAAGAATGTGATTGGAACAAACTGGGTATTCAAGAGTAAGTTGAATGAAGAAGGGGAAGTTTTAAGAAAAAAAGCAAGACCAATATGTAAAGGCTATTCACAGGTAGAAGGAATTGATTTTGAGGATACTTTTTCTTTGGTAGCAAGAATATAAGCAATCAAAATGTTTCTTTCCTTTTCAACCCATAAGGACTTCAAAGTATATCAAATGATGTTAAATTAGCCTTCTTGAATAGGGATTTGGAATATGTCTACATAGAGTAACCTAATGGATTCTGGTGATTAGAAGACCCAAACATGGTACAAAGACTCAAAAAGGTATTATATGGTCTCAAGAAAGCTCTTAGGGCTTGGTATGCAAGGTTGGACAAGTACTTGCTTCAGAAAGGTTTCAATAAAGGTACCACAGATAAAAGTCTTTAATTCAAGATTGAGGATGAAATAATTTTGATAGTTGTTGTATATGTTGATGATATAATCTTTGGTGGAGATGATGAAACATGCAAGAAGTTTGTTGATGAAATGCAAAAAGATTTTGAAATGTCTATGATAGGTGAGTTATCCTTCTTTTTCGGTCTTCAAATTGCTCAACTAGATGATGGTATCTTTATCTCTCAAGCAAAGTATGCCAAAGAGATGTTGAAGAAGTTTGGCATGGAAGATTGCAAACTGATGAGTACCCTTATAATAACTGTTTTTCATTTGAGAAAAGATGATGAGTCTCCCCTGGCTAATTAGACTCCATATATATCTATGATTGGAAGCTTGTTGTACTTAACTGCTTCAAGACCTAATATTATGCATGTAGTATGTTTGGTTGCAATATTTCAAGCTAATCCTAAAGAAACTCATGTGAAGGCAGTCAAGAGAATCTTCAAATATTTGAAGAGCGCTTTGGATTATGGATTATGGTATCCAAAAGGTAATGAATTTGATCTGAGTGCATACACTGATGTTGATTAGGCTGGTTGTGTTGATGATAGAAGGAGTACCAGTGGTGGTGCTTTCTTTCTAGGAAATAGGTTGGTTTTATGGAATATTAAGAAGCAAGATTCAATATCTTTGTCAATAGTAGAAGTAGAGTATATTTTTGAAACATCTTGTTGTACTCAAGTGTTGTGGATGAAGCAAACATTGAAGGATATCGAGATAAAGTATGATGAGCCCATTCCTATTCTATGTGATAATACAAGTACTATCAATATTTTAAAGAATCCAGTGATGCATTCTAAAACCAAGCACATATCAATTAGGTATCACTTTATGAGAGATAAGGTTGTAGATAAAAAAGTGAGGTTGGAGTATGTCTCTACAAAGGATCAGGTTGCAAACATCTTCACAAAGGCACTTGCAAAGGATACCTTTGAGTATCTCAAGCAGAAGTTAGGGGTAATTGCCCCTCCTTTGTCGTGTCCCCGAAATTGGACACCAAGGTAACAAAGACATTTAAAAATGTTAATGATTTTGATACCATTATAATTATAATTGTCAGAAGACAATATTATAATTATAATTATTATACTATAAATACCGTAATCCCCAAAATATAAATATTAGATATTGTAACCATTGTAATAATATGAAATAAATCAATTATAATACTCATAATTCAATATCAAGGATAAGATAATAAAATACTAATAACTCAACATACATGATTAAATAATAAAATAAAAGCCTAAAATGTCATTATAAATGATAATTAAATATAAATACTAAACAATGTAAATATTATTATATAATCATTACAACTAAGGCCTATGTAGTGTCATGGGATTGAGATATCCCTAATCATAAATCTTATGACTCTTATAATATTTTTATAGAACTTAATATGAGGGGCATTAGAGAGTTGAGAATTGCAATCACATAGAATCGGGTGAGCTAAACCAACAGAAGTTTGATGAATGTGATGAACCTCATATACACAAGCGACGTCTATTATATTGAGAACAATCGAATTAATTTATAGATATATAAAAACACCAACATTATAATAAGTATTATACATGTTAATCGACCCGCCTCGGGAATACATGGTTTACCCAAAAGTAGCAACATGTAAGCCTCGAGGGATATATTATACCATGCTCGATCTTAGTATCGTGACTCTCCTAAAGACTACTACCGTTGGCACCTTCCACGTCACACTTGGGAACGAGTGTTTCTTCTTAGAAGACAAAGGATGATTATATGCCAGTAGGTGAATCCATCTAGTCAAGCCAAAACAAAGAGGTGTTGGTCTACTGAATTAGTATCTTGCATAGGGATTATTGAATTTAAGAGATTTGTGAAAAAGTAGTTGCTATTGATATAGGCAAAGGGGAAGGGATGAATAAGACCAAGATTCAATAATAAGAAAAATTCAGAATTACAAGACATCAGTTTATAAAAGATGGTTAATCATAATAGTTGACAAGTTAATAAGTCCCCAAGACAACGAGCAAAAGTGACATGTCATTTGAAATAACAACACTCCTCAAGGATATATATATAAGAAATTGGGTTTATACAAGAGAGGGGAGGAAGAATACAGTAAGTGATATTTTATGGAGTAGATCTTAGAGAACTGATTGATTCTCACAAGAGCCCTATAATAAGTGAAAGACATCAACTACTGCCTTTTCTTAAATTACACAGACCAGGTGAAGTCAATTCACTTAGCCTTAATATCTAGCATTTCCAATTCTAGTATTAGATAATCTTTTAGAGATAGATGTCTAGGTCTTCTATGTGATTATGACTAAGTTCCGTGATTTGTTTAATGTATACCATAAGTTGTATTCATTGCCCAATCTAACTATTTCCATATTGGCCTAATCCTTGAGTATCCTGAGTAGGTAAGCCTGAATTAAATAAAATCTGATTATTAAACATAGTTACACTTTTGAGATGACTAATTCTAATTTCTAGGAGATCAATGCATTGTCCTTTAGCAAATAGATGATCTTGATGCCACTCACATTGCAGTAGTAAAGAAGTATGGATAAGACTATTTATAGGCAGATGTATATAGCTTCTCATTAATTTAGAATAGTAAATGCATAGATGTGCTAATCTGATTATTGATGCAATGTTTTCCCTTGATTATAATTATCCTATGAAATGATTATGATTTCTTTAGTATTATTATGAGTATAATTGGACTATTAAATGATTTGATAAGGATCAATAGTGAATACAAATGTATCTGACTACTTAAAATATTGTCTTCATAAGTGTTTGTAAACTTACTAGGGAGGTAGGCTTGAAGTAAGTGGTACATAGAAACCCCACTTAACAATCCATTGTGGCCATGGAGGGGTGGTAGGCCCAAGCCACTTATAAGCTCCGTCGAGCCTCCCCAGTAAATAAGTGTCTTCTGAGGTGATGACATGGGCAAAGAAAGTAGGTACAAGTGTTTCCACTAAGCACACCACTCTGAGGATGCAAGAATCTTAGTTTGGATGTTCAACTCGGGGCCAAGGGGTGGGTTGTCCTGATGGGACGATTGTGCCCTTGGGATTAGATGGATAGCTTAGGCAGATCTACCCATGCCACTCCTCCTCTGTCTTCATTATTACTTTTGTGATCATGTTTGTATTTTTTAGATATCTAGATATTAGTGCTAACAGATATGTGTTAACATGGTGAATATATGATTCAAATCTAGGGTTATTGAAATTAGGAGAAAATTCATTTGGAAAGAAGAAACCCTAAACCTAATCAACAAGCAAATTCTAGGGAAAGCCAGGTAAGGGGCATTACATTCTTGCTAGATGCATAGTTGGTGCAACTATCTAGGGAGAGTAATTGAAGTCATATCTTTATTCCTAGATTGATGGGAGCTACCTCTCAGGGGGAGCAGGTAGTGGTAGGTGCTTCAAGAAGGAGAGATTGTCAAATGGGAGTCCTTTTTCCCTTTTTCCTTGATGTCAATGGGGGAGAGATTGAGGGGAATAGATTATGCACCAAAGTGGCATAATGAGGGTTTTTCTATCAATGACAAAGGGGGAGATTGTTGCAGTTTGGTTGCCATTGATGTGAAAATTTCATTAGAGTTTGTTGCAGTATGGATGTTGGTTGCTAAAGTCTCTAAGAAATGACTTGTATTTCTCTGTTGATGATGTTTTGCTCTTGCAGTTTGGAGATTAGCTTCAGGTTGTGTCAAGGCATGTGTGATCCAAGTTTCAAACCATTTGAGTTATCGAAAAGGTGTTTTTGAGAGTGATTGACTTAAGTATGTGTCGATTCTGTAAGGATGTTCTCAGAGGTATAAAGATTGGCTCTGAATATCTTCACATTTGTAAATATAGTTGGGCGGATTAGAGGTTAAGTTCATAGAGATATGAAGGTGTTATATCCTAAGTTTCATGTCTATAATCCTTCTACAGAGAAATTTAAAGATGACAGAGTATCAGACTGTGTTGTTTGATGACTAGTTTTAATGTTTGTTTTCTTGTGCCAACTTGTTGCTACATGAAGTTGTGAAAGGGATGTATGCCAGTGTTCCTAAATATTTTGTGATGCTCATTTCTCTGAAATTTTTTGTCTTGATTCTTCGGTACAAGTTGTGGTCTAGAATGAATATTTTACTAGTTTATGCTTTTTGAGGTATAAGACCAAGGTATGTTGGTGGTGTGCATCACAAATTCAAGTTTGAGTGGATATTATGGAGTGTTTAAAGGCGTTGTATGGGTCATGCTGACTCATCTAGGAGAAGCGTAAATAATCTTTTATCTCTTTGTGTAATGCCAATGGTTGTGAGGGTCGACATGCTACAAGTTACATGACTTCTAGTTATGGTTGACCTAATTTGTATTTGCAAAGCGTGCAAATGATGTTCATGGAAGATTGAAGGCGTGAAGATTTTTTAGGACCAAGTTAAGTGTGTGTTGGAATCCACAAGGCATGTTCCTCTTCCCGGTGTTGTGTGTAGTCTTTTGGGTCTTGCCCTCTACATGTTTCATATTGATTATTTTATCGTTGGCCGAATAAGAGATGTAATATATTTTTTGTTATAGGCCGACATGAGATGTAATAAATGTAATATCATGCATAAATTATAAACCTAGTTGATCTAGGTTGATGGATGAGTGTGATGCATTAATGACAATTGGGTAAGCAATTGAAAGAGAAAAAGAAAAAGTGGTAGATTTTGTCTGATTTCATCTTGATCATATCTCTATGACATACGAGAAGTGAAGAAGTGTGCTTAATTTTTTGCTGGAGGTAGTGAGTTGAAGGTAAGACTTCTTGATTGTTGAAAGTAGTGAGCTAGTAAGCAGTTAAGAAGACATTTGAAGAAGTGACAGAGCAAAATTGTAATCCTCAAAAGAGAAGTGATAAAGAAGAATTGCAATCATCAAAAGGTGTGAGCTTAATTGTCAGTTTCAAATAGTGGAAGGACCATCATTCTGTAATAATTCTTGAGTGTGTGCTTAGATTAGGGAGTTGTATCTTCCTAGGGTTGTATCCCTAAAACAAAGTTGCATAATTAGGGAGTTTTAGCTTCCTTGGGTTGTAGCCCTAATAAAAAGTTGCAGATGTTGTTCATATTGTGAGGCTAGATCAGGATAGTAGCTCCTAGCAACTTTTCTCACCATTGTTTTTCCCTTGTGAGGTTTTCCCCGTATATCTGGTGTTGTGTTGTGTTCTACTTTGTCTTCATCTTTTAAGTTCTTGTTTATGCGGTAGAGTTTGACGTATCTATTTATTCTGGAGGGTTTAAAATTTGATAGAATATTAATTCATCCCCTACTCAGTATTCCAGTGTGTTCAACAAAGTGGGGGTAAAATGTATTGTAAAAAATGTGTATTTGTGCAATTTCATATTATGCATACTTGCTTTAGAATATATTTTAATAAACAACAAATATTTTTTCCCACAGTTGAAGAGAATAATATATTTTATGCTATATTGGGAATGCATGTGCAAAATTTTAGTAGAATTCTTTTGGATGATAGTACGATGTACAAAAATTTGCATAATATGCTAAAATTTTGAAGATTCTCAAGATTCAAAAATATACTTTCCATGTGGCATACCCATGATGTGTGTGGTAATCCTTGAATAAGAAAGTAATATGTTTCTCTCTCCTATCTAACCAAACAAAACCTCTTATTTTTCTATTTTGGAGGGAATTTTTCATTCTTTTATTCAAGTAGATCCATTTCTCCTCTCTTGGAGAAACTCTACCAAAATATTTATATATATCTCAATCACTCTTTTGGTGCTCTATTCTTGTGTTATTTGTAGGAGTTAATGGTGACTCCTCAACACCCCCAGTAATAGTTGCTAGACCAAAATATCTTCCACAAGAGAGAAAATGGGAAGAAAGCTTGCTTCAACAATGGAAGTTGAATATTGATTGAATATGAAAATGTACATAAGATTCCTTTCTTATAAAGGCAAGGTGATAGATAGGATTAGACAAGATCATGACAAGTGTCTTTATCTTATAACATGAGACAACTAACTTATAAGCCTAAAAATAAAGCATTACAAGCTAGATAAGATAAGTTATAGAAAAGCCAACTAAGACTTCTAGAAGGAATCTTATATCCTAAGTAAACTTAACATGTGAATATGTCTCCTAATTACGTAGTGAGTGAAATTAACTAGGTACAAGACATTTATTCACACCAACACCCCCCTTAAGTGCAACTTAGGGAGAAGATTATTATGCAAACTATGCAAAGATACAATGAAGATGACTATGGGTCCCAACTACGATGCCATGTTGGGTGCCCATTTACAAAGTAGATGTAATAAATGCAGTCTCTCACAACCGAAGAAAAGGAGAAAACCTGATGGGATAAAAATCCTCTCCAAAAGAGAGAAAAGAAACAAAAACAAGGTGATGTATGGAGGACTCAATGATACCCCCAAGGACTACATCCATCATGTATATACAATCAATGACCCCACCCATAAGAGGGAAAAAGAGAGACAAGATATCCCCCCCATAATGAAGAAGCTCCAATATCGATGAAGAATGCCTAAATATAAAAGATGATCCAATGTCTGCAAGCAACACATCTTCCCTTAGGAAGAAACAAATCCATAGGCTGATGAAGAAGCCACTCCATATCAAACTAAAATGAGGAAGAATGAAGTCTCAACATGTATGCCTCTAAAAATTGAGTAGGAGCCTCCAATATTGAATAATCCACAACATAATCATGGTCATACTCAACCAAGAAACATGACAAATCAAGTGAATGAGGAGACTCATGAATGTCAATATCCAAAGACAAAGAAGATGGAATAAAATATGTGCTCAAATTATCATCAAAGAGGAGAGACACCCCCTCAAGTGTGTCCTCCAAATTTTTAGTATGAGATTCCACAAACAAGTTAGAAATACTTGTCAAATATTCATCCCATAAAGCAAGATCTAAAAAATTATGATCATCCCACTAAATAGAAGAACTGTTAGCTGAAGAAGCAGGAGATGGAGGAGTAGGAAGCTCAACACTGGTCTCTAGAATACCAAGGTGTAGATGACCAAACTTATCCTCACAAACATGATGCACACTCAATGAAGGAGTGTGATATGCATTCAAAGGAACATTATCATCTTTTGAAGCAAAATGTGAAAAGGAATACAAATGAGATGAATGATCAACCATCCTGATAGAAACAATATCCCTAGTCTCCAAGTTCCTTATGTACACTCTATTAGGAGTGAAATCAACAGTTTTACCTTGGCCACCATGGGTAATTTAACAAAAAGGAGATTAGTGGACAAAGAAGGTACACAAAGCACATAATTAAAAGTGCACTATCCCATGTCAATAAAACCCTTCCCACTTACCTTCATATATGTATTATTACCCATCAAAATATGAGGTGAATTACAAGGCTCAAAAGAAGAGAACAAATCCATAGAAGATGCCATATGATGAGGTTCCCCTGAATCAAGAAGCCATCTATTAGATTAGGGACTTGTAGAGGCCAAGAGTACTTGTTATTTCATTATGTGCAACCCAGTTGTAGATCCTGCATTCCCTGAATATGATGATGAAGGAGTTGTTGATTGACATGTTGAAGAAGAGGACATAGATGAGGGCAGATGAATTCTATTCTTTTGAAAAAGGTGTGTGACTTCATAAATCTTGTTATTATAACATCTATTCTCATCATGTCCTAACTTTTTACAAAATGCATATTTGAACTTCTTTCTAGATGATTCCTCTTTAGAAGAGGAAGTGGACTAGGGAGTGCTATGTGAAGGCTTGAATCTTTACCTTTCTCATTAGACTTTGGGTCCTTTTTCTTCTTACCTTTTCCACTTGAAGCCTTTGAATATTTTTCAAAAAGAGCATGAGATGTGAAAGACTTCAATGTGCCCATGTGTACCAACTTTGCTTGATCCCTTGTGAGTTGAGTTGAAAATTCATCAAGAGAAGGCATTTTGTATGCATTTCTAATGACATCCATTGTAGCATAAAATGTAGAAACAAACATTGAATAATTAGGACCAAGCTTAGCAACAATAGAAAGTATTAATTGTTCATCCTCTTTAGTGACCCCACAATTAGATAACTACAATCTAAGAGAATTGAGCTTAGAGAAGAAGTTTTGGATATTATCAAAATCTGATGGATTAAGACCCATTAGTTCATTCTCCAACTCAAATTTCCTCATTTTATCTGGCTTACCAAAGAGACCCTCTAAGATAGTCCAAACTTGATTAGGATGAGTGCAAGATGCAACATAATATCTAAGATTTGGAGAAATGGACAAAAGAAGAGCACTAAGTGCTTCATCCCTTCTATCAAACCATTTTCTTCTTTTTGTAGCTCCTCTAGGTTTTGGATCTTGGCCAAATGTGATTCATTGCAACTTCAATTTTAACAATAACATCCCCATTTGTGATTTCCATTCATGATAGTTATATGGGGTTAGAAGTACAACTTTTGGAAAATCCATGATAAAATTCGATATTACAATAGAGGAACAACAAATTTCCTACACAATACAAGAAATTAACCCTTTGTCCCAAAAAAATTGACACTCTTTTTTGTAAATTTACAACAATTTATCCAAAAGTACTAAATCAACTTCAAACTGAAATTCTAAAATTTTGGAAACAAATCTGCAAAAAAGTGCATGGATAGAACTGTAGTGCTCTTGAATACCTTCTTGATGCCGCAATAATTGGGAAAAATGGAGTTCATAGCAAAATGTTATGAGCTTGGAGGCAAGAAAGGAAGATTTGGCTTCAACTTGGAAAAAGTGGCACAAAACTACAAAAAAAATTCAAAACACCTACACCATTGAAAAATTGGAATCACCAGCTTTCTGACAATATTTTGTTTAAAAAAATTTGCCTCCATATGTGAAAGTTATAAAATTTTGAAAAAAAACCCCAATTCAGGGCCTAGGGGAAAAAATTAGGACCATTCAAGGCTAAGTTGGCACAAAAACTAAGAACCTAGGCACTTAACTGAGGTCACCCATATGATCAATCCCTCAAAAATTGCAAAATAAAACTATTACCACTTTTGGGTGGCAAGCGGGGGAGTTTGGGCCGCGAGTGGGCTGCACCGCGTACCCAACAACTCCACCCAGCCAACTTTAAAAGGATTTTAATATATATAATAAATTTGAAATAGTTTGACAAAGAACTTTAAAATAAGTTTTTAATATAAAAACCTTTGAATGATAGTTGGTGGTCATAAATGATGAAAGATGTCAGTTAAGAGAAATACATATAAAAATATTTGTTGATTAACCAATTCGTACCAAATAATAAAAGCTGACCAATTCATAGATGAAAGGTACTAGTGATGCAGGCACGAGCAAATCTAACGTAGGGTTGTACCAAGCACTATCGATTGTACAAAAGAATCCACATAGGAATATTCCAGAGGGGATGTTGCTCGAATTTTTAATAAAATCCACAAAAATTAAACCCCAACAAATAATTTTTCAATAAAATATATGCCTGAAATAAATTTAGCCTGAAAACTATACAATTTTTTTCACCAAAAATATTTTTCTTGAGAAAAATTAAAATCATACCTTATGCTCAAGGGGTCGTATGACCTACTCGGGTGATTTTTTTTGCCTCAAAAATAACTTTTCCAAATATAGTCAAAATTTATATCAAAATTCATGTCTTGGGTCTCTTAATCATGATGGCGAGGTTGATTTGGGCTCAAAGTGCCCCAAAATTTCAGCTACCTCCAGATCTTGCAATTGAAACCCTCAAATTGGAAACCTCATAGATTAGGAGAAACATAACCAAATTTGACAAAACGAAAGGAAAACTTAACTTTCTTTGATGTCCTATATTCAATCATGAGTTCTTTGGAACCCCAAAAAAACCCAACAAAATATTCAAGCCGACATGAAACCCTCAGATCTAGGAAGGAATCTACAACACTGGAGCTCTGATCCCATGTAGGAGTTAATGGTGACTCCTCAACACCCCCAAGAACAATTGCTAGACCAAAATATCTTCCACAAGAGAGAAAATGGCAAGAAAGCTTGCTTCAACAATGAAAGTTGAATATTGATTGAATATGGTTGAATATGCAAATGTACCTAAGATGCCTCACTTATAAAGGCAAGGTGATGTATAGGATTAGACAAGATTATGACAAGTTTCTTAATCCTATAACATGAGACAATTAACTTATAACTACCTAGGAATCAAACATTATAAGCTAGATAAAATAAGTTCTAGAAAAGCTAACTAAGAATTCTAGAAGGAATCTTACATCCTAAGTAAACTTAACATGTGAATATGTCCCCTAATTACCTAGTGAGTGAAATTAACTACGTACAATACATTTATTCACACCAACATTCTATACTCTTCCCAACAACTTGTACTCTTAAAAAGGAATGCATTAACATTTGTACTTTTCACATCCATTAGATCTCTATTATGGGTAACATTATTATTTTGTTTAGCTATTTCCACACTTGCTCTTCTTGTGTGAGATAATCTCTTTGGTGTAGAAGTAGAAATCTATTGTTATTATTATTTATTTTGCAATTGTGGTTTTCCTCATAAGCCAAAGTTAACACCATTATAAAATATATTAATTTATCTTTGCTTTTTAATCCTTACTATAATTAGGATTGGAAAACACACAATCTTTGATCAATATTTTATTTTGGTTGTCCATGAAGTTTGAAAGACCAAAACAAAGGTTTGATTAAGGAAAACCCATAAAAACCACAACATTTTTTTGCCTTACTGTATTTGTAGGTTAGGTGAATTCTAGGACTTGAAACACACACTTTGGAACTTTCTAGTGTGACTGGAAACTAGAAGATAGTGTGATGCAAAGACATATGTGCAACACATTGGTGTCCTAGGCAGAGAGCTATAACGTATAGTGTCAGGCTCCTCTTAATCTTTATTTTTATTTTTTGGTGAAATAAAATTTAAATTTATTTTGTCTTTCTATAATTTAGTATTTTATTCTTTCATTTAGATATTCATTTCATAATAGCATAATTCCATTTCAATTTTAAGCACTTCATTTATTCCAATTTAGATTTTGTTATGTTTTTGTGAGAAAAAATATGATTTTATCTTGTTTTCAAAGTAAAGTAGAAACTTAGTTGTTAAGATAAATATCTTTAAGTTAAACCAGTTTTCTTCTTTTATAGTTAGTAGATGATTTGGTAGTTTCACTAATGGCTTCAAGTCCTAAGTACTGAAAACACAATTATATTCTAGAAAAGCATGAAGAACATAATCCCCAACAATAATGCTAAAAATATTGGGCAATATCAATAGTCAATAGATTTGATGCAATAAGGGTGTGGATTGAACTCAAAAAATACCATTATCCCATATCAAGTGATGCTACATTTATCATGTCATACATAGGGATGTAATCATCTTTAGTGGTGACAATATTGTATGTACAACTAAATATTTTAGGGGCTTAACTTAGATAGTTTTTGATTAGGGGTAAAAAATAGGTTTTGATGGGGCCCGAAACCCATTACATAATGGTTTTGAAGGTAACCATCAACCTATCAGAGAAAAGCAAGCTACAAATAATATAGCTCATAAACCAACAACAGCCCCACAATAATCTCTAAAAGATTAACAAGACTACAAACATTGCAACTTTCAAACAAGTAAGGGCCTGAAACCCTAATACAACCTAGTTTTAACTAGGACCAAAAACCCTTATAGGTTAAACTTGAACATCATCCGAAATAGCCAAGCATCAACAAACCAACCTCTCAGATCATTCAAATCTAAGCCCAAAAGAGCAGAGAACATAGTGGTGTAAACCACTAATAAGACCAAACACCCCACCTCAATAGGGGCTTTGCGATCCATAGCTAAAAAACTGCAATAAATCAACTTCCTTGTAGCACAAACTCATTTGGTAATAGGAAACCAACTCCATCTCCACCTCTAAAGGAGTGAGCTCCCATCTATTGGAGAGGAGGATACGATCAACAAAACCACCACAGCCAAACATCATCAACACCCTCAACCTCCACCTCCATAGGAGAACTACCCACCTCAATAAGAACATCAGCTGAGGGGGGTCCACCTCCATAGGACTTGGGGGGAAAGCCAACCTAGTAGCCAAGCATGCGACCATAGCCTCCTTCGAAAATCCTTGTCCTAGGAAGAAAACTATCTGGGGTCTAGGATTAAAACTTGAAAACCACCCAACTAAGAGAATAGGGACACAACTAATTTGAATAGAGTCCAAAATAGTAGGACCCTTGAGCCAACAAATCACCGACATAAAAAGAACCCAGAGCAAGCACCGTAGCCAGGTAAAACTTCAACAGTGACCTCAAACCTGAATCAACCAACTCCATCACCATCTCTAAAAGAATGAGAGTAGAGACCCCATATGAAGAAGGTAAGAAAAAAGCACCCGTAAACAAATACAACAACTGGGGCAACAAAATAAGAAAGACACTCATCCCAGCCAAAAACACCCCACCAAAAATAGGGGATAAGGACACGACCATTAGCTCCATACAAATCTTAATAGCATCCACAAAATGACGGAGTAGAGACAACCCATCCCAAGAAATGGGACAAAACACTAGAGACACCAAAGCATCCAACAACACCTCCACACCGACAACCACCAACCCTAGAAAAAACAAAAGCATCAAGGAACACCCAGGGTTCAAAAACACACAAGCAACCCATAAGCCAACAGAGAGAACAATGAAGAAATAAAAGACAACCAAAAGGGAGCATGAAGCATAGTAGGCCAACATGAGGAGCCCCCAAGCCTTCCTATTATGCTGAATAGGGACAAAAATACTATTCAACAACCAAACTTTCTTTAAGCAACCAACACACTCCCACACCCCCTACAAAGAGAGCAACCATAAGAAAAAAAGGAAGGGTAGCCACCACCAGTCCAAGAGAAGAAGAGAGCCTCCTCCAGTCACTCTAGGAACAACAACAACAACTCCCAACCATCCAAGGACAACCATGGGGGGAAAATCCCCACACCAAGCAAGAGAAGCCTCAAGCCACCACAAGCCACCATGCCTCATCCAATAAAGGCCAAAGCTAGGAAACGCAATAGTAGGGGGCACTGCACACCATAAAGCCAGAGTAGATAGAGCAAAAAAACCAAAACAAGCATAACCCATGCTAGATAAAGTAGATAAACTAGACATTGCATCGATGGAAACAAAGAACCAATTAATAAAAGAAAAGCCCACCACAAATAGAGGGAAGGACCCCAGGCTGTACGAAGGAAAAATAAGACCTGCTTGAATAGCTTCCAATGACCCTAGACAGGAAGCATTAACCAAGACTCCATTGTCATCTTCATCATCATTTGCATCGTCCTTCGATGCATCCACAACCGTGGTCTCCCTAGATTAAAAAATCGCTCCTCCTCTGGAACTCCTGCTCAAGGCCATGATGTGTATGACTCCTTTTAACTATGTTACTTAACTTAGATAGTTGTGTAGAACAAGAAAATAAATTTTATAGATATAAGGAAATCTATTCTATGAATTTCAATCGAAAAATAATTATACAACTGGGTTTATTGTTGATGCTACATGTTAAATTTTTATTAATAATACGAAACTAATTGTAGAAAGTAAATCTAGCTAAGATTGCTAAAATATTAAACTAATAGAATTAAAGAGTGGTTCTAGTTCACCTCAAGTGGGCGCTTGATTGGTTCAATTGCACCTCTTTTCTACTTTACAAAGAATTAACTAAATCATATCCTTCTATAATTCATCACACAAGATTAGTTGATATGGAAAATTTATCTTGAATTATTTTCTCAAAAAAACAATACAATTTGCATGAAAAATCTATCTCTAAATAGATATGTTGAATCTTCAAAATATATACTATCTCTTTCTTCTACAAATTTATTGGACTCTTATCAACTGGGCATGTGCACCAAGATGGGTGACCAAAAAGTGGCCATCTGAAAAAAGAGAAAACACAAGCGTGTTATAACACGCTCACATTATTTGAATGCTTTCACAAAACATGAAGACATTTTTTTAAAGGGTAAAAGGCCAAGGCATGGTACTCCTATCCTCCCCGCCTATGCCAAAATGAGAGCTTTGGAATGGGGTTTGGACATGCATTAAAGCGTAAATTTTAAAGGAATACTATTAGATGTAGTGCAACCACCCTGGTAGACCTGTATGCAAAATGTGAAAGCATACACAAGCCACTTGAATTGTTTGACATAATGCTTGAAAGAAGCATGGTAGATCATAGATTGTAATGAAAACAAGATATGCAAAAAAACATATTCAATATCACTAACTTCAACATGTAAAATGTTATAAATATAGATCTAGAATTGTGCAAGGAGTACCTTAAGGTCTATGGAAAATTTGATTCTGACAATTGTTGTAGGGATCAAAACTATTAATTTACAACATAATCTAAAATAAAGTAGTGACTTATAATGATACTATTTAGAAAGACATTTAATCTAATTTTTTTTTACTAATCTAGGTATGTATCCCTGAGTAAATAGAAGGATGCACACATTATGATATACTATATTTTCTATTGGAATATATGCTTCAACATATATTGGTGTAATAGTGAACTATTTGTTAGTGTAGAATGAGATGTCTAGTTTGTTGTCATTAGTTTAGTTTGTTGTCAAACAACTCTAGTTAGTTGTCAATAAAATTAGCATAATTATACTTGAGGTTGTCGAAGTTCTTAGTAACTATAAATATGTATTATCTATTTATGAATAAAATATCACTGAATGAGTTTATTTGTAGTTCCATTCTCTATAATTTTTCTATTGTTATATTTTTTCTATTATGGTATCAGAGCTAATGGGAGGTCTTCTTGATGTGAGTTTGTGTCAAGTTCGATGTTGTGTGTTGTGGAGGATTTTGAAAGGAGGTGGTGACTTACTGCTCAAAAGTGTGGAAAAGACAACATAGATTTTTCCAAACCCTATTGAAAAGAAGTTTGTGGTTGTGTAGCTTGCGACAACCATAAGAGCTGAGAAAATATCAACTGGATTGTTGAAGTACCGCCAAATGATAGTGATGATGACTTCATTAAAGATGAAGTAGTTGTCCTATTTTGAAGAGGCCAACACTTTGAATATAGTGAAGGATGTAGTAGAGGATAGATAGATGCTTGTGAATCAAAAAAACTATACCTCATTGGGGTTATGAGATATACATGTGAGGATTGGTGTGAACATAACTTGGTCACTATTCACTTATTCAAAACAAATAAAATTTTACAAGATTGTGTTGAATAAGTGACAAATAGCTTGGTTTTCTAAATGGGTACACCCTCTCACATGGTTGGTCACTTGGTTAGGAGTCAACGATACAATTAGGTACCAATATACTTTTGATATTATTACATTCTTTTGCTTTTGACTTCTGCTAGATTGGATTGCTATATTTACAATAAATGAAATATTGCTAGATTGGATTCATTGTTGGCACCATTCATTATCCTTATCCTTATCCTATCTTGTTCTGACCGCGTATAATATGATCTAATCTATCTTATCCTTATCCTATATTCACCGATGTCATGAGTTGCAAGTTTAATCCATCGTCTTAATCATTGATGGTAAGAGTGTAACCGTCACTTTTATCGATGGTAAGAGTGTAACCGATTGAGGGGGCATCCTCAATCCCTAATCTTCATCTTCACCCCATCATCTTTCTTCCTAGTCACTACTTTGAATGATTGGGGCATCTTTTCCAATCTAACCATCTTCTTCTTGGTCTTATCTTTTAATCTTCTTTGAGATGGTGCTACTACTTTGAATGATTGGGGCATCTTTTCCAATCTAATCATCTTCTTCTTGGTCTTATCTTTTAATCTTCTTTGAAATGATGCTACTTCGTAGCACCATCTCAAAGAGGGGCAAAATGTAGACACCTAAATTTAGACACTTACATTTGTCCAAATTTTTCTCTCTTCGTCTAAATATCTTTTTATTTGCATTAATTAATAAATATAATTATTATTTAATTAATACCCTTAATTCTTCTAAATCCCTAAGGTATTTAGTTAATAATTAAATACCTTACCTTTTATTCCCTTTTTTCTCAAAAGAATTAAATACATTTATTTAATTCCTCACTTGTCACATCCTCCATCATTTTTTCTTAATCCTAATCCACCTCCTAATCCCATCATTAGGGATGTGCACATATCTAATTCATGAGTAGGATGTGTCACATCCTCCAACTTTTGCAAGTTGGCTCATAATATTCATTAGCTACTAACTATCTTATAATCATTGATTAGGTAGTCTAATTAGCATCTTAGTCAA
This sequence comes from Sequoia sempervirens, assembly GCA_007258455.2. Classification (NCBI taxonomy): domain Eukaryota; kingdom Viridiplantae; phylum Streptophyta; class Pinopsida; order Cupressales; family Cupressaceae; genus Sequoia; species Sequoia sempervirens. Next base: position 745,629,054 of record VDFB02193867.1, read on the forward strand.
CTCTTTCATCTCCTAAGGAATATTAAATTTCTTTTATTGTCCCCATGTCCTTCTTAATGGAATTTTAAATTCCATTTTATCCCTCCAAGACTCTCCTCTTCCCTATGCAAGCTGTTAGGAGTTTTAGAACTCCTCACTTGTCACATCACTCATATGAGGACAAGTACTTACCTTTTTTAAAACTTTGTTTTATCCCCAAGGTACTCCCAATCATGTGAATTTAAAATTTACATTTATTTCTCCAACCACTTCTCTCTTCCCTATGGTGATGTGTGAGGAACTCTAAAATTCCTCACATGTCAACATCTTTCCCACATAGGGACAAGAAGTTTCTTTTTAAGGAAATCTTCTTCCAATCCTAAGGTACTTGCAAGTACCTCTACCTTACATATCATTTATCCAACTCATTTGTCTTTATAACACCTCATCCTCCACATGGCAAGATGTGAGGGCTTGTGATTCCTCAACTCACCACAACCCTTTATCTTGCCCATGTTGACATAATATTGACCATCCATTTCTCTATATATTTTTCCTTTAAGATGAAAGATTTTCTCTCAATTGATTCCTTTATCACATTCACATTTTTAAGCTCAAGCTCTCCAACTCAAACATTTTCAACATACTTGAATTTTCATTTCACAACCCCCATTATTGCACCTTGAAGCTCATCTTACATCCATTCTAGACACTTATCCAAATACCCACATTCATCATTGGAATCCTCATTACATCTCCTCCATTTTGCATCCATTTTTATCACATTTTCCATCAAGGAGCACACACTTATCAACAATCAAATGGTCAACCAAGGAGAAACTTATACAAGGTATAAATCTGCTTTTCTTTATCTTTATTTTGTTTGAGTTTAACGTAGCCCAGTCTTAAGGTGTAAAGTGTTGTTTCCTTCTTTTGCATCATTTAGGATAGGTAAATAGCACTAATCACATTTCTGGCACGCACGGTGGGATCCACAAATAGGTCTCTTTGCTTTTACATTTGCTATTTTTTGATATTTTGCAGGTTCAGGTTACACAGAGGTGAACTTGCCCTAAATAGGGGTGAACCTGTCCTGAGTAGGGGAAAACCCGCCCTAGGATAGGCCAACCTAGCCCAAGACAGGTGACTCCAACTTGAACAGAGGTGACCTTGCCTCGCAGAGTCGCCCATCTGGGAGACAACAACACAATTTACTCACTGTTTTTTGCATAGAGGCGAACCTACCCTGAACAGGGGTGAACTTTCCCTAGCAGGGACAAACCTAACCCAAACAAAGTCATCTGCGAGGTAAAATAGTGGTTAAAAAGTCATTTTTATATTTTGTTTTCTATTCGTTTGGTTGATACTGACCCCCTAACTCGTCTCATTGGTGATTGTGCAAGATTTTACTAATATTTTGTGCAACTGTCTCATGCTTGTTGAAGATTGGAAGATAAACTACTAACACTTTTCTTGCATGATGATTGATCTTAGCGTTGTTTGTTTAGTTTGTTTATCATTTTTGCTTATTAATCTAGGCACAATTTTAAGTAGGGGGTCAAATATATTGCGTGTCATGTTTCTAAAGTAAGCTATTGACGTATCCAATCCCCTTGTGCCATTTGGCGATCTTCGATGACAAGAAATCGTAGCTTACTTTATTCTTTGTGTTGCCCAAGGGGCAGTACATCATTCAAGCTTTCCCCTTGCACTTTGTGTGAGCCTGGGGAGTAGCCGAAAATGGTTAGTGTTCTCTTTTTAGCGAAACCTACTTGGAGATTTCATCACCCCAAGGGACGATCCCAACCATGTGTACCAGCGGGGTATATAAAGGGGGGAGAGCCAAAGTTGTACCCTAATCTAGTCACGTCATGTTTGGCAAAGTGTCGAAGCTAGGGTGATACCTAGATAGACGTAAAGAGTTGGTCCGAGCCTCTAGTACCTCACTGGGGTTCCTGACTCACACTTGTAGATGGATTGGTGTTCACGGTTGTGCCTCATGTACTGTGCATATATCGAGGACTCCCTAGATCACCTTGTTCAACCTAGTTAGAGGATTGTGTTGGCCATACCCTTCATACTAATCTTAGGATTGTGTTGTTTGACTTGTCTTCTTCGTACGAAACTAGTGCATGTCTTACTAGTCAAGCTAGATTTGGCCTTTTACTTGCTATTTGTTATGTTTTCTATCCTTTTCCATAGCCATTTTTATCCAAGTTAGGTCCAGGTTTTCTAATAGGGGTGATTCTGCCCCAAAATAGGCGTCCTTGACCCTAAAACAGACGATTTTGCTTGTTGTTTTAGTTGTTTTCAGTCATTTTTAGTCATTCTCGCTTGTTCTCCATAATAGGCGACCTTGCCCCTAAGTTGGGTGATATTTCCCTCAAAAGGGGCTATTTTCCCCCAAGATAGGCGTCTTTGACCCTAAAACGAGTAATTTTGCTTGTTGTTTCAGTTGTTTTGTCAGTCATTTTCGGTCGTTTTTAGTCATTCTCGCCCGTTCTCCAGAATAGGTGACCTTGCCCCTAAGTTGGGTGACCTTTCCCTCAACAGGGGCTATTTTTCCCTAAGATAGGCATCTAAGACCCTAAAATGGGTGATTTTGCTTGTTGTTTCAGTCATTTTGTTAGTCATTTTCTGTCGTTTTTAGTCGTTCTCGCCTGTTCTCTAGAATAGGCGACCTTGCCCTAAATAGGGGAAATTATGTCCCAAGATAGGCATCCCTAACCATAAAATGGGCGATTTTGCTTGTTGTTTAAGTCATTTTGTCAAATTTTTTTAGTTGTTTTCAATTGTTCTCTCCCGTTCTCCAGAATAGGTGACCTTGCCCCTAAGTTGGGTGACTTTTCATTCAAAAAGGGTGATTCTACCCCAAGATAGGCATCCCTGACCCTAAAACGGGCGATTTTGCTTACTGTTTTAGTCATTTTGTCAGTCATTTCCGATCGTTTGCAGTCGTTCTCACCCGTTCTCTAGAATTGGTGACCTTGCCCCTAAGTTGGGCAACCTTGCCCTCAACAGGGGCGATTCTACCCCAAGATGGGTGTCCCTAACCCTAAAATGAGCAATTTTTCTTTCTATTTCAGTTGTTTTTGGTCATTTTTAGTCGTTCTCACCTATTCTCCAGAATAGGTGACCTTGCCCCTATGTTGGGTGGCTTTTCCCTCAACAAGGGCGATTCTACCCCAATATAGGCATCCCTGACCCTAAAATGGGTGATTTTGCTTGTTGTTTCATTCATTTTGTCAGTCATTTTCAGTCGTTCTAACTCGTTCTCTAGAATAGGTGACCTTGCCCTTAAGTTAGACGACCTTTCCCTCAATAGGGGCGATTTTGTCCCAAGATAGGCGACCTTGATCCTAAAACGGGTGATTTTGCTTGTTGTTTCAGTCGTTCTCAATTGTTTTTTGTTGTTCTCGCCTATTCTCCAAAATAGGCGACCTTCCCTATGTTGGGCGACCTTGCCCTCAACAAGGGTGATTCTGCCCCAAGATAGGCATCCCTGACCCTAAAACGGGTGATTTTTCTTGTTGTTTCAGTTGTTTTGTTAGTTGTTCTCGCCTATTCTCTAGAATATGCGACCTTAGTTTTAAGTTGGGTGACCTTGCACTCAATAGGGGCAATTCTGCCTCAAGATAGACATTTCTAACCCTAAAATGGGCGATTTTGCTTGTTGTTTCAGTTGTTTTGTCAACCGTTTTGGTTGTTTTCAGTCATTCTCACCTGTTGTCTAGAATAAGCGACCTTTCCGCTAAGTTGGGTGACTTTTCCCTCAACAGGGGCTATTCTGCCCCAAGATAGGTGTTTCTGACCCTAAAATAGGCAATTTTACTTATTGTCTAAGTCATTTTGCCAGTTGTTTTCAGTCATTTTCACCTGTTTTCTAAAACAGGCAAAATTGCCACCTTTCTAAGCGAGTCTTCCATCAATTCAAGTGAATTTGTCCCCTAAACATCCAATCTCCTCTTTCGTTCAGTTAGTCCATTCATCTGTTTAGCGAGTCCATTTCCTTGAGTCTGATTGCCCATTCATGAAGTCTGCTTCCCTAGGCAGAGAGTTTGATTGCCTAAGTCCGTTTCCCCCGCTTCCTCAATCTACGTCCCTCTAGACTTTGTTTACAATGATTTTATCCAAGCTGATAGGTGTCTAATCCTGATTGTCATCGTTCGTAGCTGATTATGATTGTTATCCATCCTAAATCAGTTATCATCTTCGACCCAATCAATCTGCTTCCATCTTGTAGTAGATTCGGGGTCGTAATCATCCTTTTGTAGTTTAACCTGATCATTAGCACCTTATGCCATCTAAGTCAAATGTCTGAACTGGGTTTAGAATTTGTTTCAATCTCCTATTTGATCAACCATCTTATCCGATCGAATCCCATCACATCCTTATCCAATCATCCTAATCTAAGCTTTAAACCAATCCTAATCTGAGCTTTAATCCAATCCCAATCTGATCTTTAGTCCATCTGCATCCAAGATCTTCTGATATTGAAACAAATCTTAAGATCCATTCCTCCATCTTCTTCCAATCCATCATATTTATCCTTTCATCACCTTTTCTTTCCTTCTAATCGTCTGTTCCCATCTTTTCAATCCCTATCCATCTAATCTAACATCATGAATCCTTATCCTCCATCAATGCAACTGAAAATAGTAGTCAAGGGAAACCCTAATTATATTGATGATGATAATGAGAGTCTTGTTGATCAAGAGGTATATGACATAGATCCCCTTGACACTATCATTTCTAGTAAGATTTATCCAACCGCTTTCCAAAATCCAATTACACCTCCAAGCTATCCCATCATGCCTTCATCCACACCTAATAACAATCCTTATGCTACCTTTGACAAGGGATATCCATTATCTTCCTTGTCCGCATATTCATCATATCCTTCATCTACATCTTTCTTTTATCCAACACCCACATCCTCTTATCCCAATCCATCATCCCAATATTCCTATCATAATCCACTATCTCAGTCTTCCATCCTAATCTACCATCCCAATACTCCTATTACAATCCCCCATCCATGTCTACCTATCCTAATCCTCCTTACCAGTCTACCCATCCTAATCCAACATCCACACCTTTTTATCTTAATCGTACACCCTCATCAACCTATCCTAATCCAACATCCACATCTTCGTATCCTAATCCATCATCCACGTCCTCCTATCTTAATCTTCCCATCTTAATCCACCTTCCCAATATTCCTATCTTAATTCCTCATCTATTTCCTCCAACACCAATCCATCATCCACATCTTCCTATTCTAGTCCGCCATCACAATATCCCTACCTTAACCCTTCATCTAATCCTAGTCCACCAATCCATAATCCTAATCCTCCACTTACTCTTAGTCTTCCATCCAATCTTATTCCCCCATCTAATCCTAGTCCACCAACCCATAATCCTTCGTATATTCTCATTACCCCAACTAAGCCTAGAATATGCGCGATTCTCACTCCAAAAGTTCTCCAAGGACTTATGACAAAGAAGGCATCCCCAACTCCACACCTTGAAGTTGTGGAACCATGCCATCCCAATCCATCATCCATGGTCACTAGTGATGAGACCCTTCTCCTTACCACACCTATCATTGATGTTACCACCCCTAGCATCACTCAAACCGTTGAAACCATCACTCCCATCGAATCCATTGAACCCCCATCTCCTACTCCGAGAACCACTGAACCCATCGAAGAAAATCAAACCCAATCCACTCCTTCTACTCCTAGATCCACCCAAGCCATTGAAGACACCCAAATCCAATCTACTCCTCCCACTCCTAGTATCACCTAAATCCATTCCCATGAACTTCATGAATCCCCCATCCTTCCATCTCCCCCACTTGAGGAGTCTCTTCAACACTCCATCATGCCACTCACATACGATGAGTCATGCCAAGGGCTTAATCTAGAGCATACCAACATATCCTTTTCTCCCGATCAAGATCCTACCATCCTATCTAGTCCACCTCAAGACCACAATCCCCCATCCATTCCATCCCATGATCCCCTTGACACTCAAGATCCGATCACTCCATTGCATGAGCTCTTATCACCTGCTACCACAAATCTATATCCTATCATGTCACCTAATCCCTCTCTTGATCCCTTACCACTCACTTGTACCGATCCAAATGCTACTATCCCATCATATCCATCTCATGATCCTCCATCATTGCTTAAACCTACTATTCCCACACCACTTTTATATCCCCTTGGTACTCACATTCTTCCATGGTGGTCTCCTTGCAGAAGAAAACCAAAGCATATATACCACCCATCATCCTTCCCCTTATAATGGACTCGCATCATTCTTCCAGAATAACAAAAATCCTATCATGGATTGAATGCTCAAGAACATGAATTATCAAGGAAAATGATTAGGCCTTCATGAGCAAGGTATTTTAGAGCCCATCCAGGTCAAAGAACAATCCTATACACAAGGTCTTAGATATATCTCTCACGACTCACAATCTAAAAATGTTGGTACAACCTCCACATATCCTCAACAATCCTCTTCTAAATGAATAAGAGGCTCCTCTCATCACTCCACCAGATCATTTGCTGCCATTCCCCCTCCATCGTATTGCCTCAAAACAACCATCCATATTCCTCCTTCATTTGCTCCATCCATTTTGGGTCCTTACATCCCTCCATCCACCATCTCCCATCCTTCATCTACTCCATCCATTTTGGGTCCTTATGTCCCTCCACGCACTATGTCTATTTTGGGCCCTTATATCCCAAAATCACCTCCCCCATCTCGTCCTATTCATCCTTTCATTCATCCATCACCTATCCATGTCACCCATCATAAACATCTCACTCTCATGTTCCCTAATCAAGATCAATAAACACACATACCTACACATCCTCCATTCACATATCATCCCCAAAATCCAACCTCCATCACTCCACATCATCCATCTCTTCACATCCACCCTATTGCTATTAAAAGCACTTTGGATACCCAAATAAACATGCATAAATACAAACATCCACATGAATCTAAATCTCCTCATGTCTCCTTAAAGAGACATGTTGATGAAAAGAAAAATAAAATCCAAAATCCAAATCAAATCCGTAGGCCGCAAAGGCCCACCAAAGCAAAAATCAAAACCATGTGGATCCCAAAGAAAAAAGATGCAGTGCCTTCAAATGAAAAATTTGTAACAATATCCAAAGTTGCTACTCCAAAAGCTAATCATACGCCCCCTCCATCTCCTAAATCTATTTTGGGCCCTTATGTCCAAAAATTCACTATCCCATCTCCTCCATTATCCCCACATTCTTCGTCTATTAATCCTCCTATCCTTTCACATCCACCCCCATATTTTCCAATGTTGGTCCTGAAAACATCTCCCCATCACATGCCTACCCCATCATTCCATCCATACACTTTCCAACATCCAATCTATTATCCTGCATATCTCCCTCATCAAATCCCTTTAATCCATTCTCTTGCATATTCCATCTATCTTCATAACTTTGGTTGTACCAACATCCAATAGTCACTTCAAACATGGGCTCTTATTACCTCATATGAAATTCGATACTTGAGTCCTCCATCCATCTCCTTATCACATATCTTCTAAATCCACTTATCCATATCCCTCTCCTTATCCATCTCCATCCGCATACTACCCAAAAAAGTCAAAAAATTCAAAAAAAAGAAGTAAAGATAAATAATTCGTCCACTGGTGAAAACTTGGCAAACAAGTGCCTTAGATAAGTACTATGATGAAAACCTAGAAACCAGATGCCATGTGTAAATTCCCCATCTAGTTTACTTCCACACTTGGGGGCAACTGCACCCCCTTCGCCCATTTCCTCCATCCAACCTATCTTACACATCTTGCTTGTCATATCCCATTTATCCCAACCCCTCCATCCTCCTTGTGATCTTGATATCTATAGGGAAAAATATCTATACATGCTTTGGACACCTCTTGGCATACACCCCCTTCATCCATACACTATTGTATTCCTTTTCCACATCCATATCCCTCCCTCATCCATCTATCATATTCTCCTTCATTTATCTCCTTTATCTTCCCATCCACTTGTCTTCCATCCCTCCTGCCTCCTCACACATGACATATTTAGAGTGGGGGCATCTACTTCCTTTGTGACATAAATCCTTGGAGACATCATTCATCCATCCTGTCATCCCCTCCATCTTCCAATTCCTTACCTTTCCATCTATCCAACCAATAACCTGTTCCTCACCCAAATCCTTATCCCTCTATCCATCTATTACAATCCCTTCCATCTCCCCATCCTTATCTTCCTATCCGTCTATCATAGCATCCCTTCCATCCCCCATCCTTATCTTCCTATCCATTCATCTCTATCCCCATCCCCTCTCATAATCCCTTGTCATTGGTATCTGGCTATATGCTTCCCCCATGTGATCTAATGCCATTTATCTCATCGTCATCACTCCCATTTCTTTCCCACATCTTTCCAATCTCCTCTCCCTTCTCATCACTCATCTCTCCATTGTATCATCCTCCCAATTCATCTTTTGATGATTTGGATAACTATCCCATCCTTGAGCTTTGTGCAGTCACCATTATCCTATCCAATCCATAGGTCTATCTTGTCTCATCGTATCGGTTTCATCTTTTTATCCACTTATCCTGGTCATCTCATTATCCTTTATCCATCATTTGTTTTTGGTCTTTTGTCGAACTACGTTGCCCCTACGCTTTCACGTAGGTAAGGTCAATCTTTTGATCCACCCCCGGGGCTTTTTTCCGTCCGATCGTTAACCATCGAGGTCTCCATCGTCCTCTTTCTTCTTTTATCCATGGTCAGTCGTCAACTTTTTATTGAACTACGAGGGCTCTACGCTTTCACGTAGGCAAGGCTAATTTTTGATCTACTCTCGAGCCCCTAGGTCTTTAGGGTGTGCCAGTCTTGTGTCTTGTCTCTCTTGTGTCATGTCATCAAGCATGCCCCCTATCTAGCTGGTTCTTAACAAACGAGATCCACTAGTATCAACAGATCCAATCAGTTTTGAGTATCCCACATCATATTGATCTTTTAGTTTAGTATCCATCTTTAGTCTCAACATGATGCATCCTTCCTAACAGACCTCATCAATCCCATCCATCCCCTTGATCCTATGGCAAAGGACATTCAAAATTGATTATCTTTTGATGCTTTTGGCTTTTGTTTATTATTTGAGCTCCCTATCATCACTTGTCATGGTCACCTTGATCCATCATATCATGGTGTGTTTTGACTAGTAAACATAGGGGTGTATCTTGATTTTTTCTTTGTTGTTGTCTTCTCGGTTGTCCCGCGTAGTACCCACCAAAAATTCTACAGTTTTGTGTTACGCTGGAGCATCCTTTTGTGCTTGTGGTTATTCTAATGCCTGGTCCGACCAAGGTCTTCATGACTTTGGGGAGTTAGAATAGCCTTCTTGTCTGCTATGTTTGTTTTATGTGTTCGACACTAATCCGCCTTGGTTTCACATATCGTGGCAGTTGGTGTATTATGCTATAAAAAAATTAGTGCTCTAAAAATAGAAAATTGCATTAGAATTGCATTTCATTTTTCATTCCATTGCATTGCATGTATCCTCCCTCTCTTCTCATCCATCTTTTTATCAATCCTCATCATTTCATCCTCTTTTCAATCTTCTTAGAATAATATAGATTAGTTATTCTAAGCATCTTTTCAACCATCTCACATCTCCATCCAATCCTCATCCAATCAAATCTAGCACAAATCATCTAATCACATCCTCGGTCTTATTCCCAACCTTGCTACAAGCCTTGATCCAACCATCATTATCATTGGAATGTATCCTTCCTTATCTTTTGGTGTTGTTTTGGGATGTATCCTTCCCTCATCAACAACACTTTCATCATCATCATTGGGATGTATTCTTCCTTATCCTCGTGTTGTTTTAGGATATATCATTTCCTCATCGGTAACACTCCATCCATCATCAACCCATTTTGGCTTGTAGCTTGATTGGGGAAACACCACCTTTGTCCTTGAATCCATTTGTGCTTCACAATCTCATATCGCTTATCCTCCTCTCTCTATCCATCACTTTGTATCATCTTCCCCATCTCCCCTTTCATCTTTTCATCCATTTCGATAGCACCCCTGTGTTCTCTTGAACCCACATGTCCTCTTGAGGGGCATCCTCAATCCCTGATCTTTATCTTCACCCCCATCATCTTAATCACTACTTTGAATGATTGGGACATATTTTCCAATCTAACCATTTTCTTCTTGGTCTTATATTTTAATCTTCTTTGAAATGATGCTATTTTGTAACACCATTTCAAATAAGGGAAAAATGTAGACACCTAAATTTTGACACTTAAATTTGTTCAAATTTGTCCATTTTCGTCTAAATATATTTTTATTTGTATTAATTAAAAAATATTGCTATTATTTAATTAATACCCTTAATTCTTCTAAATTTCTAAGGTATTTAGTTAATAATTAAAAACTTTACCTTTTATTCCTCTTTTTCTCAAAAGAATTAAATAAATAATATTCTTCACATTTATTTAATTCCTTACATGTCACATCCTCCATCACTTTTTCTTAATCCTAATCCACCTTCTAATCCCATCATTAGGGATGTGCACATATCTAATTCATGATTATAATGTGTCACATCTTCCAACTTTTGCAAGTTGGCTCCTAATCTTCATTAGTCACTGACTGTCTTCTAATAATTGATTATCTAGTCTAATCAAGATCTTAGTCAACTCTCTAATCTCCCAAATAATATTAAATTCATTTTATTATCCCCATGTCCTTCTTAACAGAAATTTAAATTCTATTTTATCCCTCCAAGACTCTCCTCTTCCCCGTGCAAGTTGTTAGGAGTTTTAAAACTCCTCACTTGTCACATCACTCATATGAGGACAAGTACTTACCTTTTTGAGAACTTTGTTTTATCCCAAGGTACTCCCAAAAAAATCACATTTATTTCTCCAACCATTTCTCTCTTCTCCATGGTGATGTGTGAGGAACTCTAAAATTCCTCACATGTCAACATCCTTCCCACATAGGGACAAGAAGTTCTTTTTTAAGGAAATCTTCTTCCAATTCCAAGGTACTTGCAAGTATCTCTATCCTACATGTCCTTTGTCCAACTCATTTGTTCTTATAACACTTCATCCTCCACGTGGCAAGATGTGAGGGCTTGTGAGTCCTCAACTCACCATAACCCTTCATCTTGCCCATGTTGGCAAAATCTTGACTGCCTATTTCTCTAGAGATTTTTCCCTTAAAATGAAAGATTTTCTCTCAATTGATTCATTGATCACATTCACATTTTCAAGCTCAAGCTCTCCAATTCAAACATTTTCAACGTATTTGCATTTTCATTTCACAACCCCCATTATTGCACCTTGAAACTCATCTTACATCCATTCTAGACACTTATCCAAATACCCACATTCATCATTGAAATTTTCATTGCATCTCCTCCATTTTGCATCCATTTTCATCACATTTGCCATCAAGGAGCACACACTTATCAACAATCAAAGGGCCAACCAAGAAGCAACTCATACAAGGTATAAATATGCTTTTCTTTATCTTTATTTTGTTTGAGTTTAACGTAGCCCAATCTTAAAGTGTAAAATGTTGTTTCCTTCTTTTGCATTTTGTTTTGCATCATTAAGATAGGTAAATAGCACTGATCACATATTTATACTATCATAACATGATATTATAATATCATTATAAAATATTTTTACATAAATAAAATAATTTGAAATCATATATCTCAACATTTTTTATATAACTATATTTAAAATATCTATCTAATTATTTGTTACAACTACCAAACATGGAAACACCTAAAACAAACTTTAACTCACAACCAATATTTTTGATTAGAAGACTACAAAAATCTTGTCTTGAACTAGAGATTTTACTATATATAATTTTCTATTGACATAACCCTTGTACTTCCTTCAGTACAAGTGCTAACTCTAAGGTCCCATGCTTTGGGTCGACTTCCCCATCCTTCTAGAAACCTAGGTAGTGCCTCATGGTTCGCTCCTTTAAACTAAGTGTTTGGGTCTTTTTGGCCCTCCTTTGTCTCTATTATCTAACCCGATTGGTGGTCCTTTATTGTATGTTTCAATTCGTAACATTAAAGAAACATGGTTCTGTGGCATTACAAAATACCCTTTTGCTAACTAGCTTTTATATTCGGTAACTATAGGCCTGGGTTAAACTCGTTTCTGCTTTACCAGGAGGGGCGAACAGTTATGCAATTGCACGTTTCATTGAGCTATGCTAAAAAAATCTGTCTTGCCTTATAGAACTTTTATACTGGAGTTTTAGCGACTCTAGGCCTTGTAAAGATGGATGATGTTATAGTAGGACTGTTGGCGGCATTTGGATCTGCTCTCTTCTTTGGGTCATATGGTAAGAGTACTTCAATGCACTTATCTTCTTTTGTGTTTTAAAATTTACTACCATAGATCAAGTAGATCACCAGCTACTGCAATAAACATTTGAACTTGATCAATGTTAATCAGCTTTGAGCCAACAGTAGTAAGAGGATTGTGTACGAAATCGTAACAATTCTATGCAAATTTTGTTATAAGTATCACCCACACAGAATTTCTGTGAATGGGCAAGTAGCTCAGAAGTAGAGCTGCTCATGAATTCCGAGTTTGAATTCTTTGCCTGTGGATGCTTTTTGTTGTCTAATTTGTGAAGCTGTTGGAAACAGTCCATGTTCAAATCTATAGCACGATGCTTGTATTTGTTGAGATCATATAATTCAAATACAATGCCTGTATGCTGATTGGCCTCATTTTGAAAAGGGCTGTTTCATCTCCTTTATGAAACTGACAGAAGATTGAAGATGATATGAAATGTAGTATAGTTAAGCTGACAAGGATAAAACTTCGTTCAAGTTACATAGAGGCAAGACATTGGATTCTACCATTCGCAAGACTGGGTGATTCATCCTGCAATTAGGTTTAATCTGGATAAGGCAACTCTCCACAAACTCTAGGTCAAATAATCTACAAACTCTTGTTTGATAACCCATTGATCTGTGAATGGTAGGCAAATAGTTGGTGCAAACTTCTTAGCATTCTGAAACAGACCTTACTGTTTGTCACAGAAGTAGAAACGAAGCTTTCACTCAATATGAATATTTTCTGGATTTGTTTGTGAGTTATGGATCTTTTTGGGTATAATATAACTTTATGGACTGGTTATGTATTTTAATATGCCACTTATTCGCTAAGGTGCTTAATCACTAACATAATCAAGATGCAACCGGTAGATTCAGTTAAGTAGATTCTATTTTTCATAAAAAACACTGTTGATTAATGGGGGATATGGGATAAGGGTGTTTTCATGGTGAAATTCTTACTTCATTTTCTCATATGCCTGAATGCACATCAATTTTACATGATAAAAAAGATTATATCTCTCACAATTTCTAACAGACCATATAACCAAGAAATCATGTGTGTGACGGATCTGGCTGCTTAATTTGTTCCCTGAAAACTAGGCGAGTTGTAACCTGTTCATTTTGAATTACGATAATTCTATTGCTCTTCTCCAAAATAAGATGGGAATGTATAGGTCTCCAAAAAAGAAAAATACCATCACATTTTGCAGCCAATGCTTAATCACGGGAGTTTATACCTCAGATAGCTTATGGGGTAGATCTCACTGAAATGCCATTCAATGCTAATATGAAAATTTGTGGTCAGGTTAAATTTCTCGTATGTTGGAAAGAAAAAGTGTTATACATTATGCATTGGTAGAACCTATGAGATGTATCAAACAAACCTTGAAAAATATGTTTTCTTGTAAAAATTAAATTGGCATTTTCAATAAGAATGGGATTGTTGAGTATCTCAAGAGTCACAATGTATGTGTTAAAACAAATCAAAGATGAAACTGCTTTCCTCAGATCTGGCTTCAGTATAGCATTATAATATTTGATGGACAATTCTCTTTCAAGCGAAAATCTATTTAATTTCAAGTGAACTTCTTTGTTTTTTTACAAACAATATATTAGTAAATCTAAGAAATATTATAGCTTAAGATTAGTTTGGGTTTTGTGAGCGAACTGATGGATGCTTAACTTCTTGTTAATATGTTTATGCAGCGGTTCCTATTAAAATGCCTGCAGCTCTTTCTCTTGATCCTTTTGTGTTTCAATCTTATAAGTCAACCGCGTGCTTTATGACTTCATGGCTTGTCTTATTATATACTGTAAGTCTTTCGATTATCAACTATCTCTGAGTGTTTGTAAATACTTGACAATATTTCTATCAATTGACCTTCTACCGTTGACTCATTGATTCCGTATCAGCCTTACAGGTTTACCTGGTGGGGAATGTTGGGTGCATTGATTTGGGTCACAAATGGTGTAATGGCAATTTCAGCAGTTCGATGGGCAGGAATTGGCATTGCTCAATCTCTATGGAGTGGCATTAGCAGTGAGATTTATTCTGGATGCACATGCACATATGTACACATGACAATTGATTTATTTCTTTAACATCCATATTCATAGTAAAAGAAGTACATTGTGAGGTACATCAATGTCAACTTAATACGCATGGTCTAGTCTATAGCCCTTCTTCAACACAAGCAAGAAGGATGACATATCAGCTGTGGTGAAATATCCCAACCAATATTTGTGCAATTTTCTGATTTTTATAACACAAAATGATGCTCTTATTTTCTGATTTTTTTTGACTTCTGCTCAAACCCTAGTTTGCTGATATAAATTTCTGAATATATGCATGCATTAACAGCAGTATTCATTCATCCCAAAATAACAAAACTCATAGCAGATTTGTTTGATCATGAACAAGTATGAAAACCAACATGATAGACCACCAAAACATTCACCAACATGTGCCAAAATTTTGATATTCAATCATCCAGTTTGCTGCTACAAATCAGATTTATCTAATGATGCAATTATACAACGAAATGGGCTCCAAACATGCCCAGCAACATAAAGCAGTTCACTGATATGAAGAAACCCCAATCTATGCAATGAAAATGACCTCCTACCCTAACCCTAGCTGGGCAAAATTGCTCCAGCTCACAAATATGCAAACAAACTCAACTATTTGATGAAAAGCAACTCCAAAACCCTACCAAAGGGGTGCGCTGGCCTGCTGGTATGCTGATAGGGTTTGCAACCCTTGAGAATCTGAAGAATATCTTCCAACTTGCCCAATTTGCCCCTCCAAACTAGACGCTTATGCTGATGCAAAAATCTGAGTATAAATCTAGCAAAAATCACCATTGAAGCCCATGTGACCCTCCGTCATGAAGTCCTCCATTGAAGAAGTTAGGGTTTCATCCAACTTCTCCTACATTCGTAAGGGTTTTTGTCCTAGGAATATTTGCCAAAGTGTAGATCATAAAAGCAAAGATAAATTTATTGATGATTGAAATGCCTCCAAATGACTTTGTATTTATATCAAACTTCCCCTTTTCCCTCCAATCCGGCCGACCTGATTTGGACCCCAAAATTCGAATTTACTATTTATTTTTAATTTTTTAATTTTTATTATTTTTTCACCTTATCCCTCCAAAAAGGGGCCGCCCAAGCCCATATAAAAATATATAAAATATTTCACCACTTCCAAAATTCATGATAAATTAATTAAATCCTTTTCCCACCAAATTCACGCCATATAAAATTTATTTAGGCCAAAAAGAATATTCTCCTATTTTTCCCAAGCCTTAAAAGGGACATTACATGTAGCTCCTTCGATTAGAGAGTTAGTATCTTTCTTAAAAACATTCTTCATGGCTACAATGCTGATGGCTAATTCTGTTTTGAACATCACTAATACCTGAGGTGGATGATGGAGGCATTTCCATGAAAAGCAGCCCTGCAACTGTGTATTCAAACAAATGAAATGTTGCAATGTTCTAGCTTGTGACATGTGACATAAGAATCATCGCTCAGCATCATAGTAGCAGTACACTTGAAAAACTTGTGATTTATTTTGACTAATCATGAGCCGTCATATTTGTTGTGCCATTTCCCAAGTTTAAAAAAAATACAGAATAAAGGAGAACTGAACATTTTTGGTATAAGGTTAAGGTATTTTAATTTTTTTTTTAAAGTTTTACTTTGAATAGATTTTTAACGGAAGTTAAATATTTAAATGACAATGAAGGATAGTTGGCATGAGTTTTCTAGAGTCCATGAATTTGGTAATATAGAGTGCTTTCGGATTCAACTGTGTATTTTTACGTCAATGTTTTAGATCACACTTGGTGATCCATCATTAGGAAGTGGAGAGTAATGGTTTGGATTGCATACATAACCCTTGAAAAGGAGGTAGGGGTGGGGAGGTGATAAGAGGTCTGGAAAATGAAGGATTAGAAGGAGAAAATGAAGGATTAGGAGGAGGAAATATAAAGAAAAATAATATTGATATGTATAAATACAAACATAATATTGTAAATAAATAGATATATAGTGAAAAATCATAATATAAAGAATTGATATAAGATATTGATCCTTGTAGTCATATATATTTATACCGAATCTTTGTGTATATAAAAAATAAAGGATTAAAAAATACGTATATGTATATCATAACTTAATCTATATGCAGAGTATAGATATATAATGTTAAAATGAATAACAGCAAACAAGATCTTCAACCATTAATGGTATTTAATGATATGCCAACAATATGAAATCTTAGAAATATCTATTATGTAGATATATGATATTGATCTATATTGGAATAAGGATAGATAGCCAATATCTAGGAGTATAGTAGTGGTGAAAACCAATGAAAACAGACAATTGGCATAAAGACAAAATGGTAATGTATAAATGAAGACATAACAAATGTATAGATATGATGATAATGGGAAATATCAAATACACCAATATAGTATATTGATTTATAAAAAGTAAAACTACTCCGATATCCACTTGGAATTCAATCTTCCATTGGCCATTTGAACCACCTGAAACTCTTTGGACATAAATGTTTGTTTATCACGGTGTTTACTGGCTCTGAGTTATTGCAGATTGGGGTTGATTTTTCTTTGGGTATATATACATATATAGCTTGTTGTTTGTGCTTTTCCTACTCACCAACCTGAGTGTCTTTCATTGTGGGTTTGATCAATACTCTGCTGCCACTCGAGCTGCTCTTTTTTACTCAGATAGCAGCATGGAACACTGTACCCCTCGTCTCCCCTGTTGGCTTTCCACCTGTGATCTGCACACGTGGAAACCAATTTAATCATGGCATCAAATGCAATATTTTAAACCTTAGTGCTTGATCAGATTTGTCTAGGTGAATGTAATTTATTTTAATTCAAAGATTTACCCACTAACCATTATCAGAATTGTCAACACAATTCTACCTTAATCAAGATTACCAAGATGCTTCATCTGTTAATCACAATTGGTATTTATCAATGTAATTACACTATCAGATTTCTGTTTGTATGGTCATGGCAGCAGAATTTCATTATCGAAGTGTCAAGCATTCTTCATGGTTTATACTTTATACTAGTCATTTAAAAGTTAAAACATCCTAAATCAGGAATCATCCGCCCTTAACCAAAATTAAACATGTTTTCATAACTAAACCAGATTGTCTTTTAATCAGTTCAATGGCCTTAATTATCTAATCTATGCCAGCTCTCCAGCTCGGTTTCCACAGTCTTCCTGAGTCTAGGCCAAGGGAATATGACAGTGGCCTTATGTATGTGGGTCATCCTATGGAGTAATTGTTAGTATGTTGATTTCATCTTTGTTTTTGAGAGATGGACCAGGAGGATACTGGAAGTCATTTGGCTCAACTTTAAGAGGATTGATTTTAGTTATTTTTGATCATTATGGATCATGGTTAATTGACTTGGAGAGTACATTTAGGATTGAGAGATACTTGTGCCATTTTTTCGTGGACGGCATGGAGTAAATGATCTGGTTTGCATTTTGTTTTCTTGGAGTAGATGCACTTTTGATGGTCCAGTTGTTATCACCCTTGTCTCCAACATTTTGACTTCTTTGGATGATCACCTTTCAATGTTTTGCTGCTATTTTTGGCAAGCGGATTTAGATGTTGCCATTTTTGGAGCATATTCACACTATTGGGAGCTTGGAGAGATCGGATTATTCTTTGGCTTCACAAGTTGCTTTATTATTTGGCCATCATTTGTCATTGCTTCCTATTATGTTTGGGAGCGTATTGCTTTACACATTTAGATTATTATTTGCTTGTTGAAGACGCCTTAGAAGCTGATGGTATTTCATTTAAATTTTGAGCATTCAGTTACTACTTTGTTTGATGTGGCTATGATCATCCCTTGAACTAATTTGGCATTTGATATTTCCATCGCTTGTGGGATATGTTGCTTAGAGGGGATGCGACTGATTTATGAATTCCTTTGTAATGGGACCAAGTTCATTTCTTTTTGAGAGTTGGATTCTCTAGGCTAGCATGCAAGATGTGGAAGTTAAAAATCATGATGCTTTTGTGAAGACACCAAAGATGCTTACCTTTGGATGTACATTGTATACACTTGGATGGACAGTTTTCCACATGGCAGAAGTTGCTTGAATTACTAGAAGTTGTCATTAGGTGCAATGCTGGAGTTATTGCTTTTCAGCTTGAATGCTACCTTCCTCTGGGCTCCTCTAGGTTGACTTTTAGGGAGGTGTTAGAATATGTTAAAGCCATCTTCTCAGATCCCATTGAGTTACCAATCCTTTTGGTATGCCTTTGGTTTATGTTCATCTTATTCGGGTCCCATTTACCTTGTATATGGAGCCTACACGTGTTAGTGAACCTACTTGTATTAAGAGGCCTAACTATGTAAGGTATATTTTACAAATTTTGGGATAGTGCTTTTATTGGGTTGCGATGTCATTATTTCATATGTACAAGTGGTGTGTAAATAAAAGCTATGCTACTCACCATTTCATCCAATTTATTCCAATTCCTTTTTATGTATTACAAATTCATTTCTTCTCTTTGGTGTTTTCCAACACCATATTGGTATTCTTTCTCTTTGCTTGTGGGCTTTACATTTCTGTTTTATATGGACCTCATTTGTATAATTTGATAAATATAGTTTCTAATTCTCACTCATTGAAGACATGCAAAAAGATCTAACATATCCACTAAATCAATGCAATTTATTGCGGAGTATATTAGTTAGCCGTGTTGCAAACACAGCCATAAGGCATTGACTAACCTTTTTAACATTCTATCTATTTTTTCCCCCACGTTTTGCACAATTTTTTATTTTCCCAATTTAGCTAACATGCAAATACTTTGAACCTTGCAGTAAAAAATGATTCTCTTTTGAGCACTGATTTTGACATGTATACTTTATTCCCACTATAAACATGTTGACAATGTAGCTAAGAAAAAGTTTCTGTAATAAGTCCCTTTATGGATCTGATAGCTAATATTTCATTTGGCTATTTATTTCCAGGCTCATTGAAAATTCTTTTTTGCATTATCATTACTATATGTTGTACTTTTAGTTACTTATCCTGTATCTTGGTTTTACAGTATTTATAGCCTACATTTGGGGTGCCTATGTCTTCAAGGAGCACTTGAAAAGTCATTTTCTATCACTATTGGCATTGTTAGTAATGACTTTAGGAATGATAGGAATTGGAATTGCAGTTTCTGGGGTAAAAGGATTCCCGTCCTTGCTTGATTTTTGGTTGAAGTTAAAATTAAACTTTGTTTCAAAGAAAAATTGTCCAGAGTATAGCTGCATCAAAGTTGAAGACTCTTCACAACCTTTTATGATGGGCGTGACTCCAGATGCTGGTAGAGTTCAAGGGGATTGTGACTATCAAAGTCATACTAATCTTGTAAAGGGCATTATTTGTGCAATTCTTGTAGGAGCTCTGAATGGCAGCTTTATGATTCCTCTCAAATATGCAAACAAGGTAATTTATGACTTCGAATGATGCTTTCTTTATATTGTTGAAATCCACTCACTTCTCAACTTATCCATTAAGTATATGGATATCTTATAAACAATTGGAACAATGGTTATACGGTATACCAGTTTGCTATTGTATTCAAGGCCTCAATTTATGTCACCAACTTCAGTCCATAAATGATTTTAGGATTGATTATAAATTTATAAGTGATCAGTCGATAACTGTGAGAATGATTTTAATTTAATTCTGCGTGCTGATTTTAATTGGGAAAACTTATCTGCTTTCTTTTAAGATAGATCAAGTGAGGGGTAAAGGCCCTCCCCCATTCTATTAAACTTGTGAGAAAATTACAAAATTTTTGCCATACAGTTTGGTGAGGATATCAGATTGTTCAAGATTGCAAATCTGAGAGATACAAAACATGACAGCATACAAAATGAAGGGACAATTTTCTCTGTGATTACCCTGACCTTTCCTGTCTAAGAGGACATATAAACTTCTTCAACCTGAGCCTAACATATATATAGAAAAATAAACTATATTATAGTATCCCTAGACATACGAGCTTGTATATCTGACAAGAAATGAAAGATTGTTACATATTAATGCTCTCGGGTCCATAGGTGCCATCTTCATGCTTCATCAGACCAGCATGTTGAATCAGAAAATTTATCGCCTTTTCTGCCTTTGCCAAATTATATCTCTCCTGGAGAGGAGAAGATTTCTCTACTCTACACAATTCAATAGCATCCATAGTTGGGCTATACAGGTTGACCCCAATACTGCCTTTGAGAAAATTTTGAATGGCAGACACCACTTTAATAAGAGCCTCCAGTCTCTCGATACCCCTGAGTCCCTGACAATGCCCACTGAAGCCATACCCCTGAATTCATAGCGGGTGCAAGGGAGAGAGGAAAGCTTCACTGGGGAAGCCTTGTCCACAGTCTCATTAATTGCAGAGCAGAATTTTTCCTAGATCTAATATTTACTGAGAGTCTTAGTTATTTTCTTGTCCCCAGTAATGATGAAGACATTGCTTACAAACATGGAATAAATATCAGAATTTACCTGATGTTTCGTGGCTCTCTCAAGGAAATTGCTACCCAACACTTATTTGATGACAGTCAACATGTTGTCACCCTGAAAAAATAACACTTTTCTCATTCTGGCCTTTGTAATTTCCCCCATGAATACCATCTGACAGGCATTTGTTCCCAGCAGAAACAATGGCTCCATGGTGACAGGAAACTTAGGCAGAAAGATTGTTTTGGAAATGCCAATCCAAGAGCCGGTGGGTGATAAAGCCAATTCAATGCGTGAAATAATGAACAGTACTTACTACTGCCAAGTAGGGAAACAATGTGCATATGAAATTAGCATCCCCACCACCACATTTGAATGCACTTGTAATTATTATTATGACAAAGGGGTCTCTTCATTCTCATTAATCCAAAACCTACGGAGATTTGGCCACATATCGATGAAGTCACCAATAACAAGATCTTCCATTTGATCTATCCCTTGATTTGAGAGATAATCAGCAATTTTGTTTCCTTCTATGATAATGGTTGATAGGAAAGAAGGGAGATTATCCAAATTCGTCCATCCTTCATCAGGTATGTTATTGATCCTCCAATTCATTGAACGTCTTTTTCTTAGGCATAGGATGATGACCATAGAATTCCCTTCAATCATAATATCGTCAAGGCATCATGCCTTTGCTAATTGTAGTCCGAGAAGCACGGATTCTGCTTCCACTTCATTATTTGTGACTGGTTTGAGCTTTTTGGAAGCTGCATTAATCAGTCTGCCTGAAGAATCGTGGATAACACAACCTGCCCGGGAGTGTCCCAGTATCTCGGGTTACCATGGGAGGTGCCATTAAATTCAATTTCCAATTGCCATTCAGTGGCAGATTCCATATGATGTTAGAGTGATCAATTGAGGGGAGAGGCGAGCTAGAAATCCCATGAATGGGAAAACTTATCTGCTTTCATTAGTTTTGTTTTTCTATCTCAATTTACGTTTTCGTTTCTGTATCCTTTAGCCTCATGTTCTTCGACAGTTATAATTTTACTTGTACCAGTCTTGTTTCAAATTAAAGAATTTATTTAAGATCCATTGTTACTTATTGATAGTTCCAATGTCTTCTCCTTCATCTTTCAATTTTAACTTTGTTTTCTTGTGCTGTATATTCTGATGATGTATCATAGAGTGTGATCCAAAATATTGATGGTTAAAAATTATCACACAATTAAATAAAAAAATACTCATTAAATCCAAAAATAATGATTTCCAATATTATGATGGACTGTGGAAAATTGATATCTTTAATTGTCAAAGCTTGCCTTTTGCCTCTTAATATATAAAATATTTCAACACTGAAACAATTTCTCAATCCACGTGTATTGTTTTGATAGGTAAACAACATCTATAACTGACCAGTAGCTGCAACCATTTAGAACATCCGAAACAATTCTTCTGTAGCTTTAATAACTTAAGCTGTAGCTGCTTTTATTAAAAATAAATTCCTTTAAAAATTAGTTATGAAAGCACACAACTATTAATTTCATTTTGTTCTAAAATGTCCTGCTATTCATTGTTGGAAAATAAAATTTATTTCTTACTTTGGATCTTATTTCCGACTTCAGATTTTCTTCTAATAAATGCTTGGTCATCAATGAAATGATTAAAATAAATGACATTCCGGGCTCCATTTAAATACTATCAAAATGCAAATGCATTGTTTCTGACCATAAAAAGTTAGAAATATACAAAACTGAGTATGATGAAGAGTGAATGTAGTTCATTAAAAATGTCGGTATAAAAACAATGCAGTGATATTCAAGAAATAATGTTAAAAAAAGCAGGTTAGAGTAGTTGCGTTCATAGTTGTTTTCTCTTGTGTGTGACAATTTCTGTTTTCTGTTTATTAATTTTTGACATCATAATTTTAGTATTCATCTACATCTAATAGGCTTAGCAATGGCATACTGTTTCAAGTGTCTTGATGTTGAAAATGGAATGTACCATCGAAAAGCATGTTTCTACAATTGTAATATTATGGTTGTTTATCTTGAGCAAAGTTAATTAGAGATTGTAAAATTGAACTGTGTTATCTCCATATTTGAGTTCAATGGACCTTCAGTGATAGATCTAGGAAAAGTTTCAAAACACCGCACTGCAATAGCATACCTGAAATATTTAACTTCTCAATGGCAAAGGATATACTTATGACCACATATGCGTTAGGTAACTTCTCCAATATTTGAAGCAACAGAAGGCAGCTTGACATTTGCCTGGTTTATGTTGTGCAAAATTGAACATTGAAGATGATTAAAAGAAGGATTTCAAGAAACAAAGTACCTAATATAAGTCCACGGAAATGTAGATGGAAACAGTTTAGTTAGCATGTATCTGCATTTTTACCTCTATTCAAGATGAAACATTTACCTCTATATTTGATTGTAGTTTTTGTTGTGTGGAACATCTGGGCTAAGTGCTGAACTGGTATGAAGTTTCTATCATCAAAAAATGCTAACCTAGTACCCACATTTTTATCGAGTATTGGCAAGTAACTATAATAGCTGGATAAATCATTTTCCTTGAACATTTTATTTCTTCCTTTATAAGACACGATTCTTGTCCTTTTGCTTCTTGGATTATACTGATCGTTGCACTCTTATTTTACTTGCATATACATCATTGTGTCATGAAAGGCATTCGTTGGCTTTGTGAGAGTTCTGATCTATTTGGCTGTCTTGTTGAATCTATAATCTATTGCTTTTTTTTGTTTCTGCAGGATGTTGTTGGAGTAGAATACCTTGTGTCCTTTGGAATAGGGTCCATGACAATGACATTAGTGCTTTTTGGCATTTATGCTATTGGTTTAGCCTTCCGGGGAAGACCCCTGCCTTCTTTGTATGTCCCTGGAGCGGTGGGCCCAGCTTTTCTTGCAGGTCTCCTTTGGAGCTTGGGAAACTTTTTCAGGTTTTCACTGCAAAACCCTTATTGCACCAGGAAAATGACTCTTCTTTCTTATGTGTGAAAAGCACAAAG
Source organism: Sequoia sempervirens (assembly GCA_007258455.2). Classification (NCBI taxonomy): domain Eukaryota; kingdom Viridiplantae; phylum Streptophyta; class Pinopsida; order Cupressales; family Cupressaceae; genus Sequoia; species Sequoia sempervirens. The sequence continues at coordinate 745,653,048 of VDFB02193867.1, forward strand.
AAATCTTAAAATACCTTATTTTGCTTTGTTGATTTACCAGATACTTATGGTAGTTAGAAATTTGCACCTGCCTTTTGTACCCCTCCTCATTCTTTATGATGTGGCTAATCTACAAAATGCAAGATATATTAATACAAGATATCCCACTTTTCATTTCCTATTTACACGTTTGAGAATGCTTAGACAATTCTACTAAAAGTGGAACTGTTTATTACGATGACAAATCTTCATAAGAATTAGGGGATTCTTACAGAATAGAATGTGTAGTTGATCTCGTTTTTCATCTGCTATGTATATGTTTGAGAAAACTTGGAGAATTGTACTAGAAGTGAAACACATGTGATTTTCGAAAGTAGAGGGAAAGCAAATTAGTTTTGTACTTTTCTGTAATAGATATCATTCTTTTTTTCTTCTATGTCTGATAACAGAGGTTTTTGTTGCCATGTAGCATATATGCAACTTTGGACTTGGGGGTAGCTCTTGGATGGCCATTAGTTCAGTGCCAACTCCTTGTAAGTGCCATGTGGGCTGTCTTTTTCTACAAAGAGGTGACAACTAAGACTGGAGCAGCCTTACTAATAGGGTCATCTATATTAGTTGTCTCGGGCGCTGTCATGCTCTCAATATTTGGTACAACCGGGTAACAAATTAAACTCACAGTGCTGGGCATTCTTTCCTATATGTAGTTGATTAAGACATGCTGGTTAATATTTTTTCTCTGAAGTGTGAAGCAGTGATTTAATTATATTTTAAGTGGCATCATGTAACACTTAACAGAAAAAGTAGCAAAGTATCGACAAATTTACAAGATCTTCTGTCCATGAAACAACCTAGCCCAACAAGAATGATGCAATGCTAATAAGGAAAAGCTACCAAAAAGGGATCTATATAAAAAGCCCCTTGAGCACAATAAAATACGTCGCAACAGTTTTTCAATGATCAACATAATGATAAACAGACAGAAATCTTATTAATCAATAAAATCAAAATATAAAATTAATGATATTAAGTTTCTACAATCCATTTTGCTGATGATATCAAATCCAGAAACATTACTCATCAAAATATAAAATTATTTACCAAAATACAGGCATATCTGTTTTTCCAGAAGATCATTATCATTCAGAAGTTTCTACATGCGAAATTTTAAGGGAACTATAATAAGATTGTGTTTTTTTTTGGGTTTCGTATCAAATAAAAATAATTCCTTGTCTCAAAACACACATTCAAACAGTTGTTTTTCATTTTTGATAGATTAATTGCAGGTTCTATTGGGGCCCGCACCCTTGAAAAGAGAATATAAAAAAAAAGCAGCCGCCACTGCAAGCTACTAACATTTAAATCAGAAGACGCTAAATATAGATTTTTTCCATGTTCTTTTTTTCTTAATGTGATCTCAAATCATTTCGGAAGATGCTTTATTTTGAATGAGCTTTTCTGTTGGAGACTCTTGGCCATCATCATTTTTTTGGTAGATACATCCTCTAGGGCTAAATCCCCAACCTCCTCAACAGAGGGAAATTCCTCCTGCAAAGACTGTAAATGAAAAGCCTCAGATTCAAGCTTTTGCCAAGGTAAAAATTCTTTAGTATTAACCATTGTTTCTGCTTCTTTTGAACAACCATTCTGTTCATCCAAAGGCATCATAAAATTTGCTTCCTAAACATTCTTGAGATTCACGGGCAATACATTTTTCCTGCAAATTGGGTTTACGAGGAGAAGGCTTTTGACTAGACTGAATAGATTGAATTTCTAGTCAACCAGCAAGCATGTTGTTAGGAATAATAAGAGAATGGAAGTACCTCGCATAGCTTGAATCCCCACTAAACCCAAATCCTGCAGAGAAAAGCTTCATCCACTTGGCTATTCACAATCAAGTGATGTGGTTTAGCTTCCTTCCACCAGACCATACTAGAGGGATACCTTTTTTCACCTAGACATGCATTTCAAGAATACCCAAGACCAACAAGTTTCTACATTTAAATGCCAACCTCTCATAGTAGAGTTGTTTCTAGATTTTACTACCAACTTTCGGCAATATTTTAGCTAGAAGATGGTTGATATATAAATTTGCATTTTCATGCACCTCTACATGGGAAATCTTGGAAATGTCAGAGGTAATTTACAAGATAACATTTGAATTAAGAAGCTCACTCTTTTTATTGTAAAAATTCTATTGCAGTTACTGATTATTAATCTCTTATCTAATATACATTATTTGACTCCGGAAAATTAATTCACAGCAAATATTGAAAAATAACACAACTGCAACTTCACAAATAAACTCACAGGAATAGAGAAGAAAACATGCACAACAATAAACACAATATTTTTGGACAAATTGTCCCTGAAAAAAACCCCGAAGGGAAAACCAGTACTGCAGATGAGGAATTTTATTAAACTTCAACAAATTAAGAGATACATAAATTGCTTGCCTCTTACTGGTAGAGCTCCGACAATATTCTTTTCTGGAAATTCTTCCCTCAATTTATCCGACTGAAATTCCACTACTGCTATCCCCAACGCTATCACTGCAAGTCTATTTGCTCTCATTGCAAATCTATTTGCTCTCATTGCAAGTCTTTCTCAAGTGTATTCTACAGATGCCCATCGATCCCCTTTTATACTTTTCTCATTGAAAAACCAATGGCCATGATTTAATCTTGATCAATGGCTAAGATTAAATAGACTCTAACAACCCTAACTAACTGGATTCTAGAAGTCTCTAGAGGAATCAATTAATTAATTACATAATTATCGGGACAACTAACTCCTTTCTATAAGTCTCCATAAAAATTAAATAAATAAATAAACATTTCTTGGGAATGGAGACACCTGTTCAAGCTATTAAAATTAGCACTCCCTCTTAGCGAGGAAGGTGTTTTGCATGACACCCAACCTATCTCTGAAGAAGATGAATTTCGCCTTCCCTAATGCCTTAGTCAAAATGTCTGCTACCTGTTGATCTGTAGGTATATACTGTAGCTGAACAATCCCACGCTGTACACAATCCTTGATGAAGTGATATCTGATGTCTATATGCTTAGACCTATCATGAAACACCGAATTCTCAGACAATTTGATGCAACTTTGATTGTCGCAGTGTATCACTGTAGTCTCAACCCTCTGACCAAACAAGGCCACCAGCAACTTCCGAAGCCATAATGCCTCACACGTCGCCATGCTAGCTGCTATGTATTCTGTCTTTGCAGAACTCAAAGCTACAGACTTCTGCTTCCTGCTATACTAAGAGACAACTCCTGATCCCAAATTGAAGCAACACCTTGAAGTGCTTTTCCTGTCTGTTGTATTGCCCGCCCAATCTGCGTCAGTATAGCCTATCAACCTGATACCATCACCTCAAATATATCTGATCCTGTACTTGATTGTACCACACAAATATCGCAACACATGCTTTGCCGCTGTCCAATGCACTCTCTTCGGCTCAACCATGAACTGACTAAGAGAATTTACTGCAAAGGATATATCTGGCCTGGTGTTGACCAAATGCATGAGAGATCCAATCAACTGCTTGTATAAGGTGGGGTCTACATCCTTCTCCTTGGATGTGTCTACCTTCTTCCAATTCGTGATCATAGGAGTAGACATGACTTTGCAATCTTCCATCTCGAACCTCCTCAAGATTTCGATGCAGTATTTCCCTTGTCCAAGGAAAATATCTCCATCTATCTGCCATACCTCCAAGCCTAGAAAGTAGCGCATAAGCCCCAAATCCTTCATCTCAAACTCTGCTACAAGGTCCCTTTTGTACTCCTCTATGAGCCCCAATGAACCTGTCAAAAACAAGTCGTCTACATACAGGACAAGAATGAGAACCTCACCCCAACCACCAAGTAGTAGAGGTTAGCATCCGCTTCACTCTTCACGAAGCCCATTCCTTGCAAGTATCTATCAATGCGCTCATACCACACTTTGGGAGCCTGCTTGAGTTCGTACAAAGCTCTCTTCAATCTGCACATGTGGGTTTCGCTACTATGTGCTACAAATCCCTCTGGTTGTTCTATGTATACATCCTCTTTCAATTAACCATTAAGAAATGTTGTCTTGACATCCATCTAATGGATTTGCCATTCCATTTGTGCTGCAAGTGAGATCACGACTCGTATAGAAGTATATCTGGCCACTAGAGCAAATGTCTCCTCATAGTCAATTCCCTCATTCTGAGAGAACCCCTTGGCCACAAACCTTGCCTTGTATTTCTCGATGCTATCATCTACATTGTGGTTGATCTTATAGATCCAGCGTGATCCAACCACAACTCTATCTGTTGGTCTAGGCACAACCTCTCACACATCGTTCTGCACCATTGAGGTATATTTCTCAACCATCGCATCTTGCCACACCTACTGCTGTGCGGCCTCCTGATAGTTGGAAGGCTCACTACCTACCAACTGACTAACTAATGCCATATAGTCATTATACCTGGCTGGTTGTCTCCGCTGTCTACTATTCATCCTAGAAGCTCCCACAAACTCTTGAGTATCCCTATGTATCTGTTGGTTCTTGCTACCAACTATAGAGGATGAAGTATCAACCTCCATATCTCCCTGATGCATCTCTTGGATCTGCTGCATCTCCTGCTCCATACTCTGCGAACTCTTTGCACCTGAGCCTATGCTTGTATTAGTAACTATACTTGAGCTTCACTGTCCCTAATCCGATTGCATGATCCTTGGAGCTTCTGCTGACTGCTCACTCTAATCATCTATTGGCAAATCTCTGGACCTCCTAAATGTCTTGTCCTCCATGAACTTGACATCACACTTGACTATAATTCTCCTGGCCCTTGGAATAAATATCTGATATGCCTTTGAGGTTTCATTGTACCCAACAAAGTACCCTCTTTTTGCAGTCTGATCTAACTTGGAACATGTAAGCCCTGGAAAGTGATAATATGCCAAACTCCCAAATATCTTGAAGTGGCTGACATCTGGCTTCTTCCCTGAGAATGCCTCTTTTGGTGTCATCTTGCCCAATACCTTATGTGGAACCCTGTTATGTATGTATACTACTGTATTGCATGCCTTTGCCCATAAGTAACGTGGCATATCCTAGTCCTACAACATAGCCCTTACTACCTCTAATATAGACCGATTCTTCCTCTCAACAACCCCATTTTGTTGTGGGTTGTAAGGAACAGTACACTCTCTCTTGATTCTTTCCCTGGTACAAAACTTTTGGAACTCTTTCCTTTTGTACTTGCCTCCATTGTCTAACCGAAGAACCTTTATCTTCCTCCCTATCGAATTCTCCACAAGAGCTTTGAACTCTTAGAAGCAACTGAAAACCTCATCCTTGGTCTTCAAGAAGTATATCTAGGTCTTCTTAGAAAAATCATCAATAAAAGTAACAAAGTACTTGTATCCTTTGAGAGACTTCGTCGACATTGGTACACATATATCTGAATGTACTAGATCAAGAACACCCTTGGATCTAGTGTCACTCCTTGGAAAAGCTGCTTTCGCAAACTTCCCCAACACACATCCCTTACATACATCATCATGCTCTGTGCTCACCTCTAGAACACCTATCACAGTCTCACGAAACATTTTAAGTGCTCCATGATGTATATGGCCCATCCTCCTATGCCATAGCTCTTCTTGATCTCTAGAATTACTGCTACTCATCAGCGCCTTATGAGTATCAAACTGCAACCTATAAAGCCGACCGCTCCTAACTCCAATAGCTACGGGTGATTTCTAATCCTTGTGCCCGATTAACACATTCACCCCTCTAAAGAGTACATTGTAACCTTTATCCTGAAGGACGAACATGAAAATAAAATTCATACCCAAGCTTGGCACGTGCAACACATCATGAATGGGAATTAGTTTGCCATTCTCCCTATGAAATAAAATAGTCCCTTTACCAACTTGATTGAGCTTGGACATGTTCCCCATAGAAATCTGGATTCTGATGTCCTCCTTATAACTAGAGAAGTACTCTCTAACTCCTGTCATATGAAATGATGCCCCACTATCTATATACCAGACACCCTGTGAGGTTGAGCTAACCATACAAGCTATGAGTGCAAACTCATCCTCCATTTTGCTAGAGAGCTCATTTGCGCTTGCTGAAGCTGCCATTTGCTTTTTGCCTTTCTTTTCGTTCTTTCTTTGTGGGCAATTGCTGACATAGTGTCCAAACTCGTGACAACCATAACACTTGACTTTAGACAAGCCCTTCTTCTTCTCACTTTGTGGATTTGATCATTTGCTAGACCCCTTCTTCGCTTTCCCCTTTCCTGCTAGGGCAACGTTTTCCTATTCTGCCTCACTTTTTTGACTCTTACTGCTGGTTCCATTGACAAGACTAAGTCTAAGCTCCCCTTGAGTGAAGTCACTCCATAGTCGATCCCAACTCGGTAAGGTGTCTCGTCCATTGATAATTTGAACGAAGACATCCCATTGCTTAGTAAACCCATTTAGGGCTATCTGTACTAGCTCGTCATCATCTAGTTTATCTCCAACAACTGCTAACTCATCCTTGACAAGTCTGAGTCTGGTGAGGTAACTTGTAACGTCTTCTCCCTTGTTCATCTGGGTATTCCTTAGCTTTTCTTTGAGAATCAGCTTTCGGTTAGTGGTAGCATTTTGGTATAGATTTAGAATGGCGTCCCACATCTTCTTCGATGTATCTAACTTTGTGACATGTGGAACAATATGGTCCTTGACACCATCAAGGATCAACCTCCTCGCCTTGGCATCTTCCTTCTTATATGCTAAGAGCTGTGCTGGATCTATAGGTACAAGTACAACACTGGGCACATATTCCTTGATACCATTCTCTTCCAGCAATAAAGAAATTATGGCTTTCCAGACACCAAAATTTGAGGCTCCATCCAATCTGTCATGATTTCTTAAACCTATTGAGGCCATCTCAAAAGATAAAATAATAACAATAATAAAAATACTTTTGAAGAAGTAGCATTGGGTTTTATAAACCCTCAATTTTCCTTCCTGTGCTGAGCCTTTTTTGCCCTCAGATCAGCTCTGATACCATGTGAAAATTCTATTGCAATTATTGATTATTAATCTCCTATCTAATATAGATTATTTGACTTCAGAAAATTAATTCACAACAAATATTGAAAAATAACACAACTGCAACTTCACAAATAAACTCACAGTAATAGAGAAGAAAACATGCACAACAATAAACACAATATTTTTGGACAAATTGTCCTTGGAAAAAACTCCGAAGGGAAAACCAGTACTGTAGATGAGGAATTTTATTAAACTTTAGCAAATTAAGAGATACATAAACTGCTTGCCTCTTACTAGTAGAGCTCTGACAATATTCTTCTCTGGAAATTCTTCCCTCAATTTCCCCTGTTGAAATTCCACTGCTACTATCCCCAATGCTATCAATGCGCCCTTGCTATCACTGCAAGACTATTTGCTCTAACTGCAAATCTACTTGCTCTCACTGCAAATCTACTTGCTCTCACTGCAAGTCTTTCTCAAGTGTATTATCTAAATGCCCATTGATCCCCTTTTATACTTTTCTCATTGGAAAACCAATGGCCATGATTTAATCTCGATCAATGGCTAAGATTAAATAGACTCTAACAACCCTAACTAATTGGATTCTAGAAGTCTTTAGAGGAATCAATTAATTAATTACATAATTATCTAGACAACTAACTCCTTTCTAGAAGTCTCCAGAAAAATTAAATAAATAAATAAACATTTCTTTGGAATGGAGACACCTGTCCAAGCTACTAAAATTAACACTTATGATATTCAGTGAATTCGTGATCCTCCTTTAAGAGGGAAAGGGAATAGTTTGATTAAAATGAAAGACTAAACTTCAAGGTGAATCGTCAAATAAGAGATTTTATTTTTCTCATTAAAAATTTGCACGTAGTTCATACTGTTCAATATTAACAACCTTAGAGGAAAAGAAAAGAACACAAATGCACACAATTTCGATATCATTTACAAATTGTACAATTTCTCATGAATGAGCCTAGACTCTTAATGACATAACAATTGAACACTAGTAAAATTGAAGAAAAATCCACAAGTACACAACAAATTTCCTTACAAAGAGTATGAAAGGCCAATTTGCACAATCGTACTTAGCTCAATGAATTGAACATGAAAAACAATCTCGCCTTAAATCTCTTGGATTAAGGTAGTCCCACATATGTGGAACCAAACGTTTGACACATGTTGTTGATCATTGCATGTACTTCAAATAGGTAAATGGTCACATTTTGATTATTATTTTATATGTTGATGGTATGCTAATAATTGTAAACAGTAAAACATTAATACAAGAACTTAAAATTCATTTTTCTAGTAAGTTTGATATGAAAGACTTAGGTGTTGCTGGATACATATTTGATATGGAGATATATAGGGATAGGGCTAATAAAAAACTATGGCTAAACTAAAGGAAGTATCTTGAAACTATTTTGCAGAGGTTTGGAATGCTTGATAGTAAACTTGTAAGCACCCTCCTACTAGTGCGCACAAAAGTGAGTTTGGAAAAATCTCTTAAATATTCATAGTTATATTTGTAAGTATGCTAGCTCAATTGATCAAATAACAATGAAACAAAATAAATTAATCAAGATATTGAACAATCAAAGGCACACTCCAATGAAATTCAATTAACAACACTAAAAGACTCAATTCAAAGCATTAAACATGAAATTCAAAAACAATTGAACCTAATTAAAATTCAATTAACACCAAAAGACTCAATTCAAAGCATTAAACATGAAATTGAAAACAATTGAACTTGATTACTGATGCAAACTTCTCAATCCCATTGTGGATTGATGCATAAGTGTGAGATGGATGTGAATTGCTCAGTTATATGCATTATCCATTTGTTGCAAAAGCTTGATTGGAGGTGCTTGATGAAGATTGATTCACAAGAGATGCTCTAAAATGTTCAAGAATGAGTATGAAATCCTAGAGAGTAACTTTGCTATGAAGATTGTAAAAATGAAATGATATGAAAAAGACTTGGTATTTATAGATTCTTGAGATATTGATCAAGGGAGATGATTGAAAACGATGATCAATGGATGAGAGAAGATTAAGGAGGTGAATATGGATCAAAGATTAATCAAGTGGTTGATAATCCATGAGGTGTGGATCCATGATTAGATCAAGGGTCAATAATCCATGAGAGATTCACCATCCCTTAATTTTAGGATTCATGTTGGAGATATTTTGAGTTGGAGGGAAGAATTTGAATTTGAAAAGGGATTATTCTTTATGCAAGTTGGAGGATTGGAAGGAAATTAGCCAATTAAACAATTCATGAAATCATTTAATTGTGCAAGTTGAAGAATTGTGAACTTTAATTAAATAATTAGGAATCATTTAATCAAATAATTTAACATTATTTAATCCAAAAGGGAGAAAATGATGAATTATGATGAATTAATCAAATAATCTTAGTTGTTCAATTAATAGGAGAAAATAATGAATTATGATGAATTAATCAAATAATCTTAGTTATTCAATTAATATGAGAATAAGGTGAATTTAACTAAATACTTGGACATTATTTAATTAAATAGAGGAAATAGATGAATTATGCGAGAAATGATGTTAGTAAGTGAGATCAGGGTGTGCGATATGCTTAGGAAATTTCTAGGTGTTTAACTGACATGCTTGATAATGATCAAGATTTTGATTTTGTGTTGAAGTTTGGTTTTCTTCGATGTGTTTTACCTGTTTCTATTTGTTTCGCCAAAGGTGAGGATGCCGATGAATTTATTATGGTTGAAAATTTATTGAGAGTGAAAGTGATATGGGATGGGTGATTTTGTTTTCTAAATATTTCAATTTTTATGAGCTTTTGAAATGTTTTGAGGCTATTTTTGGATGTTGAGGTTTTCTAAATGTTTTGAGTTTGTGAGGATATTTGAGGCTATTTTTGAGATTTTGTGTTACATTTTCCAAATTTTTGGTTTACAAAATTTTAAATGTTTTTGAGTTTTCATATGTTTGACCTAGAGAATAGGACCTAAGGGATAGACCTATACCTTGAGGGCTCATTAGAGATGGCCTTGCCTATGTAATTGTGTAGAGGTCTTGTAGTTTGATTATTGGACTGAGATATTAGCACATGATGGTTAATGATGTTTTGATTTTGCTATTTTCAACCTTTATATGGAGTTTTTGAATTAATTTGAATTTTGAACATATTTGAATGTTTTTGAGATTTTCAAAGATATTTCAAATATTGTTGGATTTTGAAATGCTTTGGATGTTTTTGGATTTTGAGAGATTTTGAATGTTTTTGGATTTTGAGATACTTTGAATGTTTTTGGATTTTATAAATGATGCCTAGATCATGATGTCGATATTGCGTTGTGAGATTTTGGACATGGATCAAGATTTATTTGAAATCAAGATGCAAGTACCTGCCCCTAGTGTCTAGCAATGTTTGATATTTCATGAGTGGATGCATAGATTAGGGATAATGAATGGATAAGCATGCAAAGGATGGAAAAGTTTTTCTTGTGATAGGATAACATGTTTGGATAGAGAATGCTCATTTGGATAATGCTTGATGGATCAGATGATGCTAGATTGCTCAAGATATGGTATTGCATAGGATAGGATAGGATCAATGAAAGTGAACCATGTCAATATTTTGACATTGTAAGTGTGAATAAGTAAATAAGTAAAAACAACTAAACACTTTTTAATGAAACATTATATCAAGATTTAATAGCAATTAACTAATTTAGAGCACAATTTTTTTGAAAGCGTCTCATTGTCTCCTATCTCCAAAGATTTATCAAGTCACAGAAGGCTCTTAGATTTGGTAAGTAGTGTGACTTTTTAAAATGCCAATCTAGAGAATGGAATGATGCTAAATGCAATGATGTAATGCTATATGGTGATTTCTAAATGATAATGATGCTACTGTAATCTATTCTGACATGAAATCTGATAAAAGAAAGCTACAGTAAAACTATGATGCAATCGTGATTATGATTCTATAGATGCTATGATGCTATTGCTATTGATTGCTTGATTGCTTGATTGCTATTCCTGTAGAGTAAGTTTGCACAAAAGATGAGAATTCTCGGATCATTTTCATGCTTTAGAAGGTTGTATATATAGATTTATGGCAACACATTTGCATAGGGGCAGCACAACAAAGACTTGGATTCAATATGGAGAATTGAGTGGTGAGAGATTGAGAAGCTTGAGCTGATTATGGGAATGGTTTCTCCCCATGAAAACATCAGGCAAGATGATAGGAAGAATCAAAGGAAATGTGATTGAGAGGATTGTCTGCAAGTTTGTATCTGAAGCTTTCCCATGAATGCTAGTTGAATTAATTAGATTTGAAAAATCTAATTTTATTGGTGAGTGAATAGAGGAATATTGCTTTATGCCTTTATTTGAATAATTTGATTTATTCAAAATTAGCAAAAGGGAATAAATAATTTAATAAAACAAACTATAGAATTTTTTTATTAAATTAATATAGAAGGGATATGATAATTAAATAACAAAGTATTTAACCTTGTTTAATTAAATTAAGATTGAATGATGTGATAATTAAATAACACAAACTATTGAAGTTGTATATTTAATTAAAATTGAAGAATAGAAGAATGAACTATAAATAAATATTTCTATTTATTTAATAGTAGAAGAATTTAATTATGATAATTAAATAAAACAAATTGAAATTCATTTATTTAATTAAGACGAAAATAATAGAATAAAGATTGAGGAATTTAATATGAACTATACAAATAAATATTTCTATTTATTTGTATAGTAGAGGAATTAAGGTAATTAATCAAATAAATCATATTTAATTAATTATATTTCTCTAGACCATTTTTAGGTGTATACATTTTGCCCCTCTTTGAAGTGATGTGTTTACACGTTGCTTCAAAGAAAATTTTATTGCTGCTGCTAGTACCGACGAAATTTTTTTAGCATGCCCCAGACGTGCCCCTGGCATTGATTTTAGCTGATGATGGATATATGCCCCCTCAGGTGATAAATTGATTGAAAATTTGATTTTTCATAAATTTGCAAATTTTTTATGATATTTTGATGATTTGATAATGATTCGATGAATATTCGTTGATGAAATAATTTATCTTCCGATAAAGAATGATAAAAGTTCCCATGGATGAATTTGTATTAATCTCTCTTTAAAAAAAAAAATTAACCCCATAAAAATCCCACCAAAAATAACCTATAAAAGGTCAAAAAGGTCATTTTTAAACTCATTTGTGCATTTGAGTTTTTGAAAATTTGAGAGAGAGCAATTTGAGCAACTTGGAGCAAACATGCCAATTCCCTATCACACTCACCGGTTCGAGCATGTGTGACGTCACCAACGCTTGATTGCTTACTAACCTCCAGTATGTACCCATAAACTTCCTTATTTTTCATGCAGTTATCTTTTTTCGTGCTTTTTCGGATTTAATTTATTTTTTGTCTTTTAGTGCTTTCACATTTCGTTGTAGCGCTTAGGACTCCTGTGTTAGCTCTTAGGTCATATGTTTTAGCGCATAGGTAGGATTTATTAGCACTTCCATAGTTTTAGCACTTAGGTTAGAAACTTTAGTGCTTTGACCCTTTGTTTTAGTGCTTTGATTAGTTTAGCACTTCAACTCGACATTTTAGCGCTTTGACTCAATAGAATAGCGCTTATTGTGAAATGGCGCTTTGGCCACCTGTTTTAGCGCTTTTGATTGATGAAATGACGCATGCCATGATTCAACGCTTTGAATGCCTGTTTTAGTGCATCCAAGAAGATTGATTAAGTTTGTCAAATTTGTCCTTGATTTTGTTGATTTTTGATCGTGTAAGTCATTGGTTTGATATGATTGATTATCCTGATCAAGTAGATGATGTTCAACCTCATGATAGGCAAGGTATGATGTTTGAATGATGATAATTATCTTCATGATAGGTGAGGAATAATTATAGTTTGATTGATTGACCTCATGATAAGCGAGGTTGATTTAATGTATTGATGATTGACCTTATGATAGGCAAGGTATAATTGTAAAATTGATGATTGACCTCATGATAGGTGAGGTTCAATGATGTTTGCTCATGAGATTTGATCAAAATTCTCACCAAGAGTTGATTAGATTTGATAGGACATTTGATGTTTTGATGATTTGACAAAGGGTTCTGATTTTGAATATTTCCTGATAATAGGAGCCATTGGAGAGCCTTCAAGTTCGAGAGCGTTTCCCATGGACTTTTGATTTGATACCACAGTTAGCACAACCTGATACAATAGCCATTGTTTGATGTGGATTGTCCTCTTTATTATACATGCCCCAGATTAGGATTAGTCGAGGTCTCTTGACAACGTTAGCTGAGAGGTGGCATAGTGAACATAACACCTTTCACCTTCTGACTGGTGAGATGACTGTCACCCCAGAGGATGTCTGGTAGATTTTGTGGATTCCCATTGTTGGAGATGTGGTCATTTATGATTCTACAGAGCAGGGTGGGACTGATGCTCTCCGCAGAGTGTTTTAGGACAATTAGATTTTGGGGTATTGGATTCCATGGCGTGAGATGGTGGATGCTTATGCCATTCTTCCTGCAGTTTTGGCTGGATTCATTGGATGGTTCCTTTGTCCCGATCTTAGGTCAAAGGGACTTTCTGTTGGTTAGGGCCATGTGCTGGAGAGCATAGTTGTACATGGGATGATATTTTCTTGGGGCATGTGCATGCTTGCCCATCTGTATCATGATTTGCATTCGACAGTGTATCTCTCAGGTAACAGTTTGTCATTAGGAGCCACTTTGTTACAGGTGTGGGCGTGGGAGCACATAGCTATCACACGTCCAGTGCCATTTAGATAGAGACTGACTATGAGGCTGTATGTGTACAGATATGTAGGTCAAATTACTCAATCCAGACTAGGTAAGTTAGAGCATTGGAGGAGAGTGATGGATGACATTGAGTCTGTGATATGGTGTCCCTACCTTGACTGTGAGCATTGGGACGAGGATGATATTCAGGTGCCTTTTCTTTGTCAGTCGATGCTACTGATTGGTTGTACTCATTAGGTGCTAGAGAGATTTTTGATCAGACGAGTTCATAGGTAGTATGGTCTAGTGTAGGGTATGCCCCAGGGTGTTGCTCATTATGCTCAGCGTCAGTAAGATTCTACAGATTGGGGCCCTGGTTTGTCATATGATGCTGCTATTTAGGAGTTTCAGTCTTTGTAGCCATTTGAGTGGGATATTCGTCTTGACATTGTTGAGCCACCTGTGACAACAAATTATGCTGAGTATCTGGCTTTGCATCCTTTCCCACGCATTACCATTCCTGATGAGCCTACCCCATTACCTGTAGAGGAGGATGTTGGTGTTGCACATGGTCGTAGGTGGAGAGAGGAGGTTGGTGAGGCTGAGGTGGAGGATTTCAAGGTTGGTGGTGAGGAGGAGGAGGATGTTGAGGTTGGTAGTGAAGATGAGGAAGGCAGTGGGGATGAGAGGAGTGGAGGTGATGAGAGTAGTGGTGATGATTATGGATTTGACAGTGGAGATGATGCAGGTGGGTTAGGTCCAACACTAGATTTTCCTGAGCATACAGTGCCTTGTAAGAGGCAAGCAATGAGAGATGTTACAGATCAATTGCAGATTACGAGCCTTCATGTGCAATTAGAGACATAGATGCAGGCTCAGGCTCAGTCACACACACAGGCTTTAGCATCAGCATAGGCTCAATTGGTTGTAGCCCAAACATAGATCACAATATTGACAATGGAGAGGGATACCGCTAGGAAGACTGCAGAGGCAGCTTAGGGTCAGATTGCATCATTGAAAGCTGAGAGAGAGAGAGATGTCGCCAAATTCACAACAGAGGGTGCTTAGGCTACAACTGACAGATTACACAGATTGGCAGATGGTACCCCTTTAGTAGATTATATGTGGGAGGTTTCTCGTATTGGTGGGGAGGTGGAGTACTACAAAGGGAAATATTATGATGCCATCCCTTCTGAGCAGAGAGTGAGCTATAGGTAGTCCTGATCTAGTAGGACTCATTCTAGGACTGTCAGTGCGGGTGTGACACAACCTCTCCGGAGAGATCCCAAAGATCTTGGTACATCTAGTGGTAGAGGTCCTAAGATGCCCACACCGTCTAGAGCCAACAACACATGATTATACCTTTTGTTGTATTTGAGATATGACATACACTTCGATTACAACCATTTTTTATGATGTTATATCTTTTTCATTTCAGACATCATCGTATACTTGACCTTTATGATTTTTGAGATCTATATGATATGCAATAGATATTATCAATCTATCATATGTGTTATATGATTCTATGATGGATGCATTTATTTTCTATGTTCCATATATGCTATGTGATGATCCTTTTATTATGATGTTATGTATGCAATTTATAATCATGATGACATGGTTTATGATATATGATGTCTTTATTTATGATGCGTATTATGATGATGTATGGATGGATGATGTATGATGTATGATTTTATATGATAATGTACCTTTATGTATGATGATGGATATGATGTTTTAATGTTTATAAATGACGTATGATGTAAATGAAATGTGTGCACTTTTATTCTTATGATTTCAAATGCAAATTTATGATGTGATAAATGAATAATGTAAATGATATATATAATGTTATTTTGAATGTATGATGTATGATGTGATGATATGAGTAATGCAATTTTATTTGATTTAAATGCATGAATGATGAAATGATATTTAAATGTTTCTAATGTATGCAATGAAAATGATTATGCAGCTATATGATAATGATGTTTTTGTTAATGTCAAGTATACTCAATCCTTAAATGAGAAATTTTTTCATTGTTATTGAATGATTCACCAATTTTTGTAACAAATACTCTGCAAATGTAACACTATTATGAATGCAATCTATTTTACCATGCAAATCTACAATCAAACATTGGAATCTTAACAGTCTTTGTATTGTGCTTTGTATCATCACAAAGCTTTTAAAATGTTGAAAGTGAGTACAAGCATCAATGGTATAATATAAACCAATGATGAACTGAGTACTACTTTGACAATTTTTGATATTGCAAGCGAACACAAGCATTGAGGTATAATTAAACCAAGATGACCTGGGAATTTCTTGAGTAAATAGATAAGAATTAATCACTTTCCTATGTGAATTGGAATGCCATCAATGATACTCTATAGAGCACGTCTTGTGACAATTCACACAGTAGTTATGATTAATTCACAAACAATAGATAAAGAAAAAAATACCACTCTTCTTCTTAGCTTCTCTAGTTCTATACATCATTGAGTTGCTCCCAAGAAATGATAATAATGATCAAAGTACAACATATCCAACCTTTGTTTAAAGTATTTCAATCATTATTCAGATTAGATCACCCATTTTTATTTTATGATGTTTTTGTGATTTTCTGAGATTTTGGATCAACCTAACCTAAAGACCTATCCTAGGGGCCTCAGGGGCTGATAAAAAATTAGCCTTGCCTATGTTGTACAGGCATAGACCACGCAGTTCCACTGACATAGACTCATGTTTTTGACGTTTTTAAGACCGACTTTTTGACTTGTTTTTGGATTTTTTGTTGTGATATGGATGTCCAATGTGTTTCCGATGTTGATTGATGTTCCATGTTGGGTTGTGTTTTGATCATTGTTTTTGTTACGTTTGTCTTCTTGTTGTTTTTCCATTTTGCTAAGCTCGATGTTTATTTCCCCCAGTGAGGTCCAGATGTTGCCCCCAAGCTAGGGTGAGACATGACCACTTGCAATGATATGATAATGGATGCAAAATTATGGTGAAAGTAATGACCATGACATGTGTCCAATAGATGGAAAAGCTAGTTAAATCACAAATAGTGCCTGTTTCCAAGTTTTCACTATATGTTTTTTATTGCTCTTTTCAGTCTTTTTAGATTTTTTTAAATTTTTCTGTTTTTCTAATTTTTTGTATTTTTCCATTTTTTTTCTAATTTTTTTGTATCTTTCTATTACCAAGACGCATGTTTGCTAGGTTTTCACCAAGGAACCATTTTCAGAAACTAATCCATGCACTAGGTGATTCAGGTGTAGAACCTTTTGAGATGGATATTGTTGATTGGTTCATCGAACAAATCCCCTTCAAGTGTAGACAATTTATATGCTCCTGATCCATACACTGCTATGATGACAAAGGGACCTAACCAATTAAGTTCAAACTTCCCTTTCTTTTCTCTGGATCCTGCTGATTTCTAGGATTTTCCTTTAGGACCAAGTCTCCAACTTGAAAGACTCTAGGTTTTACCTTTGATTGTAGCTCCTTGACATTCTTTGTTGATATGCCATCAAATGGTTGACAACTTGTTGATGATGTTCATCCAGCAATTCTAGTTCCTATAGTTTAGAGATTCTATAATCCTCATATGTAATGATAACCTTTAGTGAGACACGAAGTGATGGTATTTCTACCTGAATAGGTAGGATGGCCTCTGATCCATATACCAAGGCATATGGTGTAGCTCTTGTTGATGTTCTGATGCTGGTTCTATAGGCCCATAATGCAAGATTTAGCTGAACATGCCAATCACATCCAACATCGTTAACCATTTTCTTTGGTATTTTCAAAATTGTCTTGTTTGAGGCCTCTTCTTGGCCATTTCCCTAAGGATAATACGGTGTTGAGAAATGATGTTGGATATGAAATTTTTCACACAATTCCTAGACGTCCTGGTTCTTAAATGGTCTTCCATTGTCTGTAACAATGGACTGAGGTATGCCATACCGAAAAATTATGTAGTTCAATATGAAAGACGAGATCTGCTTCCCTGAGATTGTTGTTAAAGGAACCACTTCTTTCCATTTTGTAAAGTATTCCATTGCTGTGATTATGAACTTCTGTCCATTGGATGAAGACAGGTTTATCTTTCCTACCAGGTCCAATCCCCACTGACAAAAGGGCCATGTTGATGTAAATGGGTGTAATTCTTCTGTTGGCGCATGAATTAGATTTCCATGGATTTAACATTTCTGAGATTTCTTAACAAATTGATAAGACTCCTTTTCCATGTTCGGCTAGTAATACCCCAAATGGAGGAGTTTCTTTGCTAGGGTTGGTCCACTTGAATGAGTTCCACAAATACCTTCATTAACCTCACATAAGGCTGATTCAGATTCATTGTGTTCTAAACACCGAAGAAGAACACCATCTAGACCTCGACAGTAAAGGATATTGACAATCAATGTATGGTCAGTGGATTGGCGGATGAAGTTACTCTTTTGGTTTCTAGAAAGATTAGGAGGAAGGATATTATCCTTGAGGTAAGTATAGATCTCTCCATATAGTGAGTTTTGAATGTTGGCTATTTGACATATGGTCTATGATTCAGGATTATCGTAGGTAGGGTTAGATACTTGTTCTACCATAAACTCATAACGACCTTTCTTTTCTAGTAATTGCAAGAGAGAAGCAATTGTCACTATGGCATCTGCAACTTTGTTCTCGACCCTTGGTATTTGCTCGAACTTGATCTCCATAAAGTACTTTTTAAGATCATCTATAATTTTCTTATATGGCATGAGTTTTTCATTATTTGTCTGATACTCATCATTTACTTGATAGATGACAAGCTGTGAGTCTCCATACACTTGTATTTCTGTGATGTTCCATTCAATAGCTACTTTGATGCCGATAATCAATGCCTCATACTTAGCCACATTATTGGTACATGGAAACATTAGTCTATAGGACCGTGGGATGGTATGTCCCTGAGGTGTAACAAATAGAATTCCCGCACCAAACCCTCTTTGTGTGTATGATCCATCAAAATAAAGTATTCATTGTTGTGTGGTAATATTGAGAATGTCCGCATCCAAAAATTCAATGTTCATTGGATGATTATCCTGTAACGGAGCTTCAGCTAATTGATCAGCTATCACCTGTCCTTTGATGGCTTTCCGATCTACATACTAGATGTTGAACTCACTTAAGATCATAACCCATTTTGCTAGTCTCCCGGTCAGAGCAACTTTGCTGAGTAGATATTTTAATGGGTCTATTTTAGCTATGAGTCTGATTGTATGAGTCAACATGTAGTGTCATAACTGCTGGGTTGCAAATACCACTGCCAAACAAACTTTTTCTATGAATGTGTAATTTATTTCATAACCGTTGAGAGTCTTGCTGATGTAGTAAATAGCTTGTTCCTTTCCCTCAGAATCTTCTTGTGCTAAGAGAGCTCCTAAAGAAATGTCTGTTGTTGCGATATATAGTAACAATGGTTTCTCTACTATAGGTGGCATGAGTATTGGAGGCGACATCAAATATTGTTTTATCTGGTTAAAAGTTGTTTCACATTCCTGATCCCATTTGAATGAGATATTCTTATGAAGTAGATGATTGAATGGGTGGCTTTTGTTTGCCAATTGGGAGATAAATCTCCTGATGGATTGTAGCCTGCCTTGTAGGGACCGTAATTGATTGATGTTTTTAGGTGGTGACATCTCCATTATTGCTTTGAACTTAGCCGGATCCACTTCTATTCCTTTCTCTGACACTATGTATCCAAGGAGTTTTGCTGATGTTACCCCAAACACACATTTCTTCGGGTTTAATCTGACATTGAATTTTTCCAGTCTAGTAAAGATTTTTCGAGGATCTCTAGATGTCCTTCTCTGGTGTAAGATTTTTCTAAGATGTCATCGACATAATCTTCCATGAAAGTATGCATCATATCATGAAAGATTGTAGTCATCGCCCGTTGATATGTTGCACCTGCATTTTTCAAACCGAAGGGCATGACATTCCAATAGAATGTACCCCAAGGACAAGTAAATGTTGTCTTTTCTTGATCTTTAGGTGCTATCTTTATTTGGTTGTACCCTGAGAAACCATCCATTAATGACAACATGGCATGGCTTGCTGTTAGATCCACAATGATGTCGATGCTCGGTAGAGGAAAATCATCTTTCAGGCATGCCTTATTTAGATCTTTGAAATCTGTTCATATCCTGATGCTATTATCTGGTTTAGATACAGGAACAATATTTAAAATCCATTCTACATAATCGATAGACTTGATAATTCCTGCATCCAACAATTTCTTTAGCTCAACTTTTACCATTAGGGCGATGTGAGGATACATTTTGCTCAATTTTTGCTTGACTGGTTTGATTCTGGCTAGTAGAGATAGATGGTGTATCAGGAGATCTAGATCTAATCCTAGCATATCAGAATAAGACCAAGCAAAATTTATATGCTGCTCTTCAAAGAATTTGGTGAACGCGGGCTTCTCCTATTCTGTCATAGATGCCGCCAGATGCAGAATCTTTGCCTTTTTAGTTGTTCCAAGATTTATGGATTGTGTTGGTTCTACCAGTACTGATGATCTGTCATGGTAATTCTCTAGAAGGGTGTCAAATCTTCCATCCTTCAGTGCCTTGGAAAGGTTTTCACTATTAGATACGTTCTTTATTTTTCTTTTTCAAGATCTAATGCTGCCTCAGAAAGGTTTTCACCATTAGATCTATTTTTCATGTTTTCATTTTTGCAACTGGAAGATTTGGCACCCTCTTATTTTGAAGTATTGTTATGAGTGTTATGGATAGAACTTGTATCAAGTTCATCATTGCAAAGATAGCTTATGATGGCATCATCATTTGAAAAGACTGGTATGTGAATAGGTTCAATTGGTTCCCAGTCAATAAGATCAGGATGTCTCAAGGGTAATAAGTCATTAGGTTGAGCAAGGTCGACAACTGCAAGTGTTCTAATAGCTAGGTGGTCAAAATTTTCAGTGGGAAGGTTGAGGTCTATGATATTATCCTCCTTCGAGTTGTCTAGCTCACTTGATGTCTGTTCGTCCTCGCTTGAGTCATCGATATTTTTTGATCCCAAAATAAGTGGTCTAGTTCTTGAATTCTGAGACGTGGTGTGTTTGATGTGGGCTGTCCATATGTTTTTGGTGATGGTAGCAATTGTGATAGACACAAATATTGCTCAAGGGAATATTCTCCTAAGCCTTTTTCCTTCAATTGGATCTTGTTTGTAAATTGTTGTGATAAAGTGTTTAGGGGTCTTTCATTATTTGATAAAGTTGAGTCAACATCAGTTGTTTCCTTTTCCTGGTCCTTTTCAACCCATTTGGATATAAAATTGAGTTGCTTTTCACCACTGGATGAAGCAGATGTGCTAGCTTCTCTATTGTAGGGTATCAGAGTGTCTTGATTTTCCTTAATCATGTTACAAGTCTAAGGATTATTGTTGTATGCTAAAATTGTGACCTCTTGTCCATTGATAAGAAATTTCAAGCATTGATGATATGTTGATGGTACTGCTTGCATTTCATGGATCCATGGCCATCCCAAGAGTATGTTATATGTTAGCTCCTTATATAACACTTGTCAAACAATATTTTTGACAATTGGTCCCACTTGAATTAGTAGCACAATCAGCCCCTTGGAAGACCTTTCCTCTTCATCGTATGCTTTTATTGTTATCCTTTGCCTGACATCAATTGCATTGTTGGAATATCCTAGTGCACGAATTAGTTTTAAAGTACAAATATTTAATCCAACTCCCCCATCTATTAAGACACACTTGACACAATGTTTATGGATTAGAACTTCTATATGTAAGGCCGCATTGTGTGGGTGATTCAGTGACACATCATCCTATTCAGAGAATGACAGACAATGAGGTGTGGTCAGATGTCCCACCATATCTTGAAATTGATAGACATCCAAATTATTGGGTACCGTAGTGGCTACCAGAGTCTATTCGAGAACCTCTTTATGTGATGGTGAAATTTTTAGAAGTTCTAGTATGGATATCTGTGCAGGTATCTTTTGTAGTTGATCTACAATGCTATATTGATGTGATGGGGTAGTAGTGTTTTTGGGTGGAACTCCTTTCAGTATCACTTTGGACTACACCCTTGTCATTGCATTGACCAGTTGATGGTCTTGTGTTTCCTTGATCTTTCAGACATTGATTTGATTGTCATATGTGTTTGTGCTTGGTATCATGTTTAGGGATTCAATGTCATTGATGTTTATGTCTTCTATTTGATTATCAATGTCATCTTTCTCAACCTAAGAAATGCAAAGAATGGTGGTGTCATAGATATAGTTTATACTTTTTCCTTTACCGCTTGAAGAAGACTCCTTTTTCATAGTTGCGTAAAGGATTTGTAGACACGCTGTGACTGTTTTTTGTTTGATGTCCTTTGACAAACACCTTCTTTGCTTCAATTAAATCTTGTATCAGATGCTTTAATTGCATACAACCATTTGTTTTATGTCCTTTATTTTTGTAAAAGTTGCAATAGTCAACATCGTTCCACCAAGATGGTTTCACTTTCGGCTCCAAATTTCTTGCTTCTGGTAGAGTAATAAGTTTATTTGCAATAAGCTCTCTCATTGCTGATTCCAAAGTTTGTCCTAATGGTGTAAATCTCCATCGATTGGATTGTCTTTGATATGGTGGTGGTCGAGATTTCCCATTATTTAGGTTATTGCCTTGAGTGGTACCTTGATTTTTGTTCTGGTTTTCATTTTGATTTGTTTTCACAGGTTTTGCTGTTAGATTGAATACTGGTTTTGTATTTTGTGTGCTAGTCGTAGCATATTTGTTTCCAGTAGTTCTATTTTTCTGCCATAATTTAGGCTTATCATTGTTTCCATAATGATTTGAGGAATTTGCATTTTTTGATGTATCATTGTAATGTTTAATCAATCCTCTTTTGACTAAGGCTTCTTCAATTTTAAGCCCGTTCTCAATCACCTTTTCAAATATTGGGGGACATTGTAGATCCAGTCTATAACTCATTCCATTAGTTAAGTTGTTGATAAATAATTCAATCTTTTCCTCTTCAGGAATAGATCAAGGATATCCAGCGAACAACTTTTTCCAACGTTGTAAGAATGATAAGAATGTCTCTCCCTTCTTTTGTTTCATGTTGTACAAATCTTGTATGGTTACGTCATGTTGAATGTTGAAGGAGAATTGTGTGATAAATCTATTAACCAGTTCTTCAAAGGATCGAATCCCTAGTTGTAATTTGGAGAACCATTCCATGCAGTGTGCTCCTAAACTTCTAGGAAACAACCTCATTAGGTAAATGTCTTCCTGTGCAAACTCTAGACTCATTGTTCTGAATTCCCTTACATGGTCAATTGGATCTATCTTGCCATTGTATTTTTCATATTTAGGAAATTCACAATGCCTAGGGAAGGGTATCATGTCAACACTCAGATGAAAGGGATAAGGAAAAATGTCCTATAATAAATACCTCTTTGTGGTTCCCTTTTGCATATCTTGAATTTGTTGTTGTAAGGTTTGCATTTGGGCCGTTAGAGCAACCACTTGATCTATGTTTTGCATGTTTCTGTTTCATTATTTCTAGGCGTTTCCTTTAATCGATTCATGTCAAAATATTTCAAAAGTTTTGCACCTAATTTTGCTAACATTAAGAGATATTTTTCCATGTCTTGTTATAGGACCTTTTCCATGAATTTATGAAAATTTGGATCCTATTGGGCATGTTGTATATCTTCTTGAGTTATTTCATTGTTATCATGTTGTTGGAATCTATAAAAGGGGTTTTCTTCAACCATTATGTTTGGTGTCTCAATTTCCTTTTCTCTAATTTTTTTGTCTTTGTAACCTTGTTAAAATTGGCATAAAAATGTTTGTTTTTCTCCCTAAACTTTGATCTTCTATTTTTGGATAAGTGTCAAATGGATTTTAACAAATTCAAATAGGATGATATATCCTATTGATGAGACTAAGTTAAAAATCTGATTATTATGTTTCGTTTCGTGCTGGTAGGATGATAATATCCTGATAAAGAAACTTAACCTAATAATCGATATTTTGTGTTTGATTTGTGGACACTTTTAGAGTTTGCAAGATCTAGGTTTAATTTGAATTTTTTTGATTTGTATGATCCTATTTGTTTCAGGTTTTAAGAATCTGTTGAGACTGTAGAAAATATTTTTGACTAGTAAAAACTTGAGTTTCTGATGTCTGTAATCTGACAAATGTTTCCAAAAACTCTCTATTTTCTAGTTATGTGGATGTGCTAATACATAGGGCATAAGTGTTAAAACAAAAACTGTATGCACTAAAAGATTTGGTAAAGCACTGTCAAACAGTGTAGATGTGCTAAAACAATGGGAAAAAGTGCTAAAGTTTCTGATAATTTTGTCACTGGTAAAAACTTTGTTTTTGACAGATTGTGGATGCACTATGATTTTTGTTAGATGCATCAAAATAGACAATGTAAGTGCTAAAATAGACACTATATGCATTGTCAGACAGGGTGTATGCGCTAAGACATACCATGGATGCGCTATAGTTTCTAGTATTTTTTTGACATTGATGGATGTTTCAGACTATGGATGCGCTAAAACAGGGGGCATAAGCACTAAAACAGACTACAAATGTGTTGTTTCAAGAATTATCAGTGTTTGTTTGGTTTTCTCAATGAATGGACTAATTTTTGGACAAAATATGAGGTATTTTGATAGAGTATTTTTTGTTGGTAAATTCTTGATTCTGATAACAAGTCTAAATTTTTAACTATTTCCTCTATTGTATGGACTGATCTGGCTTGTTAGAATACTCTATCGTTGGTTGTGGAATGGATGATGGATGAATATGTTGACTATGATTATGTTTCTATGAAAGAGGTCTTCTTTGAAAGTAGGATTGTGAATATAAGGGCTCTAAAGCATAATCATCTGTGTATCCCCTAGCAAAATCGTGAAATCTATGGATGAAGGTTCTATGATGAAGTAGGACTTTCCTACTTTGATACAAAAAAATTATTCTTTCCAACAATTTTTTGTAACTAAGTTGTTTTTTGGGTTTTCTGACTCTTTTTGCAATGGTTTTATTGACAAATTTTGTGGACTTCCAATCCCTAATCATAAGTTTTCATGAAATGAATTGTCAACTTTTTGTGTTCTTTTTAGATGATATTTATCCGATTTAATGATTTAAAAGACACAACAAGCAATTGTAGAACAAGTGTTTTTAATTCCTAAGATCTAAACAATGAGTGTATGTTCAAGGATCAAATAGATCCTTCTTGATTTTTACAAGTTTATTGACAAAAAAGACACTTCAGATAGACTTACTCTTAAGGACAAGTAGGTCATCGTTATACTCAATCAACCCACAACTTAAAATTGCATCGACTCGCACAACCGTTTCACCCCCTAGAGGGTGCCTGTGTTTTTGTATTTTTCAGGCACGTATTCAAGGTTATATTTCTCGATCCCCTAAGAAAATGGTCCTTGGAAAGTATATGGTGAGTTTCTTGGGGGTAGATTCTTCCCTTCCCTGACACTGCTGAGTATTAAAATGTTCAAAAACTGAAAAGTTAGATACTACACTATGGTTTGTAGATAGGGTTTTCGTTTAGAGTGGAAATAATAAAATCCCTTAGGAGACCTCCCAACCTTTAGAACAAAGGTTTTGGGGATGGTTATCTTGCACACTTCTGGTAAATGAGGATTTATCTAGATTTACTTTTATTTTATAGTGGCTTGGAAAACCTAGCTTTGGTTGTTCCCTCTCAGGTCGTTCCTGTAGGGTGAGTAATTTTTCCCACTACGACAGACCTTCTAAAGGATTTAATAAAGCTGGAAATGCATAAAATAAAGGATGAGTCTAGCATTTTGATCACCTAGCTAAGGGGAGAGCACATTAATCAATTGTTCAATTTTAGATCCCAAACAACAATTTGCTATCTATGTGAAGATATTGCTTCAAAAAAAGAGATGGTATTCATTTTTAATTCCAAATTGAAATGTTTGGTGACTACCCTAGATTGATATATTTTAACTTAAGTGACTATCCTAGGATTGATTCATTTTAAATCCAAATGAAAAAAATGAAGTTATTGGCCACGGTCGCGTCAGATCTAGATAACAGTTACACAAGCGCTATAACAGAGGTTATAAGCACTATAGAAATGCTCAGATGCACTATTGAAATCATTGGAAGCACTATAAGATTTGGAAGAAGCGCTATAGAATTCATTGAATGCACTGAAACAAAGTTGAATATGAGCCGTCTATCTGTGCTGAAAGTCTTTTGGTCGAAGTGCTAAAACAGTCCTCAAAAGTGCTACAGTTTTCATTGAAAGCATTAAAATAGTCAGAAGCACTATAGTTTGGGTCAGATGTGCTGCAAAATCTTCTGATCGTGCTAAAATAAAACACGCTTGTATCCTGTACGAACACTCTTCAAAAAACTTGTTAAAAACATGGGGTTAAGCTCCACGGTGGGCGCCAAATTGTAAGTGTTAATAAGTAAATAAGTAAAAACAACTAAACACTTCTTAATGAAACATTATATCAATATTTAACAACAATTAACTAATTTAAAGCACAAAAAACTTGAAAGCATCTCATTGTCTCCTATCTCCAAAGATTTATCAAGTCACGGAAGGCTCTCATATTTGGTAAGCAGTGTGAATTTTTAAAATGCCAATCTAGAGAATGGAATGATGCTAAATGCAATGATGTAATGCTATATGGTGATTTCTAAATGATAATGATTCTACTGTAATCTATTCTGACATGAAATATGATAAAAGAAAGCTACAATAAAACTATCATGCAATCGTGATTAGGATTCTATAGATTCTATGATGCTATTGCTATTGATTGCTTGATTGCTTGATTGCTTGATTGCTATTATTGCAGAGTAAGTTTGCACAAAAGATGAGAATTCTGGGATCATTTTCATGCTTTAGAAGGCTGTATATATAGATTTATAGCAACACTTTTGCACAGGGGAATCACAACAAAGGCTTGGATTCAATCTAGAGAATTGAGTGGTGAGAGATTGAGAAGCTTGAGCTGATTATGGAAATGGTTTCTCCCCATGAAAACATCAAGCAAGATGATAGGAAGAATCAGAGGAAATGGGATTGAGAGGATTTCCTGCAAGTTTGTCTCTGAAGCTTTCCCGTGAATGCCTGTTGAATTAATTAGATTTGAAAAATCTAATTTTATTGGTGAGTGAATAGAGGAATATTGCTTTATGCCTTTATTTGAATAATTTGATTTATTCAAAATTAGCAAAAGGGAATAAATAATTTAATAAAACAAACTATAGAATTTTTTTATTAAATTAATATAGAAGGGATATGATAATTAAATAACAAAGTATTTAAACTTGTTTAATTAAATTAAGATTGAATGATGTGATAATTAAATAACACAAACTATTGAAGTTGTATATTTAATTAAAATTGAAGAATAGAAGAATGAACTATAAATAAATATTTCTATTTATTTAATAGTAGAAGAATTTAATTATGATAATTAAATAAAACAAAGTGAAATTCGTTTATTTAATTAAGATGAAAATAATGGAATAAAGATTGAAGAATTTAAGATGAAATATACAAATAAATATTTCTATTTATTTAATAGTGGAGGAATTAAGGGTAATTAATCAAATAAATAATATTTAATTAATTATATTTCTCCAAACCATTTTTAGGTGTATACAAACATAAGTAAGTTTGAAGTGTACCCCAAATCTTTGTCAAGATCAAGATAAACTAGAAGATAGATGAAAATGGATCAGATGGATGGATTGTGGATTGATTATGGATAAAATGGATGGAATGTTGGATTTATTATGAGGTGATGAGATGCTCCCACTTGAAATGATGCACGTTGATGCTTGATTCTACACATGTTTCTTCTTGTCCAAGTTTTCATCATGGTACTTTCCCAAAGTGCCGCCAAAGTAGTTTTCGCTAGAGGATGATTTTTTTCTTTACAATTTTCTTGATTTTTTTTTTTTGTTGGATTTTTGAAGGTTTATCTATCATGTCGAACCACTTGGTGGTGTTGATGTAGATGTTGCTACTGTGATAATGTGCCAGCTTGGAGGAGTTGATTTGCTAAGATACGTGTGCTAGAAGATAACCCTTAGATGTTCTTGTCTTCTTTGTCGATACTAGAGTTAACTTTGTCTAGATGCGCACATCACGATAGAGTGCCCTTAGATTCCTTATGATAAAGAGTTACTACCAAGACATATTCAATGTGAGATTTGGATATTATGGATGCTGAAGTGGATGGTGGAATGTGATGAGATGTAGATGGATTGGTCAATAGTTTGGAATCTTTGATTCTCCAAACTTAGGATGATGAGCAATGAAAGGTGGATATGGAGATTTGATTGGAATTAGGACCAAATTTTTCATATACTTTGTATGTCACTTTTGAAGCCTTCTTTTGCATTGGTGGACATCTTTGATGGATGAAAGTCCCTTTTTAATTTTTCCCCGTAGTTTTTTGACTAATGGAGTTTGATTGGGATTATTTGCTTGAATTTTCTTTAGCATCCATTTGAATCTTATGCCCCTTTTGATTTTCTAATTCTTTTTCTTTGATGACTTGCTCTTTTCTTTGATATAGATTTTTCTCTTGTTGTTGGTCCCAATTAATGGGTGGAAAGATGCGAGGATGATGATTCATGACATGGATGGTTGCAGTGTTGGTAGTGGTTTCATCATAAGGACTCTTTGTGCTCCCCATGTTGATGTTTGCATTAGATAAAGTTTCCCCCGGTATTACAAAGGTATTATTGACATGTTTAGTTTCCTTGATTGTTGAATAGCCAAGGCCCTGCTGCTCAAGATTGTAGATAATCTGCACTGGTTCTTTGCCTTGATAATACACCTGCTAACAAACTACCATTGAATATGATTTTTCGTAGAAATATGATGTTACTTCTATGCTTTGCTGTGAATCCTCAAGAGTTGTGGTAGAAATGGATTTTTATTGTTCTTCCACAAATGTTTGTGATTCATAGTCCATGTAGGAGTCTTCTTCATGATCAATTTCTGATTTTTCTTCAAAAAATGTTTGTGATTCATAGTCCATGTAGGAGTCTTCTTCATGATCAATTTCTGAGATATCCCTATGAAGTTTTGTGGGTTTTGTTTTGCCTTGATCACTTGTAAGGATGTTAAGAGTAGGAGACTCTTATTCATTGGTAATGATGCCAAGAGTAGAAGAATCTTGTTTTGGAAGATCATCTACGTGTCCCGTGGAAGCATGTGTCTCATGGGTAGATGTATGAATGTTTGGTATATGGATTTGGTCTTCTTTTGGAAAAAAATGTATGGCTTGGAAGATACCCATTAAGTCATTGTAGTATTTCAGTGATATGGATTCTTGATCTTGACTGATTTCTGAATTATCTTAGTTATGCTTTGGATTATGTTCTTGACATGGATCAATTTCAAAGAATGGATTGCTTACAATGGGTTCTTGGATGTCTTCAAAATGCAGATATGTGGGTGATAGCTCTTGGCTTAGATTTTCTTCATTGGCTATGAGTATTGGTTTAAGAGTCTCTTGATCATCAATTGGATTTGAATCAAGTGTTGGTTTAAGGGTCTCTTGATCATTAATATGTGCCACCATGAGGTCAAATGATGTTAATATGTCTTGAAATGGATCATTGCTAGACATTGGTGGACTTTGATCGTGCTTTGGAAAATATTCTTGATGTATGTCGACTTTCTCATTGGGTGAGGTAGAGACATCGTCAATGTGATTATTTGTAGATGAATCTTGAATGTTACCCTCAACAGTCATTGCTTCTTGATCAATGAGGTCTTGTATGAGGTTCTTGAGTTTCATGCAATTTGATGTTTCATGACCTTTTGTTCTATGGTATTCACAATAAGCACTGCCATCGTACCATGAGAATTTGAAGATAAGCTTACAACCACCTAATGACTTTGGAAGATTGATAAGCATAGCATGGAAAAGCTTGTTTAATACCAACTCGATTGGCTCCCCTAAAGGAGTGTATTCATGTTTGGTGGTGTTATTGGATTGTAAGGATTTTTTTTTTGTGGGGATTGTTGATATTTATGTTGATGTTGTTGTCCTAGGGATGGAGTTTATTGATGATGTGAGGAATTATATTGAGGATTTTTTTGTTGTGGATGTTGAGATGTTTGTTGAATGATGTTTTATTGAGGTGTGAATGGATCCATCCCATAGTTCACCATGTGTGGATTTGACATGTTTAAATTTGATACATTCATGGTTGGTATGTTTTGACTTGGTAAAATAATGTTGTGTTGGGGAAGACTCATGCCTTGATTGTTTGGTTGATAGACTTGTAAGTTTCGACCTTGATTAAAATCTACCATATGACAAGATGTTCCAAAGTTTTGATTAGGGATACCCATATTTTCTATGTAATTGAAGCTACTAGGATATGATGACCCCATGTATGGACTATATGGAAGTGAACTTGGATAGTTGATTGACATTGACATGTTTTGCTGATTTCAAGGTTGAATTTGTAAAGACCCCTAAGTGACTATTGGGAAATTGTGTCTCATCCTTGCAACTATATAAAGGTTATTGTTGATAGGATATATATATGAATATATATATTTCCTAGTTACACTGATAGGTGTAATATACAATGGAATAAGGGGAGGAGTGGGATGCACGTAAACAATTTTTGTTAACTTTTTCAAGAATCTACTAAAATGGCCGACATACATTAGATAAGTAATACATTGTAAATCTAGACCATTAACTATTAGGTTTTAGATCTAATGGTGGATATTTTGTTGGCCTATCTTGCCCTAGAATGTAAGTCTATTTTATGAGGGTGTTGTATTATAGCTATGACAGAGAGATGTGATGTATTCTGAGAGTTTGATAGCACTCATGTTGTCTCTAGATCTCTGAGTGGTGATACTCCTATGAGAAGCTTGCTCTACAAGTATATTGTAATTTTTGTGATTTATTGAATAATATATTGGGAAACTTTTGGAGTGTGGGGTTTTTCTCCTGAAAGGGTTTTCCCCACGTAAATCACTATGTTGTGGCATGCATGATATTTATGTTTATTTATTTTTAAGTTTCTATAACTGTTAGAGATTTATAAAAGTTTTGCATTATTTTCCTCTCAAGATTAGTGTAGGAAGTTGTTTTGCTACCTTAGCTTCCTTACAAGTGGTATCAAAGCCTGATCACCTTTGGTTTCAGTTGTGGGTTGTTGGGTTTTTTTAATTTTCAAATGGCAAGTTCATCAAGGAGAATAAAGGTGGAGAAATTTTTTGGAAATAATTTTGAAATGTGGAAGCTAAAGATGGAGGATCTATTGATAGATCGAGATCTATGGGATGTTGTTGATGAGAATGTTTCAAGGCCTGCAAATCCTACTTAGGCTGATCAATATGATGTTATGAACTGTAAAGCCAAGGGTCTAATTAGATTGTGCTTAGCAGACTATTTTAATTAATGTCCATGAGGATACCTCTACACAAAAACTATGGAAGAAGCTTGGTGAGATGTATTAGGCCAAATCTTTAGTGAACAAGATTTTCTTGAGGAAGAAGTTGTATTCCTTGAGAATGGAAGAGGGTGGATGAATCAAAAATCACCTGGAAGAATTCAATATGTTGGTGGCTCAATTGGCATCTGTTGGTGTCAAAATGGATGAAGAGAAATGCCATATCTTTCTTTTTTCTTTGCTTGATTCATGGGATTCTCTTGTTATGGCTATTGGGAGTACTATTATTTTGAAGACTGAAGATGTGGTGGGTTCTTTGCTTTCTGAAGATATGAGGAGGAAGGTATCCATCACTTCCAAGGAGGACCTAAATGTTCATGGAAGACCTAAGGAAAAAGGAAAGAAGAATGAGAAGCGTGACAAATCCAAGTCCAGGGGGAGATCTAAATCTCTTGGAAAGTCCAAAGCTATTTTCTAGAACTATGATAAGCCTAGACAAATGTGAGACACTAAGCCTTCATTTTTTAGTAGAGATGCCTGCATTTGAGACACATATCACAACGAAGAACTCAAGGCGACCTCAAAGCACGTGTTTAGGTGGGATATATAAAAGTATAAAAGTAAAAGAAAGCAACATGTATATGGGGACATATACCACACATGTCAACGCTCTTGTGGGTTTATAGACCACATCTCATTGAATAGAGGCTTTAGTGTCTCACATTTGAAGTTATACCTTAGGTGTTCACTAAGTCATTACAAATTGTTAGATACTTAGAAGCCTTACCAGTTTTGAACATCTCTTGAGAAGGTGAAGTGGGATAGATAGTCATTCCATGAAGATATTCGTCATGTACTAACTGCTTGATGAGGCAGAAAACACGTTGAAAGGATATTTTTCCTTTCAAGGTAAGAGCTATATTGTGTATGCATGCATACTCTAGTCATCCATTCAATCTAGGTATTTTATCATGCAAACCCAATGCAAGAGATGTACCAACTTGACTAAATAAGAAAGTGCTTATCAAAACTTGCTTAGTAAGCTTTATGGAAGAAATCTTGTAGAATATACCCCTTACCTATTGAGTCAGTTATTGCATACTTTGTTTTTTGTGTGTATCACTTACTCTTTCAAACAAATCATCTCAACATCAGACCTAGACTTTCAACTTGCAAAATGACAAAACAATCATTAGACCTAAACCTAGAAATAGATTCACACTTGTCAGAGAACTGAGTCACTATTGTAAATCTTACCACATCTATCTCATAATCTTTTCGCTATTTCTCAACATCTACTCACACTTTTCTAGACATCTGGTCGCTATTGTACAACTGGTCACTAGTGCTTATTATGCTCATCTACTAATCACAATGTCTAAACATAGTCACTTGTGTCAATATCGTTTCTATTTCCTCTATGGAAGCTCAATTTTGTCTCATATTTTTCCATAACTATTTAAAACAACCACCATGTTTGTATTCCTACTTAGCTCAGACTTGTCAAAATTTATCTCAGACATTCTCATAATCTTCTGCTCAGTTGTCAAAACCTCTATTACAATATACATGCACAATTATTGTTGCAAGTATGTGCAAATTGGATTTTTCATTGATGTCAAAAAGATTATGTTGTCATTGGTGTCAACTGTATGTGTTGAAGGAGATTGGTGTTGAAGATGAATGGTTGGTGTTGTCTATTCTTTGATTTGTTGCATTATGTTGTCATCAGTTAAGCTACTAATGTTAACCTCTATTTTTACTTTGATAAGATTCTATCTACAGATGTATTAGTGATGCAGATGATGTGGAAGTGTCTTTGGTTCTTGGTTTCCAAGTTATTTTGAGAAAATTTGATAAAAAGAGGAAACATAGTGTTACTATTAGAAATATGAGCAGAGACAACTGAAACAAGAGAAACTTAAAAATAAATAATACCTACTTCTATATCTCTTTTCAAATCAATACACTTTACATATTTATAGGATTCTTAAATCCTATTATTTAGGAAACAACATAAATGACATCCCTAAATATATTGAGTTGTTTTAACAACTCAATTACAGACAAACACTCTTGCCACTAACAAATTCTAACAAATAACTATTCTCACATCCGTAGTAGTTATGTGAGTTGTGATAACAACTCAAATTATTAACTTATGTGAACACTAACATTTAATTTCCCAACATTCCCCCCTTAGTGTGAACATGGTAAGAACTCACACCCTACATCTGCAGTAGGCCCAACTCTTGTGGCTCATGATCTTGATTCAAAAGTGAAAGGAACCTCCCATCAACCTTTCATGGTTTTCACATAGGTTTATCACAAACCTGGACATGAATAGGAAGCCATCAATTGTCCACCTCGTGTGGTTTTCTGGATCCTCCCACAAACCCTTTCAAGATCCATGAACTGCATTACATTGGTACTTTTGTTCACCACTATGCTTGTACATTAGGGAAGTTATATGGAAATCAACATACATATCACAAATCTAAAAAAAACCCATACTAATTTGTAGCTTGTTGGCCCGACGAGAAAGGAATTCTTGATGGTGCATAAGTTCTATCTATGGAACATCATAAAAATTTCAATTTGTGAGTCAGTCAATCCTATCAAGGAAACATTCTTCGATAGAAGCACTCTCACATATATGATATCACAATCAAGAAATGCAATCACCAAGATGAGCTAATCTATGTGTGCACGGGATGGAGAAAATGAAGCCAACACCCAACAATTACACCAATCACCAAAATCATGTTGTTGAGCAAACATAGGTATTGACATCCAAAGTAGAAACAAAACTTCATCAGAAATGGTGAACATGAAATTCTCCTTGCTTGAATAATCAAACACGATGCCAAACACTATAAAGTCAGCCTATAAACCTAGAAGATGTTGCTGGCCAAAGACAATGTAAATGCCCTTCAAAGAATATATAGTCAGCAATGTATATATGGTTGTCAGAGAGCAAAGTGCTACCTCAACAAAGAGATTGAAAAAGGCCTATGTAATATGAACTTTGGCCACCAAACTCACAGGGCCTCACAAACCATGCGAAGAAAATTGTCACCTTTTCCAATACACTCAAACCACAGAGGAGTATGAGTTGACAACAAGGATATCACATTCCAATCTATACAATTTTTCCAATATTTGAGACAAACCCCTCAACAAAACCATTCCACAACAAAAAATGAACATGCCAGATGACATAATATATCACACCTAACACATATTAGACAGTGATCACCATCATGAATAATACACTGCCAACAATCAATTTTATCATGATTATGTTCATTGTAGGTGTAGTTCAACATTTAGGCATAGGAAAATTTCAAAGCTTTGATACCATATTAGAAATATGAGTAGAGACAACTGAAGCAAGAGAAAGTTAAAAATAAATCATACTTGCTTCTATATCTCTTTTTGAATCAATACACTTTACATATTTATAGGATTCTTAAATCCTATTATTTAGTAAACAACATAAACGGCATCCCTAAATATATTGAGTTGTTTTAACAACTCAATTACAAACAAACACTCCTACCACTAACAAATTATAACAAATAACTATTCTCACATTCGTAGTAGTTATGTGAGTTGTGATAAAAACTCAAATTATTAACTTATGTGAACACTAACATTTAATTTCCCAACAATTACAGTGTTGTTCTGGGTTATTGAGAGATGTTCTGGTTATGCTCTACATTTCTTCTAGATTGAAGATCTACCTATGCAATTTAGATATGTTTGTGAGAGGTGTTTAGAGATGCTATATTCAAGAGATGGTATGCTGGATCATTGCACAGTAGAAGTTGTGTTCACTAGTGTGTGACTTTGCATTGCAAAGGTTTTTGGGATAAATTTTTTTGCTCCATTTTTCTCCATAGTTATGCTTTAGGTCTTACAATTCTGAAGGAGTGTTGATAGTGTTGGTAGTTTACCTTAGTCAAGAGGATTTGAGCTTTGGCATGTTGAAAGGTAAGTGTACAAGTAATAGTGTATGCCAGAGTAATCTAACTTTAACACCATGCACAAGAGAACACCAAATTTACATGGAAAACCCAATGAGAAAAAACCACAGTGAGGATTAGATCACAATATAAGTAATTGCAAAACCAGTTACAAAACCAATCTTGGAGGAGAGGTTAAAGAACCTAAAATGGTAAAGAAAATTCTTAGAACCCTTACTAAAGCTTATAGTTATAAAGTTGCTGCTATTGAGGAATCTCAAAATATAGATTAGTATTCTAGAGATCAATTGTATGGCTCTTTAACTACATTTGAGATGAGAGAGTTTGGTATTAACAATGGTGCAAAAGTTGAGACCGATTTTAAGGCTACAGAAACAAAGAAGATTAAAGAACCAGATTAGGAAGATATTGATGATGTGGAGGCTAAATTTGTGAGAAGGATGAGATGAGGTATTGGTAAGTACAAAGGTAAATTACCTTTCAAATGTTTTAGTTGTGGAAAAATAGGTCACTATGCTTCAAGATGTCCAAACAGAGCTATGAATGAAAAAAAAGGAGAAAAAAGGTAAGAAAATTAAGAAAATCTATTATGTTAGAGAAGATGCAAGTATTTCTAATGACGAATCTAATTATTGAGATGTTGATGATGAATTCTTGTTCATGGATTTAAAAGATGAATCTTTTTTTGCTAACTATGAAAGATGTGTGAAGGAAAGTGCTCTAGAGAGAAAGGATAAGACTGAAGGTAATGATATCTGCTTTTCATGTTAGACAAGATAAGAACTATTGGATCATTGATAATGACTGCTCAAATCATATGACTAGAGACAAGAGTATGTAAATTTTAAACTTGAAAAATATGACGAAGGACTTGTTAGATTTGGAGATGATTCAGGTGCTAAGATTTGTGGAATAGGTTCAATTAGTTTTGATGAAAAGCATAATACTGATGATGTTTACTATGTCGAGGGTTTAAGGCATAACCTTTTGAGTGGTGGAAAATTGCATAGAAAAATATATAATCTTATGTTTTAGGATGATGGATGTGAGATTAGAAAAGGGTCTAGAATTGTGATTGTTGTTGGAAAAAGGACATATGAAATGTTTATTAGCTCAAGCGTACTAATGGTCATTGTTTTATGAATCAGATTAATGAAATTTGGTTATGGCACAAGAGGATGTGTCACATCAATTTTGATAACTTAGTTAGAATCAGTTTAGTTCAAGCAGTGAGAGATTTTCCAAGGACTACAAAGCCTATCAATTTGTCTGCAAGGAGTGTCAGATTGGAAAGCAAACAAGAAAATTTTCAAGGGTAAAGAACAATATTCTATTGGATTATTAGAATTGGTGCACACATACCTTTGTGGTCCTACAAGAGTAAGAAGTTTTCAAGGTGACATGTATTTCATGCTTTTGATTGATGATTATTCGAGAACATGACATGGGTTACTTTTCTTAGAGAAAAATATGAAGCCCTAAATAGATTCACAAAATTTAAGGCTATAGTTGAGAATGAAATGGATTTGAAGATCAAATGTTTGAGGTCTGAAAAAGGTGGAGAATTCACCTCCAATGAATTTAGCATGATTTATGAGAATCATGGCATAAAGAGGCACTTGTCTGCCCTTAGGACTCCTTCACAAAATAGAGTGGTTGAAAGGAAAAACAAGACTATTCAAGAAGCTACAAGGACTATGATGAAACAAGCTAACCTACCGAAAGTCTACTTTCATACTATTGTTTACATAGTTAACAACGCTCACATCCTTATGAGTTGTGGTATGGAAGGATGCCTACTATCAAATATTTTAGAGTGTTTGGAAGCAAATGCAATATCAGAAGAGATGATGAAAACTTAGGAAAGTTTGATGCAAGGTACGATGAAGGAATTTTCCTTAGATATTCTACTAAAAGCACAATGATAGGAAAGATTGTTGAGAGTGAAAGTGTCAAAGTTGATGAATATAAAATATAGTGATGATAGATGGATATGAATTAGATAAACCTACTTGCAGAGAAGAAGAAGAAAAAGCTAAGGAATAGGAAGTACAGGATGAAGAGGAAGAAGCTTCAGAAAATACCCCTAGAATGCCTAAGTATGTGAAGAGAAATCATTCTAAAGAACAAATAATTGGAGACAAAAGCAAAGGTGTGCTGAAAAGAAGGAAAGTTGATAAAGAAGAGGTAAATTTATCTCTACTTTCTATAGTTAAACCTAAAATAGTTATTGAGGCATGTAAGGATGAACATTGGATGAAAGTAATGAAAGAAGAACTTATGAGATTGAGAAGAATCAGACTTGGGAAATTGTCCCAAGACTAACAAACAAAAACATAATTGGATCTAAGTGGGTGTTCAAAAACAAACTGAATGAGAATAGAGAAGTGGTAAGAAACAAAACAAGGCTTGTGTGTAAGGGATACTCACAAGTTGAAGGAATAGACTTTGACGAGACATTTTCTCCAGTGGATAGAATGGAAGCAATTGAGATGATTTTGGCTTTTGCAACACATAAGAATTTCAAAGTTTATCAGATGGATGTGAAGTCTGCTTTCTTGAATGGAGAGTTGGAAGAAGAAGTATACATGGAACAACTAGAAGGATTTCAATTATTAGATAAACCTAATATGGTCTGGAGATTGAAGAAGGCATTGTATGAATTGAAACAAGTTCCTACAACTTGGTGTGCAAGGTTGGAAAAATATTACAACAAGGATTCAACAAAGGTAGCACAAATAGTAATCTTTACTTTAAGGTTGAAAAGATACAATATTGATTGTAGTTGAGTATGTTGATGAAATAATTTTTGGAGGAAATGAAGCTATGTGTAAGAAGTTTGCAAAAGAGATGCAGAAAGAATTTGAGATTTCTATGTTTGGGGAGATGAATTTATTCCTTGGGATACAAATCAATCAAACAGATAAAGGAATATTCATTTCACAATAAAAGTATGTCAAAAAGATGTTGAAGAAGTTTAGAATGGAAGACTCCAAACTAGTATGTACTCCTATGGTTATTGGTTGCAAATTGAGAAAGAATGATGAATCCCCTAAGGCTGATCAGAGCAAGTAAAAATATACATGATTGGTGGAATGCTATATCTAGTTGCTACTAGACTAGACATCATGCATGTAGTTTGTCTTGTGGCTAGATTTCAAGAAGATCCTAGAGAGTCACATGTTGCAACAATGAAGAGGATATTTAGATACTTAAAGGGTAGTCTAGATCATGGCATGTGGTATCCAAGGATACTAATTTCACATTGAGTGCTTACATAGATACAAATTGGGATGGTTGTGTGGATGATAGAAAAATTACAAGTGGTGGTGTATTCTTTCTTGAATTTAGATTGGTGTCATGGCTAAGTAAGAAACAAGATTCAATTTCTTTATCTACTATAGAGGTTGGGTACATTTGCAACATCTTCTTGCACACAAGTGTTGTGGATGAGGAAAACAATAAAGGATATTAGAGTGGTGTATGATGAGCCTATTTCTATCTTTTGTGACAATAAAAGTGCAATAAACATTTCAAATAATCTGGCGATGCATTCAAGGAGTCAAGGACAACACATATTTCAGTCAGATATCACTTTCTAAGAGAAAAGGTTGTGGGGAATGAAGTAAATCTTGAATATATTCCTACAAAGGATCAAATTGATGACATATTCACCAAGGCTCTTTCTAAGGATACTTTTAAGTATCTCCAGGAGAAGTTGGGGCTTATTGCCCCTCCTTTGAACTAGATGCATAAGGAGATGCATCTGTCTAGTGGATCTCAAAATCTATCCCTTATTTTGGACTGATGTTGGTGGTTACCTCTTAGGGGGGTAGGTAGTGGTATTGTAAATTGTTTCATATTGGTGTGTGCTCCTAAAGGGGAGTATTCAAATCAATAATGGAAAGGTTTTGCAGAGCAATTGTGTAGTGTCAAAGGGGGCCAATAATGCAGAAAATTTTCCTTTTCCATTGATGTCAAAGGGGGAGAAGAGTCATGTGAAAAAGGAACAAGTTGTTAGGGAGAGAAAATCATGTGAAAATGAATAAGTAATAAGGGGAAGAGAGTCAAGTGAAAAATATCTAAGAGAAAGAAAGTCAGTTGAAGAAAGAATCATGTAAGGGGGAGAATGAGTAAAGAGAAAAGAGAAAAGGAAACATGTATGTTCATAGCTATTATGTCTTTGATGATTTTTTCACATCATGTGTTGCCTTCAATGACAAAGGGGGAGATTGTTGCAAGTATGTTTAGATTGGTGGTCATTGATGTCAACAAGATTGTGTTGTCATTGGTGTCAACTGTATGTGTTGAAGGAGATTGGTGTTGAAGATGAATAGTTGGTGTTGTCTATGCTTTAGTTGTTGCATTATGTTTTCATTAGCTAAGCTACTGATGTTAACCTCTATTGTTACTTTGATAAGCTTCTATATATGGATGTAGTAGTGATGTAGATGATGTGGGTGTGTTTCTAGTGCTTGGTTTCTAAGTGCTTTGGAGAAAATTTGATAAAAAGAGGAAACAAAGTGTTGTAGTGTTGTTCTAGGTTACAGATAGATGTTTTGGTTTTGATACACATTTCTTTTAGGTTGAAGATCTCTTATGTGATTTAGATATGTTGGTGAGAGGTGTTTAGAGATGCTATATTAAAGAGATGATATGCTAGATCATCGTACAATAGAATTTATGTTCACTAGTGTGTGACT
This sequence comes from Sequoia sempervirens, assembly GCA_007258455.2. Taxonomy (NCBI): domain Eukaryota; kingdom Viridiplantae; phylum Streptophyta; class Pinopsida; order Cupressales; family Cupressaceae; genus Sequoia; species Sequoia sempervirens. Next base: position 745,693,048 of record VDFB02193867.1, read on the forward strand.
GTGTATTATAGAGGTGTCTGGGAGAAACATTTATGCTCTATGTTTCTCCGTAGTTATGCTTCAGGTCTTGTGATTATGAAGGATTTTTGATAGTATTGGTAGTTTAAATTAGTCAAGAGGATTTGAGGTTTGGAGCATTTGAAGATAAGTTTTCAAGTAATAATGTAGTAATCTAAGTGTACTGGGTTTGTACATTCTTTAGGTGGAAGTTATTGTGAAGGAGTTTGTTGGATCTCAAGTGATTCATGGTTTGTTCTATCTTGTCTAGAAGCATGGTGTGTGGTTTTCAAATCATCTTTGTATTTGAGGAAGCATGTACTTAAAATTTTAATGGTGTTTGCATGGGTAACGATTGACCTGATGTTTACACTACATGCAAAGGATAGATATTGTTTTTGGTAGCGTGTGGTTAAGTGGTGTTGTTGATTTGGGTCCCAATTAAGTTTTGATGTGGTCCACATTCACTTCTATCTTCCACGGAAGTGTTTTGGCATCAAGCTAATTTGAATTTGCATGTTTGAGGTGCATTTACAGCCTTGGAAAGGGTTTCAAGGTTGAGGACAGTATAAGTATGAGTTGAATTGTTGAAGGAGGTTAAGATAGATGAGTGTATGAAGTGTGTGATGTAAATGTGCAAAATTGAGCAAAGCAGTGTGAGACTTCAAGAGTTGGACTATTGGATGCAGTGAGAAGGTGTTTTCAATCATTCAAACATACTACAAAGGTGTTGGATCTATTTTGGTGGAATATATGTTGCATTGAGATCATGTTCTCTATGTAACATTTTTTCTCTATATTATTTTTCTACTTCGACAGTGAGCCTTGGCTGTGAGCCTTTTTGGACTCCTATTCTGGTAGTGATCCCTTGTAACCAGTTTCATAATTACTTATTGTAAGAGAGGGGGACCAACCATGTCAAGGCTCTAGGTCACGAAGAGCTGAGAGTGAAGGGTTGCCCTAACTTACCTCACTCTAATGAATGTTTTAGGATGAGGATCGAGAATGAAGAGCACTATATGTAGTACTTATGTCACTCTATAGACCTAGAATTCTATTTGGGGCTAGATGAACTAGTTTTTGGAGTTTGAACTACACCTTAGACAACTCTTTGTCCAAGGACGACAATGTGGGTTTGGGATGACAACTCGGTGCACTGGCGTATCTTTGGTGTGCTGGCATCTGTATAGCTAGAAAATGCAAAGTACAATGAAAAACTATTAAAAACCTACTGAAATCCTAGCTAGTTGATTTTAGCAAAGTAAACAAAATGATGAAGTATGAAAAATAAAAAAAGAGATGCTAATGCAAGTAAATAAGAGCTAGGGTGAAAAATATTATATCATAAAAGCACTAGTTCGCTAGCTAGCTCCATGCACACATTCACCTACACACAAACACGAAGGGGAAAATTGTTGGGGCTATATAGGGGCCTACCTCAGTCAGACCCCCAATTTGGTGTTTCCACCTCCACGGACAACCAGAAAGCAACGAAGTAGAATATGCGATAAAGAAGATAGAAAGCATTGCAATGAACACTACAAAAGACTAAACTACTCTATCAACTCAAAAGGAGAGGAATGAAGCATTACCACCTCCACCTAAAGGCTCTTAAGGAGAATGAAGGGAGAATGCAAGCAATGAACTTGGAAAAGCCACCACCATTGTAACTGTGGTGAAGGGAGGTCTCGCAAGACACCAAACTCCAAGCTTGCAACTTCTATGGTGGCCTAACAAGTGCAATGTGGAGTTGATGGAGTGTCAAGTTGCTGCAATGCTCAAAATGGAGTGCTAGAATGCTGAAGAATGAAAGAACTAAAGTGAAATGCTTCAAAAATGTGAAGAAGCTTGAATGAATGTCCAAGAGAGATAGCCCTAATGAATGTGAAAATGGATGCTTTTGAAGGTGGGATGAGAAGGAATAATCCATTTTTGGGTCAGTTGGTCGATAGTTGGACATTAGAATTCATCCCCAATGAGGAGTGTAATGCCTCTACCAACTTTAGACGCGAGAATCCGTAAGGGATGACAACACACCTCGCAGACGTCTGTGTGCTGTGCTTGCATCCCCAACAAATATTCTCTGACCAACACAGGAAAAATTCCAAATGGATGGAAGCTAGTCAGGTGATGTGGAATTTATTTTTTAGATTTGATTTTCTAAGGTGAGGGTATGTGAAAGGGGAATTTACACAAGGGGTGCAAATTTTCTCCTATATATTTTCCCCCACTTTAGCGAACATGAGTATCGATGAGTGTTTGGTAAAGTAGATTGAAGAGTTAGAGATGTATACTTGAACTGTCGAAGAAGCAGACCATGATCTGGTGAACTTGAAAGCATAGGTCAAGCAAAAGACTCCACAGGTACTATCTCCTAAGGTTCAAACAAAAGGAATCCATAGCCCTAAAGAACTATGAACTTGCATAAAGTACACCAAAGGCCCTCAAACCAATGATGGAAAAATACCACAGGATGTAAGAACCATATAGGCCTATAGACCTACAAGAAGGAATTCCCACAAGTACTCTCTCATGAAGATAGCCCAGTGTAGGGGGAATTCACAAAATTGGACTAGAAAATGGCTTCACAAGCACACCTGCAAAGCAACATGTTAATCTACAGATAAAACATGCTAGAAAACAAAAAGCAACCACGTAGGAAAGCAAGCAGATAGTGAAAAAATTGAAAGGATTTCAAAGGGGTCCCTCAGGAACCCTTCAAAAGGAGAGGGGTCCACTCAAGGGATATGCTGTTTGAAAGTGTAAGATTTTTTTTTGCAAATTGATTCAACATCAAGGAATCCTTTTTAAATATGTTCACTTCATCAAGGAATTTGAAAGGAAGAAAATGCCCCCTCACGAGGGGAAGGTTGAGGCTTCACCCACAGGAAAAGTTGCTCCCTCCTCGAAGGAAATTTTCAAGTTCTTTCTTTGCAAACCCATGATAAAGGAAACATGTTCCGCTAGGGGTCCAAGTTGAGAATGTGATATTTGAAAAAGGTTGCAAGGATTCTCAAGAAAAGATTCAATGGGAAGAAATGTGTTTTCTAAAAATTAAAACATTGTGAAAGTATCATTGTCACACATACGAGGGACAACTCAAGAAAAGAAGAGAGAAAGATAAATAAGCAAAAGAGAAATGTCAACATCACGAACAAGAGACATAGGGGTGATCTGATATTTCAGGGTCAAAGCTTCTCATAAATACATATAAGTATAGTAATAGTATATAGATGAACTGTCATCAACCCCCTACTACATCAGACCATGTGAAGAATGCACGAGAAGACAAAGTAAAAATAAAAAAATTGGGTCAACATGGAAGGGAAGCTTAAATGCCCCCAACACTTTGCATCGTCCCTAATTTTCTAAAAATCAATACACATAACAAAGGAAGAATGATAGAAAAAATAGAGGAAGTTTCACGACACATAATCACTCTTGTATCCAAGTATGTACAAGGGTGACAAGGGTCATCCATGAACACATAACACAAGCATGGGGAAACACATCATGACATAAACACACCCCTAATCTAAAGGTAAAGAAGAGGTCATACGCTTCCCAATCTAGATTATTATATGGGGAAGGTGCACAAGATTGCAATGGTGGAATCTTAAGGGGAGATCCTTTTGACCTCTCACAACAAGGGCTAAGGAATAAGGCCTAGCAAGGCCTTCTCCAATAGGCTCTTGTGGAGAGATGGTCAACGATTTTGTGAAGATCATTGATAAGGTCGAGACTTCATCTAGAGAGTTAAACATGCACTTCATAGGAGTGCCATGTGGTACCTCAATGGACAGGGAACACAACACCCGATATTCACTACTTGGATCACTGAGTGACTCTAGAGCAATGATGAAATTAGGGGAGGCTAGAGCTGGCTCCATCACAAGGATGACACATGCTAATGTAGGACCACCCTTTGAAGAGGGTGGGATATTCTTTCACTTCCATTGCTAGAAGGGCCAACCTCCACCTCATGCTTTTTCAGAGGATGTGAACTCCCCACATAAATGGAAAGAGGCATGAAGGTGGGGGAGGAAACCACAACGGACACCATCGAGGTGTTTGGTATGTCCACAGGCTTAGGGAATGGTGGGATTTCTAGAAGGGAAATTAAAAGAGGCGGCTAAATCGAAGGAGTGATAAAAACCTACATCTTTTTGGGGTCAGGTGCATTCACACTCGCAGCAGGAGTCAGAAGCAGAATCAAGTTCAATTGAATGGAAGCAGAGGGGAGGAGAGAGAAGAACACATTAGGAGGCCCTAAAATAGGGGCACTCAACTCCTATTCCTTTCTCTGCAAAGTGGCCTACTTAGTTGCTAGAGCCTTTCGCTGATGCTTGTGTTCACATGCAAGGCGATTTCTATGACACTTTGAGCTAGAGGCCAAGTGCTAGGAAGGGACAAAAGGATTCTACTCAGCCATAGGGGTGCCCATCATAGTTGTCTTCGGTAGAGGGGAAAACTACTTAATGAGAGCAGGAGTAAGAGACTGAGAAATAATAGGGGGAATTGACTCTAGCGCCTCGACGGAGGGCCTCTTCCCATTCACTGCTTTAGGAGCAGGAGAGGTGGGAGGCCGCGGAGGCCGAGACATAGAGGAATCCCCATGAGGACCCTTTCTTATACCATATCGAACGGGCCTAGGTTCCATGGGTAGAATGGGAAGTTCAAATGTAGGTTGTTTGGGCTTTTGCTAGGCGGGCACCATAGGATTCTCTTGCAAATGCGGAGCAGAATATGATGATGCCATAGCAGGGTGAGAGGAAGCAGCTGGCTAGAAAATGGAAGAGGAAGATCAAAAACCTTGAGAGTGCTTCTCTTCTTCCCTTCTACGTGTTAGGGTGGCATTAGTGTTAGCTTTCAAACAAGACCTATGCAAAACTGTATAAGGTGATGGATGGTATCTCACTCTAGGTGTTAAGTGCCATTTCTTGTACTTCTCATAGTTCTAGTACAAGAGGTCCTTCTTGTTGTGTGGTCTCACAACATGCCCCAAGACTATATGACCTGGGGACCCAAGTGAAAACTAATGCTTATGGCAGGTGCTGGCTAGTTTGAGAAGATCACCGAAAGTAAAGAGAAAATAATTTTTTTTAAATAAAGAGTACTTTGTAATGTGTTGTTCCGAGTATTGGATACTGAGAATTGGGAATTAAAAAAAGGAATAAGGTAATATAAATGTTGAGCAAAGTGTTCTAGTCCAATAGTCAAGGTCCAGTAGAAATGGAAGTTCTAGTAAAACTAAAGTCTGGGAAAATTCATGGGTAAAGATGAATACCGGGTACTAGGTACTAGTTAATGATGCAAAGTAAAGTTTTAAAATCTCAAGGTTATCCAAGAAGTCCAGTAATCTGGTATATAAAGGATAATTATGCAATAATTTGTGCTTTTTCAGAAAGCGTGTTATTTATGATGGATTTATATGATAACAAATTTAATGATGGCTTCATTTACATGATATTTGTTTTAAAGTGTTTTGAAAAAAAAAGGATTTAATGAGTGGAATTTGTGATTGGAGGAGAAACAGATTGTGATGTAGAGTTTAGGTATGGATGGTTAGGTAAATTTGAATCACATATATAATCATATCCAGATTGGGCTATATGTTTTGGTAAGCGATGCAGAGGTCTTTGAATCTGTCAAAATACTTGGGATCCTGGTATTTCACGCATTTGGCGACAAAAAAGTGCCAACCTCTAAGGAAACTCATTCCTGAGAGTAGAAAGCCCGAGGCAGAACAAAAGTGTAGGAATAGTATGATGACCTAATTGTTCTAAATATATGGGAAAACTCCTACACACTATTTTGATTCAAGATATTTTCCTGGTGAAAATAATAAGAAGATAAAAACCTGAAGGACTTCAACGTGCAAATGAAGGTTGAATTTTGTTGACTTCATTTGCAATTCTCTTACTAGTCACCACATTCTATGTGCCTTGATGTGATTCATCCCTTAGATTTCCTCTCATGTATTTGTCTTATCCTACATGTGTCTTACTTCTATAAAAGGCTAGGGGATACTTCTTTTTAAGTTAACTTCAAAATTTGTGGTTGTCGGAAGAGCCAAAACTTCTTTAAGTTTTGTTCCTTTTTCTTGTTTTCTGAATCATTCTGGACTAAAAACTTGTATGCACATAGAATTTAATCAATATCGAAGCCAATTTGATAGCTAACTATTTTAGTATTTTTTGTAGCTGGTTTTGTTAGTTCAGCCAAACAAGATTGCATGCTACATTGTTTAAGGGTGCATGCAAAACCTACTCGGTGTCCAAACTAAAACCACCTTCTTTAATAACTCACACCATTTTATATGTAGTTGTGGAGCAATCTAGTGAAGTATAAAGTTGTTTTTGATTAACTCTTGGGGCACGCGTGGAGAATAACTGAGAGAAATTTTAATTTTTAGTATTTTTATGCTTTATTTTAGATTAGATGTTTAAATTCTTGATTTTTTTTCAAAAAATAGATGAATGAATGGAAATTTATTGAAAATATTTCATTTCTTATAAAATTGCTGAATGCTTAAAGCTAAATCTACTTAAGTGATAACAAATTTTTGATGTTCATGATATTATTTTATGATTGAACTGGAAACTCGATACTAAATGTTTATAATTTTGATCAATCATATTCCCTTTGAGATTAACAACAATATCACATCATACCCTAAAGTGAACCTAGTATGGTCAAGACTTGACTACCAAAGACTTGGGATTGAGCTAAGTCAACCTTTTACTATAACACAGACACCCTTAGGTTGCCCTAGTTAAGTCTTTCAAGAAAGATAGGTTCTTCATGGTTTGCTTGTGAGGACTTTATCTGCACTTTTTTTGTGAGTGACATCATCATCAACACCTTCCTAGGTAGGAACATACCAATGGGCGTAGGCCAAAAGTGGTCTAAATAATAGCTACCACATGCAACTGGTGGTTTATAGCTAGTGTCATGGATTACATGCACTAAACCCTCATGAATAAAATTTAGATATTTATGCACAATCAAGGGAACTACATGCATAGCTACTAACCAAGGGATACCCAAATTCACTCTGAAGAGTTCAAACCTTGGGATTATGTCAAATAACAGGTTTACAGACTTAGGTCCAACAAGGATCGAAAAATGATGCTACTAAGGGGAGGTACAAAAAATCTGTTATATGTATGGATGGTGCTTACAAGTGTGTCGTACCCATGTTTATGCAAGAAGTTAATTAATATAATCTCCTTGGTTATAATAATCACCTAACACGTTGGGTCAACAAGAACACCTACTACAGTGTTTCCATTGATTCGCGTAGGGATGCAAAGAGGAGACGGTTCTCTATTAAAACCCATCAACAAATCTTACGAGGTGAAGGTTATACCTGGACCACTACTTGAAAGCTACACAGAGGGGATAGGTAGATACAAGAAGGAAGCCATCACATACACTAAACAACACTCTCAAAAAGCCCCCCATAGGTTCGAAATTGGATAGTGACCTAGTTCAAGCTTCCTTCCGCAATGCTTATGAAACCTTCCAACTATGCCTACTAGAGGCCACAGGTTGGGTTGTAAGGTGAAATTTACCACAACACTCACACCTACAACACTCCTAAAACATGAGGAAAGGACCCTTCAACACTACTAAACAAAACCAAAATGGTTCACATTGGGTTCACCAAAAATGTAAGAGGGGGACTAACCACGTCAAGGATCCAGGTCACAGAGAGCCAAGAGCGGAGGGCTGCCCTAACTTACCTTACTCTAAAAAATGTTTTAGGATGAGGATCAAGAATGAAGAGCACTATGTAGTACTTCTGTCACTCTATAAAGCCAAAATTCTATTTGGGGCTAGATGAGCCAATTTTTGGAGTCTGAACTATACCTCAGACAACTCTTTGTCTGAGGATGATAGCATGGGTTTGGGACGAAAGTGTGGTGTGCTGGTGTCTCTTTGGTGCGTTGGTGTCCATATGGCCAAAAAATGTAAATTACAGTAAGAAAACTACCAAAAACCTATTAACAACCTAGCTAGTTAATTTTAATGAAGTAAACAGAATGATGAAGTAGAAAAAATAAAGATATAGATGATAAAGCAACTAAATAAGAGCTAGGGTGACAAATATTATCTCACAAAAGCACCAGTTCACTAGCTAGCTCCACACACACGTTCACCTACACACAAAAAATAAGGGGAAAATTGTTGGGGATGTATAGGGGCTTGCCTCAGTCAGACCCCTGCTTTGGTGTTTCCACCTCCACGGATGGCTAGAAAGCAACAAAGTAGAATATGTAATAAAGAAGATAGAAAGTACTGCAATGAACACTACAAAAGAGTAAACTACTCTATCAAATCACAAAGGAGAGGAATGAAGCATTACCACCTCCACCCAAAGGCTTTCAAGGACAATGAAGGGAGAATGAAAGCAACAAACTTGGAAAAGTCACCACTTCTGCAACTGTGGTGAAGGGAGGTCTTGTAAGACTCCAAGCTCACAAATTCTATGGTGGCCTCACATGTGCAATGTGAAGTTGATGGAGTTTCAAGTTGTTGCATTGCTTAGAAATGGAGTGCTATAATGCTGAAGAATGAAAGAACTGAAGTGAAATGCTTGAAAAATGTGAAGAATCTTGAATGAATTTCCAAGAGAGATAGCCCAGTGAGTGTGAAAATGGATGGTTTTGAAGGTGAGATGAGAGGGAATAAGCCATTTTTCAGGTCGGTTGGTCAACAAAAGGATGTTAAAGTTTATCCCCAATGAGGAGTGTGACACCTTTGACAAATTTAGATGGAGAAATCCATCAGAGATGGTAGTGCATCGTGCTTGCGTCCCCAAAAAATATTCTCTCACTAACACACATTATAAACACCAAGTGGATGGAAGGCAGGTGAGTGATGTGGAATTTTTCCTTCGGATTTGATTTTCTAAGGTGAGGGTATGTGAAAGGGGAATTTACACAAGGGGTGAAAATTTGATCCTATATATTTCCTCCCCAGTTTAGCGAGCACGAGTATTGATGAGTGTTTGGTAAAGTAGATTGAAGAGTTAGAAATGTATACCTGAACTATCGAGGAAACAAATTGTGATAAAAAAAATTGAAAGAACAGGGTAGGCAAAGGAATTTGTAGGTACTCTCTCCTAAGGAGGCTCAAACAAAAGGACTCCATAGCCCTGTAGAACTATGAAGTTGCATAAAGTACACTGAAGGCCCTCAGACCAACGATGGAAAAATCCTATAGGATGTAAGCACCTTATAGGTTCATAAACCTGCAAGAAGGAATTACCCTAAGTACTCTCTCATGAAGGAATCCTAATGTATGGGGACTGTAGAGTTGGACTGGAAAGCGGCTTCATAGGTGCACCTGCAAAGCAACATGTTAATCCGTAGATAAAACATGCTAGAAAATAAAAAGAATCCATGCAAGCAAGCAAGAAGATAGTCACACAGACATTCAACAAATTGAAAGGCTTTCATAAGGGTCCCTCGAGAACCCTTGAAAAGGAGAGGGGTCCACTCAAGGGATGCGTTGTTTGAAAGTGTAAGAATGTTTTTCACAAATCAATTCAACATCAAGGAATCCTTTCGAAATATGTTCACTTCATCAAGGAATTGGAAAGGAAAAAAATGCTCCATCGCGAGGGGAAGGTTGAGGCTTCTCTCACATGAAAAGTTGCTCCCTCCTCAAAGGAAAATTTTCAAGTTCTTTCTTTGCGAACCCATGATAAAGGAAACACATTCCACTAGGGGTCCAAGTTGAGAATGGGAGCTTTGAAAAAGCTTGCAAGGATTCTCAAGAAAATATTTGTTGGCAACAAATGCGTTTTCTAAAAATCAAAACATTTTTAAAGTAATGTTGTCACACATACAAGGGACAACTCAAGAAAAGAAGAGAGAAAGATAAAAGAGTGAAAGAGAAATGGAAACATCATGAAAAAGAGACACAAGGGTGATATGATATTTTGGGGTCAGAGCTACTCATAAATACATATAAGTATAGTAATAGTATATAGATGAACTGTCATCAACCCCCTACTATATCAGACCATGTGAAGAATGCACGAGAAGAAAAAGTAAAAATAAAAAATGGGTCAACATGGAAGGGAATCCTAAGTTCCCCCAACACTTTGCATCATCCCCAATTTTTTGAAAATCAATACTCATGATAGAGGAAGAATGATAGAAAAAAGAGAGGAAGTTTTACGATACATAATCAATCCTATATCCAAGCACATACAAGGGTGACAAGGGTCATCCAAGAACACATAACACAAGTAGGGGGGAACAAATCATGATATACACACACCTAATCTAAAGATAAAGAAGATGCCTCCCCCTAACACTCATCAATCAAGAGGTCATTCTCTTCCCAATCTAGATCATTATATGGGGAAGGTGGATGAGCCTGTAGTGGTGGAATATTAAGGGAAGGTTCTTCCAAGCCTCTCACAACAAGGGCTAAGGAAGAAGGCCCCACATTGTCTTCTCTACTAGGCTCTTGTGGAGCAATGGTTAGTGATTTCATGAAGATCCCTGACAAGTCTGAGACTTCATCTAGAGAGTCAAAGATGCACTTTACATGAGTGCCATGTGGTACCTCAATGGACAGGGAAGATGACGCCCAAGATTCACTACTTGGCACATCGAGTGACTTGGGAGTAGTGACAAACTAAGGGGATGCTGGATTTGGCTCCGTCACAAGGATGGTGCATGCTAATGCAGGACCACCCTTTGAAGAGGGTGGGCTCCTCTTTTTCCCTCATTGTTGGAAGGGCCTACCTCCACCTCATGCATCATTAGAGGATGTGAACTCCCCATAAATGAGGCAAGAGGCATGAAGGCAGAGGAGAAAACCATGATGGACACCACTGAGGTGTTCATCATGTCCACGAGCTTATGGAATGGCAGAAAGTCCAGAAAGGACATCAAAAGAGGCGACCAAATGAAGGAGAAATATGCACCTACACTTTTTTAAGGTTAGGTGCATTCACACTCGCAGTAGGAGTTGGAAGTAGAATTAAGTTTGATTGAATAGAATTAGAGGGGAGGAGAGAGGAGGACACATTAGGAGGCCCTGAAATAGGGATGATCAACTCCCTTTCTCTACAAAGCGTCCTGCTCAGCTTCGAGAGCCTTTCACTGGCACTTGTGTTCACATGCCAGGTGGTTTCTATGACTCTTTGAGCTATAGGCTAGGTGTTGGGAAGGGAAAAAAGGCCCCTGCTTAGCCATATGGGTGTCCATCACAATCATCTTTGGTGGAGGGATAGACTCCTGAACGAGAGCATGAGGAAGAGACTGAGAAACAACAAGGGGAGTTGGCTCTATCACCTCAGCGGCCTGCCTCTTCCCATTCACTACTTTAGGAGTAGGAGCAGTGGGAGGCCACAAAGGCCAAGACATAGAGGACTCCTCACGGGGGCCCTTTCTTCTACCATATAGAACAAGCCTAGCCTCCATGGGTAAAATGAGAAGTTGAAATGTAGTATGCTTGGGATTTTGCTAAGTGGGCACCATAGGGTTCTCCCGCAAACATGGAGAAAAATATGATGATGCCACAATAGGGTGAGAGGAAGCAGCTAGTTGGATAGTGGAAGAGGAAGAAGAAAACCCTGAGAGAACTTGTCTTCTTCCCTTCTACGTGTCAGGGTGGCATCATTTTCAACTTTCAAACAAGCCCTATGAAAAACCACATAAGGTGATGGAGTGTATCTCACTCTAGGTGTTAATCTCCCTTGTACTTCTCATAGGTCTGGTACAAGAGGTCCTTCCTAGGTGGGAGTGGACCAATGGGTGTAGGCCAAAAGTGGTCTAAAGAATAGCTACCATGCACAACTGGTGGTTTATAGCTAGTGTCATGGATTACATGCATTGAACCCTCATGAATAAACTTCAGACATTTATGGATAATCGAGGGAACTGCGTTCATAGCTACTAGCTAGGGGATACCCAAATTTACTTTGAAGATTTCAAACCCTGAAATTATGTCAAACAACAAGTTTACAGACTTAGGTCCAATAAGGACTGACAAAATGATGCTACCAAGGGGAGGTACGAAAAGTACATCATGCGTATAGATGGTGCTTACAAGTGCATTGTACCCATCTTTATGTAGGACGTTAATTTAACATAATCTCCTTAGTTATAATATTCACCTGACACATCGGGTCAACAAGAACACTTGCTATAGTGTTTCCATTGATTCACACAGGGATGTAAAGAGGAAACAGTTCTCTATTAAAACCCATCAACAAATCCTATGAGGTGAAGGTTATACCTGGACCACTACTTGCAAGCTGTGTAGAGGGGATAGGTAGATGCAAGAAGGAAGCCATAATGTATACCAAAAAAAACTCTCACAAATCCCCCCAAAGGTTCAAAATTGGATAGTGACCTAGTTCAGGCTTCATTCCACAATGCTTATGGAACTTTCCAACTATGCCTACTAGGGCTCGCAGATTGGGTTGTAAGGTGAAACGCCCCACAACAATCACACCTACAATTCTCCTAGAACATGAGGAAAGGACCCTTTAGCACTACTAAATGAAACCAAAATGGCTCATGTCAGGTTCACCAAAAATGTAAGAGAGGGGGAACAACCATGTCAAGGCTTTAGGTCACGGAGAGCCGAGAGAAAAGGGATTCCCTAACTTATCTTACTCTAATGGATGTTTTAGGATGAGGATCAATAATGAAGAGCACTATGTAGTACTTTTTTCACTCTATAGACCTAAAATTCTATTTGGGGCTAGACGAGTGAGTTTTTGGAGTCTGAACTGCACGCCAAACAACTCTCTATTCGAGGACGACAACACGGGTTTGGGATGATAGTGCAGTGCACTAGCATCTCTCTGGTGCGTTGGCATCTGTATGACTAGAAAACACAAAGTACAATAAGAAAACTACCAAAAACCTACTGATAGCCTAGCTAGTTGATTTTTACAAAGTAAATAGAATGAAGTACGAAAAATAAAGATGAAGATGATAAAGCAAGTAAATAAGAGTTAGGATGACAAATATTATCTCACAAAAGTGTCAGTTTGCTAGCTAGCTTCACACACATGTTCACCTACACACAAACAAGAAGGGGAAGATTGTTGAGGCTGTATCGGGGCCTACCTTAATTAGACCCCCGCTTTGGTGTTTCCACCTCCATAGACATCTAGAAAGCAATGAAGTAGAATATGCGATAAAGAAGATAAAAAGTACTGCAATGAACACTACAAAAGAGTAAACTACTCTACCAAATCACAAAGGAGAGGAATGAAGCATTACCACCTCCACCCAAAGGATCTCAAGGCCAATGTAGGGAGAATGCAAGTAACAAACTTGGAAAAGTTGCCACCACTACAACTGTGGTGAAGAGAGGTCTTGCAGGACTCCAAGCTCACAACTTCTATGGTGGCCTCACATGTGCAATGTGGAGTTGATGGAGTGTCAAGTTGTTGCAATGCTAAAAAATGGAGTGCTAGAATGCTGAATAATGGAAGAACTGAAGTGAAATGCTTGAGAAATGTGAAGAATATTGAATGAAAGTACAAGAGAGATAGCCCTAGTGAATGTGAAAATGGATTCTTTTGAAGGTGGGATGAGAAGGAATAACCCATTTTCAGGTCAATTGGTCAACAAATGGACATTACAATTCATCCCCAATGAGGAGTGCAATGCCTCTGCCAACTTTAGACATGAGAATCCATTAGGGATGACAACGTGCTGCATAGATGTCCATGCGCTGCGCTTGTGTCCCCGACAAATATTCTCTCATCGACACATAGGACAAATGCCAAGTGGATGGAAGGCAGGTGGGTGATGTGGAATTTTTCCTTCAAATTTTATTTTCTAAGGTGAGTGAATGTGAAAGGGGAATTTACATAAGGGGTGAAAATTTTCTCCTATACACTTATATTGTGAGTTAATCCTAATCATGGTTTTTCCATCATTGGGTTTTCCATGTAAATCTAGTGTTCTCTTGTGCATAGTGTGAAATTTGTTTTAGTAACTTATGTTATTTTCTTTTCATGTTAAATATTCATAACAAATTAAGGGTTTAATGAATGTGTGTGGATTTGAATATTGATGAGGGTTTTGATGTTTTGATAAGATACAATTGATTGACCCCCCTTTCATTTTTCTTATTCATTCAATAGTTATACCATCTGTTTACACTTTTGAAAACCATCATCCCACCTTTCGAATTTGGTTTACTTAGGGTTTTTCAACAATGACCTCTTGGAAAAAACATCAATCAGACTCACATAAGATTTTTATTAGCATGTTTAGACATCACTAGTCTTTTAGACCAACCTTTGCATCATCATCATAGATGAAGCAGCAAAGTAGCCTTTGGACACATATCAAACACAAACCATCAAACCTCATCATCTTGCTAGAGTCTTTATCCAATTAGCTTATCATCTTGTGGTCTTATCAAATTTAGTAGACATTCCTCTCCCTAAGTTTCTAGATTACTATCATCATTCCTTATTGCACTCACAAGCCTAGTTCAAGTAGAGATCAACTTATCCTCCATCAACACTTTTGAGACTTAGCAAACATCACCCAAATCTTGTTTATCCTTGTGTCCATAGACTAGCATCATCTTTAAATCATCCAAAATCCACTCACACCTTCATCACAGGGTTGAGTACCAAAAACATAACATCATTTTTCAAACATCTTTCGAAATCCACTCATACCTTCATCATAGGGTTGAGTACCAAAATCTTGTCATTCTTAAACATCCAAAAAATACAAAATCAAACTTGGTCATAAAACTATCCCAAAATCAACATCAACCAACATAAATCAAACAAAATCATTTGTCCAAAATTTTTACCAACATTTCCTTTGCACATCATTTTTCAAACCAAAACAACACCACACTTTCATAACTAGAAATATCTCATTCTCCATAGTATACTATGAAATTTTATAACAACCTCAAGATCACAACACACATCTACAACATCCTAACAACATACAATGTTATCTCACTCATTCATTTATCTAATCTTGAAGTCAACAAAAACATGTCAATAACAATTTATTACCCAAATCCAATTCCACTCTATACACCCATGGAGTCATCATATCCTACTAGCTACAACAACATAGAAACTATGGGTGTCCCTATTCAAGACTTTTGGAATACTTGGTCACATGTTAGATTTTTAATCAATGTCAAAACTCACAAATCTATCAATCAAACAATCAAAACATGAATCCATTAATAAACATATCCAAACCTAACTACAACACTAAACTTGAGTACACTCCTTTAGGGTAACCAATCAAGTTCGTGTTAGAAAAGTTGGTGCAAGCTAATTTCATCAATCTTCCAAAATCACAAGATAATTCTAAACTTTGTTTCAAACCTCCAGGGTACGATGATAACACCTATTGTAAATACCATGGAATAAAAGGTCATGAAATGTCAGTTTGCATAAAACTCAAGAACCTTATACAAGACCTTATTGAACAAGGGGCAATCAATGTTGAGGATAACCTTCAAAGCCCACCCACTAATAATAATATGGATATTGTTTATACCTCATATAAAGAGCTAGAAGACGTAGATACTTTTTCAAAGCATGTCAAGATAATCCATCAATGTCTAACAATGATCCATTCCAAAAAATATTAAAATCATTTGATCTCATGGTTGAAAAAATTGACAAGATATCTACCTCAATCGTTGAAGATAACACCCAAGATCCATCTACCAATGATCATGTTGAAAATGTCTCTACATAATCCAATGAGCAAGATGACATATCTCAAGAATTTATTCCCAAGCATGATCAAAATCCTTCACCAAAGTCTAGGAATGGTCCTTTCCAAGACAATTGACATCATTTGACCTCATGCTTGCCAATATTGAAGAAATACTTAGCTCAACACTTGATCCATTGAAGATTAAGAGAATCTTAAACAAATACCCATTCCTAAGGAAGACATTCAACAACCCTTTGTAAATAATCCATCCTTTGAAATTGACCCATGGAAAGAACTTGATTCGATGAATATCAAAAGCAATTATGAAATCGGTCAAGATCAAGGATCCGTGTCTTCTCAAGATCTAATGGGTCTATTCCAATCCAATATTGAGGATAACTTTGATAAAATCCAAGATCAACGATCCATATCTCTAAGAAACTACAATGATTTAATGGGTATCTTCCAATTCATATGATATTTCACAAACGATGATCATATCCATATATCACATACTCCTACATCTACCCATGAGATGCTTATTCCTAATAGAAATGTAGATAATCTTCATCCACAACAAGAGTCTCCTACTCTCAACATCATTACCAGTGAACAAGGGTCTCATACTCTTAACTTCCTAACAAATGATCAAAGCATAGAAAAATCAATGGAATTTCATGGTGATCATGGAAAAGATCCTTACAGTAACTATGAACCATCAACACCTCTCGAAGGAGCATCAAAATATGATATATCTCAAATGCAGATTGAATACATTGAGTATGAGGGTATGCAACATTATCAAAGAAAAATTTTATGTTTACAAGAACATAGTATCTTGGAATTAGTGAAGATAATTAACAATTTTGAGCTGCTGAGCATTTGGTATACAACAGTCAAGGAATCCAATAATGCCAATAATATTACCTCTATAATACTAGGGTCAAATTTATCTAATGAAAACACCAACATAGGGAGCATGAAGAGTCCTTATGATGAAATCAATACCAACACTACAACCATCCATATCATGAATCATCATCCACACATTTTTCCACCCTATAATTGGGACCAACAATAAGAGAAAAGGTTAAATGAAAGAAATGAACAGGTCATTGAAGCAAAAGAATTCGAAAAACAAAATGGACAAGCAAAATTCAAATGGATACTAAAGTAAAAGCATGAAAATCATCACTATCAAACTCCATTAGTTAAAGAAACTATGGGGAAAAATCAAAAAGGGAAGTTCATCCATAAAAAATGTCCAATGATGCAAAAGAAAGCTTCAAGAGAAACCTACAAAGCATATGGAGAAGTTGGTCCTAATAGAATCTCCATATCCACCCATCATTGCTCATCCTCTCAAGTTTAGAAAGTCAAAGATTCCAAACTATCCACCAATCTATCTACATCTCATATCTCTCAATGTATTTCACCATCAACTTCGACATCCAAGATATCCAAATATCACATTAACCATGCATTAGTAGAAACTCTTTATCATAAGGGCTCTAAGGGCACTCTATCACAATGTGCACTTGTAGATGATGTTAACTTTGGTATTAAAAAAGAAAATAAGAGAATCGAGGGGTTACATTCAAGTGCCTGTATCTTAGTAAAAAAACTCTTAAAAACATGATATTATTGGAACATCATGACAACATCAATTATATTAGCAATAGAATAATATACATCAGCACCAATAGGTGGTTCATAAATCTTCAAAAAAAAAAAAAAGAGAAGAAAATAGCCAAGAAAAAAACCATCCTCTAGTGAAAACCACTATTGTGGCAAGTTGGACAAGTACCATGATGAAAACCTGGCAAACATGCATCATGAGTAGAATCAAGCATATACGTGTGCCATTTTAGGTGGAAGCATCTCATCCCATCCTAAACAAATCTATGAACCATCTATCTAACCCATTTTCATCCAAATCCATCTTATCTTGATCTTGAAAAACAAATCGATGTGCACTTCATACTTTCTTAGGGAAAAGTCTTGACATGGGTTATTATCATTGATCCTACCCTATTCAACATTATTTGATTCATGAAACATTATCCAAATGATCATTCTCTATTAGAACATGTTATCTTATCACAAGATAAACCTTGACATCCTTCACTTACCCATCCATCTAATCCATCCATCTATCCAAGCATTCACCCATGGTATTCCATACATTGCTAGACACTGGGGGAAAATACTTACATATTTCTTTAGGAATAAATCTTGAGCTATATCCTCCAACTCATGTGATGATCTCAAAATTTGAAAATGTAAAATCAAATTGGTCAAAACATTTGTAAGAAAAAAAATCCAAATCACTAGCCCATGGAACATTTTGATGAATAAGATGTTCCTTATTAAGCTATATATTTTATCATACATCAATCCAAGCAATCAATATCAGTTGTGTCTAACTTGAACTTCAACGCCACATCAAATCATTCCAACAAATTTTGTTCCAAGCCTAGCTTCAAAATATTGATCTATCTTATCTAATCAATTCACCATCATTTTGGGATATATCCTTTCCCAATCCTTGTGTTGTTCAACACTATCCTTGCATTGTTGTGTATCGTCAACAATGTTATCACTATCAATAATCAATCAATCAATCCTAGCTTGGTTGCTTGGTTTTCAACAAAATCTCAAAAATATTATTGATATTGTTACATATCCATATCCACTTGTCAAAATCATGCGAAAATATCATAAAACATCTAGAAAACTATCAAAATTCAAAAAAAATCTAGAAAACCATCCAAATCCAAAAATATTCCACAAAAACATCAAAATCTAAAAACATCCAAAAAACTGTCAAAATCCAATAAAATTGTAAAACATCAAAATCCCAAAAATATCATTGGTCATCTTCGTACAAGCCACCTTAAGTCCAATAAAGTGAACTACGATTCCTCTACATGGATAATGTAGGAAAGGCCATCAATCAATGAGTCCCCAAGGCACTAGGTTAGTCCCCTTAAGTCCCCCTCTTGGTCCCTAAATCTCTCAAAGAAACACCAAAAAATCCAAATATCTTGAAAATATCAAAAAACAACCTCAAATAATCTCAAAAGCACAAAAACATCCAGAAAATATCAAAAATCCTATCTCTTCCCTCGCCCATCTATAGTAAACTATCCATCTATAATAAACAGATCATCACCCTCACCCTTTGACAAAGCAATCAACAAGTAAAAAAAACATCAGAATCCAAAACATCTAAGTAAAAAATCATAAAGACTTGATCACTATTAGAGTAAAACAATTCCTAAGAGTTAACTACCTACCTATCAAAAATCATCATCAACATCCTGACATGTGTGTTAATAGATAAATCGTTCCTACAATAGACATCATCGATGGATAAATCCTGAAGCATAAAAATATCTATGGCAAGTGATACAACAACATTATTTATCTTTTGTGATCTTGTCTCTTGATTTATCTTATTGTCTTATTCCTAGGATCTCTCAAGGATATGCATAAAGGTTTAGAGAGGAAGGAATAGGGAATTGATTGTCGATTTCATATTCTCTTTTTTTTTGGATATTTTTTGCAATACTTCCATGTCAAATACTTACCTTGTGTATGTGGAAGTCATTTTAGGCAACTCATTTCACCGTTGCATGATAGGTTCCTCATACCTCTATGCACTGGTCCAAAATTCTTTGAACTTCTCACCCATACACTCTAGCAAGGTTTCCGTATGTCTAGTATAAGAAAGAATACTCCTTGTTTGAGGATTCAAAGTCCATGCAATAGATACAAAGTCACCTTTGTCATTAATACCCTGGTGCATCATGTCTATTTGCTACATTATGAAGGATTTCTATACTTAGTCTCTCCATGAAGCAAAATAAAACTCATCATGTTTTACAAATCATCAAATTATTATCCTTCAAATCATTATCTTTCATTCATATAATCAATAAATCATAATCTATAGATTTTCAACAATTAGATCAAAATCATCAAGTTTCTTCTATCCTCTGATCCTATTAACATTTCTTCTGACTAATATCTCCATCTTGCATCACAATATCATTAGTACCAAATGCATCCTGCACCCACAAACTCATCAATGCATGTCATATCAATCATATCTATCACATCATCCATTGCATACATGCATAATCATAGATCATCAAAATTAGGCATATCTTATCAAAGCATCAAAAAAGATAAAAAAAATGAGCATATCATAACATCATCATATCCATATAGTATAAGGAAATCATTAACATCAATGCATACATCATCATTGCATAAGCATATCATGAAATCCATCATCATAAACACAATGCAAATTATGAACATCTAATAACACATCATATGCCACATAAAAAATGGTATATCTCACATATCTGCAAAAATGGAAATGTTAGTACAATATTATCATCAATAAATAATGTGTGATACATATCAACTAGATCAAAAATTTACATATATATAAGGATCAAATTTCCGATGAATATATATACAAAATCAATGTCTACATCAAGTCCATGTAAAGCAATGAAAAGATCATAACAATAATGTCAAATTTGCTGCTCCCTTTTTCATGGTGGTCCTCAATGGCTATCATGAGTTGGAGAAATTTGATCATGCTGATCATGACCTGGTGACCTATGATGTGTATGCTGGGAAGACCTATGCACTGATCCCTTTACTGATCTACTCGACCCTGCACTTGTAGCTATGATCTAAACTCCAAACCTTGTCTATCTATGACCCCTAGGAACCTAAGCCTCGTAGATGGTCCTATAGTATGTCCTCTCCTCCATCAATTGATCCCTCTCATGCTTATACTAGTGCTCAAGGGATGTATTTTACCTATAATTGTACCCTCTGGCTCCTCTCTATATCCCTCTCTTGAGGAAGGGCATCTCTCTCAAACCTAGCTTGGTCCCTCTCAGTAGTAAGAATAATAATCTATGCCTCAACTAACTCTAGGTGATCTCAAAATCTCACTCTCCAACTCTAGCATCTCTTTCCTGGATCACCCGATCCCTCTTTGCAGTAACTTGTGCTAGTCATTCAACTAAATATCCCTATGGAGGGGGAGGTTCCTATGGTATCCATACATTCTGATGAGCTTGGTCCTATCTCTACCCATCCCCATGATCTTGAGGTACATGTCTGCCATCCTTCCCATCACCTTGATCATCTTACTATTCCCTCTACTTCTACTCATGAGCAATCCTCTACCAATGATGGGTCTCCTTACTACCAACTACTCCATCTCTCCTATGCCGACCAATTACAAGGCCTCCTCCTACACCTTCTAGGGGAATCATAAATCTGAGTGGCTTCCTACAGGCCCACCATGTATCAAAATACTATGTCATCCCTGATTTCTGGGTCTGACTACTATTGGAAAGAGACATTGTGAATGCTTTTTGGTGTTGTCATTGATGGAAACCCTAGTCGGTGACAGATCTGCATAACATCATTTTCTTATACTGGCAGTCGGATTGAGGACAATCAGGAAGAATAGAGCATCTGGCAGTTTGGTGATCATCGATTCACTTACATATTTCTATTTGTTATTTTGAGTTGTCGAACTCATGGGAGGCTTGTCAGTACATCTAAATTGTTGTCTAGAAATATTAGTGCCTCGTATTAAGTCTTGTGTGAGTTTGGAGATCCAGTTGTTACTTCTCTGTTTATCAGTATTTTAGGGCCGACTCAATTGATGTAATGTGTTGCAGATATTCAGGAAATGTTTATTTGAATATTTTTGTGTTTGGTCATCTTGTTTTGGGTCCAAGCTAAGTTGTGGTCGACCGTTGTGGATGCGCATTGCATAAATCTTATGATTTGAGGAAACAGTTGCTAATATTTTCAAGTTTTATTTAAAGTTGACTTATTGCAATTAAATTGCTAGTCGCAGATATATATGTATGATCTCTTATATCATTTTGATATGTATGTGTGGTGTGTAAATGTGTATTGTGAATACCAGAAGAGTGTTGGAGCAATTTTATGCACAGTTTCACTTACACATAAATATTTTGTGAAGCGAGTCAAAGTAGAGCAGAGCAAAAGTTCTGTATCAGTCAAAAGGATAGAAGATTGAAACTTGAGCCTAATCGGAGCTGTAATCAAGCATTTGTAGATGTTATTCTTTCAATTCATTCTTTTGGATCTAATCCAAATCTCTATAAGGCAGTGAGCCTTCTTATCTTGAGCAGTGAGCTCTAGGAAGTGTGCCTAAATGCAAGTGCATTCCCATTTTGTAATCTTTCTTTTGGGTATATTAAGATTATATTGTTGATTGGCAATCCACCGTGGTTTTTCTCCTAACAGGGTTTTCATGTAAAATCCTTGTGTTATGGTGTTGTGGTTGTTTGATTTCTATTTTTGCATATTACTTTTGGTTGAATGTTCTAAGTGGATTAAAGCTCAGAATAATAAAGTTAATTTTTGCAGAACACTGATTCACCCGCTCTCAGTGTTGCTTGTTTCCAAAAATTGGTATTAGAGCAAGTTCCTCGGAAGAAGTCTAACATCTTGGGGAGATCTTGGAAAGTGTTTTCAATGGATACAAGTAGTCTTCAACAAAAACTTATGGTGGCCCTGGATGATCTTGACCAGTCAAAATCTGAGAACCAAGAACTACAAGAAAATCTTGAAAATGCAGAAAAATTCATATAGTCATTGAAAGAAAAAATCAATGAATCAACGGAGAAAAGAAAGGAATTATGTGATCAACTCAAGAAGAAGAATATAAGCATGGAAGATGAACAACCCAGTCATGCCTTAAAGGAGAAAACAAAAGAGTGTGAAAAGTTTTCCAAAGAAAATGCTGCCCTAAAGCGTGAGATGGAGTCTATCACGATGAAAATGACCAAGGAAATTGAAGATAGAAAGAATTATGAAGAAAAGATTACTCAATCCTTGAAAGAAAAATATGAACAATGCAGCTGATTGGAGAATGAATTGGAACAATCTAAGAACAATGAGGAAGTTCTTGAAAAATAGCTTGATGATCTCAAGATGAACTTACTACCGCAAATGAGTACAAGGAGAAATTCAAAGCTAGTTTAGCTAGGCTTGATGAACTGATCAAAGGTCAGAGGAATGATGATGACAGGTGAGGTCTTGGATATGAAGACAGAGAAATTTATGGATCTGGACAAAATAAATCTAGACAAGGGAGATTCTGACAAGGAAATCGGATGAATGAAGCTAGAAGAAATCCGGTGAGACAACCAAATGCTCAGAGATTCAATGGTTATTGTTTTGCTTGCAAGAAATTCGGTCATATGGCTTCTCAGTGTTGAAGTACGATGAATCCAAGTGGACCATCATTCTCAGGTTAGTGCTTTAATTTCTATAAGTATGGTCATAAGTCAAGTGAAGAGTTGTGATGAATAACTTTCATAGAGATGTTAGATGCTATGCATCAAATAGATTTGAGCATATTGCTAACTAATGTAGATCAAGGAAAAATTAGTGGAACAATTGGTTTGATTAGAGAAATGTTGTGTGCTACAACTGTAACAAATTTGGGAATATTGCTAGATTCTGTTGGAACATAAGAGGTCCGATAAGACAATACACAACAAGATGTGAAAGGAAAAGGGAAAGTCACTACAGATGTGATAAGAAGACAAATGCATAAGAAATGGGTGAAAAAGAATCCCTCTGTC
Organism: Sequoia sempervirens; assembly: GCA_007258455.2. Taxonomy (NCBI): domain Eukaryota; kingdom Viridiplantae; phylum Streptophyta; class Pinopsida; order Cupressales; family Cupressaceae; genus Sequoia; species Sequoia sempervirens. The sequence goes on from VDFB02193867.1 coordinate 745,716,416, forward strand.
GAAGGAAATGTGTCTGCACTAGAATCTACTTTTGGTAATTCCTCCAAGAATTAGTTTTAGGCCTTTGGACTAGGGGGAGCTGTTAGGAAAATCCTTCAACCCCCTGCAAGAAAATGATATTGGAATGTGGACCAACCCAGTAGGTGGATCAATGCTTTTTAGATGTTGTGCAATCAAATTGGAGCCAATATTGTAAAGTTTTGGGGATCCGCAAAAAAATCATCTATCTTAGTGCTTGAAATTAGAGTGACTGGATGAACTAGGGTTAAAGCATTTATTGCGACAAAAAGGGTTAGTTGTGAAAGTGATAAAAAGCTATTTTTAGCCTTCACTTGTCACTTTGCATTTTTGAAGGAAAGCAATTTGAAGAGCCCTAGAGTAAACCTTGTTGAATTTTGAAGTGATTCAAAGCATCGAGAAGAATCTGTGAATGAACTCTGATATGACAGAAAGGTATTTTTTGAAAAGCCTATGAATTTGTGAATTTTCAAATCATGGCCACTCCATTGGTTTTAGAGGTCAAGGACATACCCCATCCTAAGTTTAAATGGAACCCTTATAAGTCTGTTGAGATCGAACCCTTAGGAGCATTTTCATCTATGTCGTATGGAGTTTTGCACATAGAGGATATTAGGGCATATATTCATGTGAACATTGAAGAGTCAGGCACCTCTCAAATAATGAAACTGTATTCCCATTGTATAGTTGGAGAAGATTTTATTGTAAAACCAAAATTTCAAATCCTAGAAGAGAAGAAGTTTGCGTAGTTTGTGAGATTTCCCATATTTGAGGAAAATGAATGGGTGAGATACATTTTGAGCCATGTTCATGATGAGTTCATGTGGATGAATATACCCTTCAAAATCACAAAAGAGGCTATATGTGCAGTAACAGGTCTGAATTCCACCTGTAGACTTCCAGTCTTGAAATCCATGAAGAATGACAAGGTTATTGAGGCAACAGGTGCACAATGGGATAGAAGAGAAATCACAATAGAAGACATTGTTGAAGTTGATGTGAAATTTGCATCAATGGTCATCGGTTACAAGATATATCATTCTAGCCTGGACAATTCTGTATCCGGTACGACCATCTATGCAGCTTATGAAATGGTAAAGCAGAATGTAGAGTATGACTTGTGTGAGCTGCTCAGAAGTCAGTTGCTGGAAAAATAAGAAGAATACTTTCAAATATGGTAATCTTCTATTGTGCTTATTTTTCTATTTCATGAATGAAGTTCCAAGCATTGGAAAAGTACATTAGAAAATTGATGAGCCTGCAGCTATTCATATAGGGAACAAGTTGTTTGGAATGGGTGACCGTCAGGTCAGGAAAACTACCTTGTGGGGTTACTTCAAAAATTTCTAGGATATGATGCATGCCAGGAAAAGAATTCCCACTTCAATTGTGGAATAGTACAAAAATACTATCTGCTTCATGGTAGACATTGACCAATGTCATATGGAAGTTGTTGATCCCAGAACAATTTGGATGATGCCAATGGGATACGGAGTAGAGGAAAATGTTCTGAAGATGTATGTAGAACACTTGCTGAATTCACCTCTGGATCTAGGAGAAGAGAGGTTCAAAACATATGCAGAGAAAAGTATACAAGTTCATGAGGAATTGAGAAAACCGGTGATAGTCAAGAGAGTAAGAAAAGAAACAAAAGTATTTGTAGAAAGGACAAGCTTACTTGTAGAAGCCTTGAGAGAAGCAAGAAGGAGAGATGAGGCAGAAGCAACAAAAGTGAAAGAAAATACAGAGTCTTCTAGTCCTAGTGCATCCTCATCCCACACTAGATGTAAAAGGAGTTCCCCTATAGCAAAGCCAAATCAAGACCAACCTTCTGGTAAAAGGAAGAAGAATAAAAGCACAAGAACATATAATCCTATTTCAGAAGATGAGGAAACAAAATCATAAGAAGTTTTGAAAGAAGTAAGAGCTACTGGAACTCATGCTGTCGAGTTAAACAAAAGAAAATCTTCTAGCAAAGAAGAAAAGGAAAAGAAGGCTAAAGTTGATAAACTTGGTATTTCTGTTGATGAAGTTGTGAATGCAGTTGTCAATGACGGTAATCTCAAGCCCCTCTATGAATTGGATGAAAATTTTGATGAATATGGTTAGAGAATTCTAGAAGAGGCTACAATAAAACATATGAACATTTTTAATAAAGTTCTTGTTGAGATTATGTCTGGCCTACCCAAGAATCTGTATGATACTTTGGAGTCGAGATGGCTAAGTGCTAGAACAAAAGAAGAGAATATGAGGAAGAGAGTTCTTGTAGATTTGTGTCCAGAAATGTCAATTAAAGAGATGGATTCACTCCTTGAAAAAGCAAAAAAAAATATAAGATCAAGACAAGGGTAAATAAACTCATGATTGGTGAAATTGATGCTGTTGTTAGTGAAACTAAGGAAATTCTAGAAGAGTTTTTGTTAAAGAATAAGATTAACTTTGAGGAAATGAATATTGAAAATGTTTCAAAAAATGAGGTAGTGAATGAGGAGGTAAATGAAAATGATAAGGAGAATGTGAATGTATTTGATCCTCCAGAAGTTGAGGATATTTTGATTTCTCCTAATTGGAAGATACAAAGACACCTATGGAAACTAAAGTTCCTAAGGTGGTATTAGCTAAGGAGAAGGTGGTGCAAAATGAAGAGGTGAAAATGCCTAAAATAAATCCAGAAATAGTCTCAGAAGAACCCAAGGTTGAAGGTGAATTTTTTTAGGAAATTAGAATGGAGGCAACAGACACTGCCAAGGCAGTGAAGAGATCTCTGATGGAGCAACAAGAAGATTTTGATCCTAAATTGGATGAAAGTTCAATCGATCTATCTACTCTTTCCCCAATTTAGATGATGAAGGTTACATCAATTGCTCAAGCTAAGGCTAGTAAGAAGATTCTGAAGTCTCACATAGAGTACAATGAATTGCTGAATCTTGCATCTAGAGTTCTACAGAAATTAATGCCTACTCATGTCATGGATCCTTTAGGTTCATCTTCTAGTGAGCTAAAGTAGCTCGTAAATGTTGTAATTACACAATTTGAGTCTCTTGAGAAATCTACTAAGGATAAAGTGCAAAAGGAGTTTAATAGAAAAAGACTTGGTCAGTTGAAGGCAGTGATTGCAAATGATAAGATTCTGTTAGCTACTTGCATGAAGAACACTCAAGGTTCTATATCTAAAGCTGGAAAAGCCTACAAGTCGTATTTAGCTCTGTCTAAGTTTACTGAAGGAAATGAGAAAAAGGTGAAGGATCTGGAAAATCAATTAGCTACAATTTCTTCTACTTTTGATCCTTTAGCTAGTGATATGGTTCAACAAGAAGGTCAAGTAACAAACCTACTTGAAAAAATAAGATGTTTAAAGAATGAAAATGATAGAACTCTTGGGAGAGTATGTGAACTCAAGGGACAAATTTGTCCGAAGATTGAGATAATGGTAAGTGCTTTGAGGGAAGCGAAAGCTACTGTAATAGTTAGTGACCCAAAGAATATTGAAACTACAAAGGCTCAATCCTATTTAATGTGTGGTTACAAAATGGTTTTGGAAAGTCTCAAAAAGGTTTGTTATGACAATTTAAGAGTGCTAAAGAAAATTTTTGGAGATATTTTCAAAATTTTGTAAGTTACAAGTTCATGTCTGTACAATTTTGAATTTTTTTTAGTTTCCCTAGTTTTTGCCATTGATGTCAAGGGGGAGAAGTGTACAATGAAAAATATATAGTCGTCATAGGGGGAGTTGTTTTCCCAAGATTGAAGTTTATTTTTGTGGAAGTGTAGCTCATGTTGATCTGACACTTAGTCATTTTTCATTAAGTGTTACCATCAATTCCAAAGGGGGAGATTGTTGGCAAGAGACACTGTGAATTATTTTTGGTGTTATCATTGATGGAAACCCTAGTCAGTGATAGATCCACATAACATCATTTCCTTATACCATCAATTAGATTGAGGACATTAAGGAAGAATAGAGCATCCAAAAGTTCGGTGATCATCAATTCACTTATAGATTTCTAGTTGTTATTTTGAGTTGTGGACCTCATGGGAGGCTTGTTAGTACATCTAAAGTGTTGTTCAAAAATATTAGTACCTTGTATTAAGTCTTGTGTGAGTTTGGAGATACGGTTGTTACTTCTCTGTTTATCTGTATTTTAGGGTTAACTAAGTTGATGTAATGTGTTGTGGATATTTAGGAAATGTTTATTTGAATATTTTTGTGTTTGTTCATCTTGTTTTGGGTCTGAGCTAAGTTGTGGTCAACCATTGTGGATGCACATTGCATAACTCCTATGATTTGAGCCGATAGTTGCTCATATTTTCAAGTTTTATTTAAAGCTGACTTATTGCAATTAAATTTCTAGTCGCAGATATATATGTATGATCTCTTATATCATTTTGATATGTATGTGTGGTGTGTCAATGTGTATTGCAAATACCAAAAGAGTGTTGGAGTGATTTTATGCATAGTTTCACTTGCGCATAAATATTTTGTGAAGTGAGTCAGAGCAGAGCAGAGTAGAAGTTCTGTATCAGTCAAAAGGACAGAAGATTGACACTTGAGCCTAATTGGAACTGTAATCAAGCATTTGTATATGATATTCTTTCAGTTCATTCTTTTGGATCTAATCCAAATCTCTGTAAGGAAATGAGCCTTCTTATCTTGAGTAGTGAGCCCTAGGCAGTGTGCTTGAATGCAAGTGCATTCCCATTTTGTAATATTTCTTTTGGGTATACTCAGATTATATTGTGGATTGGCCATCCACTGTGGTTTTTTCCCTAATAGGGTTTCCATGTAAAATCCTTATGTTATGATGTTGTGGTTGTTTGCTTTCTTTTTCTGCATATTACTTTTGGTTGAATGTTCTATGTGATTTAAAGCTCAGAATAATGTTGATGGTGTTTTCTGCACAACAACAACTCAAACAAAATGTAATATCCTATCTCTCTTGAAAGGTAAATCTCTATCAGCAAGCCTCAAGAGATAACCCCAAGGTCTCTAATGTCAAGTCTTAACAATGCATAAACAACTCAGTGATAAATGTGAAAATGCTGGTAATCACAATGGGACCTTACTACAAGAAAAATACTAAATCGATTTTATCAGATCTAACAATCTGATGATATTTTAATCCTAAATCTAACCCAATAATCAAAGAAAATGGAAAAAAGATAAGGGTTTCAAAGAGATTTCTAAATCTAATACTACTTCTAAGATTAATAATGAAAGTAACTAATACTCGAATGGACCAATCCCTCAAAATTGATCTCTACTTGACCTAGATAAATCTGTGATCTTACAGAAAATAATGCAATCTTCTGAGGTGTTAATATTTTCAAATCATGAACATTCATTCAACAACCCTATTGCAGCTGAAATGAACAAATCCTCACAATCGAACTAAACACACTGAATATGAAGTCCAGTCTAACTTTGCAAAGCAACTAACAAACAGTTGGTTGCGAAAAGTATGGACTGAAGGATTGCTGCAACATTCAAGTATCAAATCATAAACATTATTGAATCAAATCTAATCTAAATATTAACCTCCTCAAAGCAATTTTAAAGATGGAAAAACAAGAACCATGCAAGATAAAGAACACAACTATGGCACCAGATAACAATGCCATTACTTGCATTCGAATTATCCACTATAGCAACAATTTTGGTTTTTTGTTACAATATTTGCTTAAGCACAACTACCTGCTAACTTGCTCTACTTCTAGCTATATCTGCTGTATATCAATCTCTATATTCTAATTACAAATTCTAACTATCTAGCCCTTACAAATGAGGCGAAATGCCCAACATATAGAATCCCCCCAGAAAACCCGTCGACCAAGCAAGAGCCTGCGGCATTAATGGCACAACAACTCGATCAAGAGAAACCCACAATCGGTCAAATAAGCATTAAATGCACATCCATCCAAGTCGGCCCAGGATCCGCAATGCAGTTCGAACCAATGCGCTAGAAGATAAAAGGGAAGCACAAATCACACCGCAGCCTATCATTAGCTCCCTTCCCTATTATCCCTATTCTGATCTGGCTCTTCATGTACTTTCAAGAACGCCCCATCCAAGTCGGCTACTGGTGGCAGGGGCAGAACCCTAAGTCGATTCTCAATGGACACAATCTCTTCTCTCAACCGCTTGACTGACCTATCCCAATCTACCTTATACGTTAGGTATTTGTCAATAACTGCAAGGTAGGTGGTTGCATCATCCAATTGGTGCTCAGAAATAGACCCATCATCAAGTGGTGCATCAACATCCTGCCACCACTTTCTTAACTATTCCAGATTCAAATAAATGGGCGCGATCCTCCTTCTTCTCATCATAATTTCAAAGAAGGAAATGGATCCATTGTAGAAACCAACTAGGGTATCATCAATCTGCTTTCTTTGCTTGTAAATATTCTTCAACACTTTCTGCCTAATCTGTAACATTTCATACCACTCCCATGGTTTGACAACTCTAGAAGAAGGAAGGATTCCGTCACTCACCAACCTGTCCCAGGTGTAATCCATGATAGTTCTGGTTTTCTGCAGAAGGAGATCCGTATCTTCTTTATCCTGTGCCAACACAGCCTTCAACCACTCAGTCGCCATGACAACATCCTTTCCTGTTGATAGGTCCTCCTTAGAAGCTTCATCACCCTTTATTTGTACTCCTTTCAACCAATTCGTAGTGGCAAGGGTGGAAGCTTTCATCTTTTCTAGCTCAGTGATGGTCTCTTGAGGTAGAGGATTTGCAGCAGAGGAAGAAGGGTTAATGGACTACAGTGGTTTCATTAAGTCCTCCATGCATTTTCTGAGATCTTCATTTTCTCTCTTCAGCTCCTGCTTGGTCTTCATCTCCTTCCTCAATCTACCCACAATAATTGCAGTAGATCCCTCATAATCCTCAATGTCCTACTCGATTGATGTAGGTCCTATATTGAAGGTCTGAATATTGTAATCCTTCCCAACCACATCATCTCTATTTTTATCTGGAGCAGGGGTGGCAATGTGAACAACTCTATCATGGGCTTTGTCCCTTTCAATCCTCTAGATCACCCTAGCCTTCTTCTTACCTTTATCTTTTCCAATTTTGGCTAGTAGTGCATCCCAATTTGGTGGACTATCCTCCAGAATGACTTGTTTTCTCTTTATCTCCTTGTCTAGCCATTCCAGAACAGTGGGCTCTAATTGCACCTCAGCGTGCTTTTCCTCCTGCTGATCCTTAGATGCCTCCTTACTCAAATTCTGTTCATCAGGAGTTTCATCTATTTTACTTTCTTCCTCTTCAACATGTTCCTCCTCTCGTTCAGGTGATGGATCTTTCACTACCTCAACTTCCGTTGGAGGAGATTCAACTGCCTTAGTTCTAATAGGAGAATCTGCATGTGCAACCATAGGGGACTACATTATCTTTTCAATTTCTACCTTTGCACCGTAGAGGTCACCTTCATGAAACTCCTCCTCTTCAGTATCAGGATGATTCTCAACATCCTTTGACTCACTAGGTTTTCCTTGAGCTCCATGAGTAGAAGGCACATCATCATGTTGTTCCTCATGAGAAACCACAAGAGGGAGATTTGCTTCAGGCACACTGTCCCTAGGAGAAGGAGTCCTAGACCTCCTTGCATATACCTGGGCCTTCTCCTCTGTTCTTTCAACATTTATCACAGGTGCGGCAACTTCCTCCCCAACCTTGGAGCTTGCCTTCTCTGACAATTTTATGATTCTTCTCCTCTTGGGCACAAGATTATCAGCCTCAGGATTCTTCCCTTCGATCCCTTTCTGCTTGGACTTCTTAGTCCTTGTCCTCTTCTTAGCTTTCGGCTTTCATTGCTTTTCTGCTTCCTGGACCTCTATTTCCTGAACTCCTTTAATCTTGAATTTGAAGGGAGAATCCAACTTACCCTTGCCCTTGGGATCCTGTTCGGTAGATTCCTGAGAGGTGGAGTGGAGATCCAAATCTCCCATTAGAGCATAGGTGCACTACACACCATTATTCTCCAGCTCCCATAGCTTATGCTTTAGCCACATCCTAGTGAATTTGAGAACTAGATCCACCAGTTGTTTCAATTCTATCCTTTCCTCTTTTGACCAATCCACATCACCAATTGGTCTATCCTTTATGGCCTCATAAGCATGATCTTGGATCAAGTTCCCATCGTCCTCCAATTGATCAGGGACTACCTTTATGTTGTATAATCGGACTAACTCAACTGGAAGCCTGGAGAATTTCTTCTTTCTGACCTCAAATTCATCACTATAGTTGGCCTAGTAGTCTTCCATATTCACCTTATGGCAATACTGTTTGCTGGCCTTCTTCTGAGATTCTCCTATAATATCAAACCTTGATCTTGTAGAATGAAAAGACAGACCAAGGGCACTCAATTCTTCCTCTGAAGCCTGGGTGGAACCAATGGACAGACAAACCTCTCCAGTGCCAATCCTCAGGGGAAAATCTCCACCAAATCCTATCTTGTGTTTGTCTTTCTTGACAACAGCATCAAAGTCACAAATTTGCCTAGTTACTTCCAACAATACAATGTGATTAGTGGGATACCTTGGAAGTTTGTATGGGGCCCTCTGGCAGCCGTCAATCTGGATGTAGGAGAAAGTTGGGAATTGAATGAACCATGCCCCATATTTCTTGATGAGTTCCTTAGCCAGGTCTGAAATCCTGACATGCCCTACTTCCTGAAGCATTATGGTGATATGCATGGTAAATGCATCATTTTCCCTCCTATAGTTTGCACCTCCAAAGTGCAACTGAGGGAAAACTTCATAAATAATATCCTGTCCGAAAATTCCCTTTGTATCCAATCCTCTGTAGGGATGGAATCTAGCCAGTGCATAGACCAAATAGGAGGTCATTGCGAAGGTCTTCGTTTGCAACACATTGGAAAATTGCTTGTGGATTACTTGGCTAATGACTTTTGCCCAATGGTAGTCAGTCTTCTCTTGCTCCATCCTCACAATCGCATGGCACATCCAATTCTCAAATGTACCAGCACTCTTTAATCCAACCACCCTGCTGAGAAATGTGATGGCATCATAGTACTCCTTCTTGAATTTGGCTTGGAATAGCTACTTGGACAAATTGGAATAGTGGGATTTGGGCTTCTCTAGCCAAGAATTGATAAGCTACTGTGACTTCACAATCTGATCATCGTAGAATTCCTGAGTTGCCTCAATGGTGAATCCCACTACATGAGACTGGTCTGGCATATCAAAGGTTTGGGCGATGGAGACCGGGTTTAGATTTGCAATAATTCTCCCTTGAGGACCAATTATCCACTGTGTATCACTGTCATAGTGCCTCACACACTCCAGGACCAACTCATAACATTGCACCATAGAAGGGAAACCAACAACATGGGACAAGCCTAATTCCATCATCCTTCTAGTCACCAAAGGAGGATCTTCAACCACCATTCTTTCTTTAAACTCTTCATAGTCCCAGAGGCCAACGTTTGTATCAGTGACTTTTGACCAGACAAAAGTGATTTTACTCTCAGGGACCTTGCTCTTAATGTCCAGCTTTATCTTCTCTGCATCAGATAATGAAGACCCAGCTGCCACCTTGCTCGATTCAACCTGCACTCAACATGAAAATAGAATAAAAACCATAGGGAAGCAAGGTTAAATCATCAATACATCGTTAGAATGCATCTCACATAGCCAGAGTGCCATTAAATCTCATATGAGATGACCACAACAAATTTTAGGTTTCAAGACCATCCGCAGAATCTGAGCCCGAGAGGAATTTTGAGAAATTCTGGACTGATCAGATTCCAATGGAATAACCATGAAACACCTACTTACTCATTAGACTTGATCATTTTTCATCAATAAACCACATGGGAGATCATAAGATAGCATGAACGAATCATAAAATGAATTGAAAATCACTAACACATCATGCTATTCCATATTCCTTTACATTTCATCAACTTTTGGGAAAATCCGCCAGAGACAGATTCCTGCGAAGAACAAGCCAAGGAGGAAATTCGGGAAATCAGGGAGATGGTGGATTTTGGAGAAATTCAGACTTGATGGAAATCCTTGGTTAAGGAAAATTTTTGAACTAATGGAGATATTCGGGAACGAAGGCTTTGGTAAGAGTCAGTCATTTCGCCGAGAGGTCTTGGCGACTTTCATGAAGTCGCATCGAAGGATGTCATCAGAAAATTTTTCAGTAAGACCGGGTGGTTTCGGTGTAACATCTCGCCGAACGACGATATAGCAAACAAATCAATATGACAAGGGGATAGTCGGGGTAAGGTCTTGGTGAATGCTTCATGTCTCACCGACTTTCGGGGTCCCAGTAAATACTTCGGCCAGACTAAAGTTTTTCGATATGAGGTCTCAGTGAAGCTACAGTGTCTTGCTGACTAGCGATAGGTTTATGAATTCGGCCAGAGGTCTCGCCGATCGTGAAGTGTTTCGGTGATATGAAGTTCCATCAGCATAACCTCTTGCTGACAACATGTGGTCTTAGCAAAAGAAGATCTGAACTCACCAAGAAAGGAAGGGGTCGCCATAAGGTCCTGGTGACCGCTGGTAGTCACGCTGAAAGCGTAGGTCTCAACAAGAGTTAAGATCTTGCCAAAAGGTCTCAGCGAAGTACGAATGTCTCGACGAAGCAAATGAATATTGGTATAGCCAATGGATCCCGTTATGCCTCTTGCCGACTAGGGATTGTCTTGCCAAAGGCGTATGAAAATGTATGTCGATGAGAGATTTTCCTATGGGGTGAGGTCTCGATGAATCCCCCTTGTCTCACCGACTTACATAAAATACCTTATCGGTGTGAGAAACGATATTGTCATAGCGATAAAAAATGAACTTAGGAAGATTTATCAGTGAAATACAGGGTAATCGGTATGACATCCCCCCGACTTTGAAGGGTCATAGCGAAGAAAATTTGGAAGGTACGGAGAGTCATGATTTCACCTAGACATCGAACCAATGTAGAACTTCAACATGTTTTAACTCAGGACCAGTCAGGGATGGACCTTTCATAGATTTTCTTTGTGTTTTAGGCCCGTTTTAAGATGAAATAACATGGAATGGCATTGCCCTCAGTTTGAAACCCTATCCATCTGACATTAGCGCATAGGAAAGCTCAGAACTCAGCTATTTCAACTGCTAAGTCACTACTAGTGTTTACTAATTACTCTTAGGCAAGATTCGTTAAAATGCGAATAGACAAGTGGGTTCAAAACTTACCCAAGAGATGACAAATAATGCAATACTGAACAACCCTAGCATGAAATGACCAAATACATAGGAATTCAAATCCGACAAGCTCTCATAACATCAATGTGCCATTTATAATTCTCAATCAAAGGCAAGGCAATAAAAACATACCATTGTGACGCAGGGAGTCAATCTCAGAAACAACAAACGCGAAGCCCAATGGCGTCCACAAAGAATAGAGGCGAGAATGTACAAGGAATCGCCACTAATCGATCAGTTCAAACCCAAAAGGCACAAATCCAACCAAAAGCTCAAAGAACAAACTCTAAGGACGCAATTCTCAACTCAGACAATGGCAAATAGTAAGCATGATGGCACAAAGATCTCAAAAATCAAGTTAAATACACCCTTCAGAGTGCACTCAGAGCTATTAATGCAATCGATGGGACAATCAGAAAACTCGGGTAGCCGATGATAGGGCGGAATCCAGGAAAATTCAGCCCATGCGGAAATCCATGAATACTGAAAATCCCCGAACAACAAGGGTCCAACCAGAATCCAAGTGAGATCCGAGAAAATTCGAGCAAGGTGGAAAATCCTGAATCCGAGCAAAAGCCCAAAATTTGTCTAGAACTTAAGATTTTCAATGAACAACCTAGAGAAACACTTAGGAAATTGAAATAAACTCTTAAGCACATACCCAAGTAAGACAAAGCCCCAAAGAGAAAGGGCCCAAAAACCAAAAAAATGAAGCGAAAGAGGGTCCCTGCTTTCAGTGGGGCGTGTGTGCGAAAACTGCACAACAAATAACAAAGTTAATTTTTGTAGAACATCAATTCACCCCCCTCTCAGTGTTGCTTGTTTCCAACAACTACCCATCCCCATCCGAAATGTGTCAATGCTTTGAAATTTTCCACTACTCTTTGTGAATCTACTTGAGGTACCCATGAATTTACCTCTCAAGCTATCTGAGCATATTGTGGAATAAAAAATCCCTTGAGCTCCCTTCAGGTTGATAACATTGTTTTTCTTTGCTTGGTCTCAGCCCATGCCTTATATGATTATACATCTCTGACCCCTTTTTGAAGAATCTTTCCCAGTTTCTCCACGTGTTCGCTACTCGCTCCTTGCATGGATTTACTCCCATTCCTCTCTATGAAGCCACGCCATGCCTCCACATGTTAGTAGTGTGGGCCTTTGTGAGCTTTCTCCCCTTTGCTTCTCTACTAAGCTCTGCCCACTTTCCACATAGCATCATTTTGAGAGTACCTTTTGGCAGAGCCCACAGTCAAACTTAGGATGAAGACTTCTCCATGCGCCTTCTCTATGGGGAGTTTCATCACAAGGAAGGGAGGAAAAACAACAAGCTCCACCTTGTCACCACGTGTCCTAACCAAATTTGTGTGTGAGTGACATGTGTGCACACATGAGTTTTGCTACTTCCACACTAGGACCACAGTCATCATTCGAAGGGGATGCGTTTGGTTAGAAGGTGACTGCATTCCATTCTTCATAATATTTTCTATTGCAATGACAATGGGAATCATTGCGATGGAAACCATTGCAAATACAGGGAATCTTTTTCTGTTATTGGCTCCTAGGTGGTGGGATGTTTCTCTATATAAACTGCTTCTTAACTCCGAAGATGGTTCCAATTCTAGAGTTTAGAAAATACACATAAAGTTAAAAAAGACACCAGGCCTTTGTATTTTCTTTTTTATTATTGTTTTAAGATTCATGGATTGTGCCATTATTGTTTGACCTTTCTGTTTCTTAGCTAATTGACAAAATATTATTGTTATCACCTGAAATTGCACCCTGTTGAACTTGATGTTCAACACTTGAGTGTAACATGGGAAGACCTCCAAAGTAGTGGGTCACTTGTAGATAGAGGTCAACCTTCGGAGAAGGCCGGCTTCCTTTGGTATCACCTAAACTACTGATTTTGTAAAGGAAAAGGGAGAAGAAGTGCATAGAAATAAAACTAAATACTATGGTGATACACCAAACTGATAAGAAATCATGAAATGAAAACAAGATGAACATACACTGGAAAACTAATGGTAGCTATTTCATTCACCCAGAATAACCTTTGTGAACTTATGCATCATTCTTGAAAAGGCTTGATCTACATACATATTTTAAGAAGGAAACATGAATTTCACAACTTTAATGTATGAATGCAGACTTAGAAAAGCACAGTTCAAAACTTGCATAATCTAAAAGATAGAAATGAGAGTAGTATGAACAGTAACACTGGTTTCCAAGGTAAACTCTGTGTTTTATATTCCAAAATTGAAATGAGTTACAAAGCATACATCAGCTGAGAAAGGATTGTCAAAAATCACTAACTCTTGAGAATTCATAATTCGAACTCTTTTACAAAGAGGCAAAAATGCCTTATATACAAAAAGATGTCGGCCCCTAAGGCTTACAAAAATATCAGTGTTCATAAAGATCTGCCCTTAGATCTTTTAATGAAGTTAATGCTACATTCAAGTGTATCCCTGCTATCCATATTGGTGACAAATCGCCCTCAGGGGAAGCCCTAAGATCTTTTACAACATTAACTTCTGGTCCTCGTGTCTACCCTCGAATCTCCTTGCCGAGTTTCCTTGAATGCTTCTAAGTGTTACCATAAATGCCGATCCTCTCCTCTATCAGCAGAGACCCCAGCTGTCATGGAGACTCGCGGCCTTTTCTATTTGTAGGTTGAATTCCTCTGCAAGCAGCTTCAAACTTTCCCATTAGATCTCCACACCATTGTTCACCGAGCTGCTCCATCGCCTTTGATCTCAGAACATATCCATACCGCTACATTCCATTTATCTTCTTTTCAAGGGTGGTCAATTAGTCAAATGTACAATAGTTTTCCTTTAGTTCTCTCTGATTGGTTGAACTCGTTGCACGCAAGATCCCAAGTGGTCAGAGGTCCTCCATCAGAATCGCATGTCGGTGAGACACTAATCGTGTCTCCCCGATGCAAGTATCCCCTTCAGCAGTTATCGGCATAACTTACCACTATCGGTGAGACTTCATAGCGAACTCCTTTCATTTCCCTGAGCTCACTTCATGTTGGCTAGACCCTATTGGGTCGGCAAGACTCCACGTTGATGACACCTCCCTTCGCCGAGACACCATCGGGTTGGCTAGACATTATGCCGAAGGAAAGATCCTTTGGCGAACTCATTTCATCTCAGCAAGACCCTATCGGGTCGGCAAGAGTTCATGTCGAAGCTACCATGGTTTGGTGAGGGCTTATTTCAGTCAGGGAGACATCGCTCGGTCGATGAGACCCTTTGCCGAGCTCCTTTCCTTCACCGAGACCTCCTGTTCTATTGCCCAGACTTCCTCTGTCGGCAAGACGTTATGCCGAAGGCAATATCTTTTGGCGAGCTCATTTTGTTTCGGTGAAACCTCACCCTATTGGCGAGACATCATGCCAATCTCCTCCTATTTCGGTGAGACCCATCGCAGTCGGTAAGACCCTATGTTGAGCTCAAAAGATTTCACCGACACTACTTCACTTCGACAAGAGTCCACCCTGCTTGTTCGCCAAGACATCAAGGAAAACTCAAACCTTTCGCTGATACCATGCGTTGTCAGCAGGAGATCATGGTGAGACCCTTCCCTTCGGCGAGAGCTCGAACCATCTTTCAGGGAGTCCGCGGTTGATCGGAAAGACCTTAGGCCGAACACAGATGGCTTGGCAACTGATTGAGCCCATAAGTAAAAATTAGGCAACATTTCTAGTGACCTTTGCTGGATGTTTTCCTACTAAACCTGGAAACCAGTAGCCAAAAATTTCCCATTGCGCTCAGAGTCAGTAAAAACCTCAGATCAGACCGAGAGTAGTTCACACATGGCTGCAACTCACTTGAGACTCATGAAGCAGATCAGGGCACTGGAAACTTGTTGAAACTGAAGAAACTGAAGTGAAATTATTTACTGTGCTGGAACAACACTTAGGGAATGAAACAACAATTAAACTAAAGTGCAGAAGCACTTATTGAAAGCATAAAACCTATTCTACTCTATATAATGATAAATCATACCTCAAAGCAACGTTTGAGGTGAATCCCATTAACTGGGATTTGTAACCCTTCTCTATCCATGTTTGATAACTAGAATTCATTATGCTCCTTGCATTCAGTAACAACAAAAGGACTTGCCCAGAAATGGTCAAATTTTGTATGTTTTCCTAGACCGCTCTTTAGCACATCCCACTTGAGAACAACATCCCCTTCCTTGAAAAATTTGGCTGTAGATTTTTTATCAAATATTTTCTTCGTTTGAAGCTGATGATACTCCAAAGTTTTCATTTCCTTGCCTCTTGATTCTTTGAGCTCCATGAGCTCTGCATATCTCACATACATTAGGTTTTTCTCTTCATACATCTCCAACTGGTGAACAATGTCTAGAGCTGGAAGCTCTATAGATAGAGGTAATCTAGCCTCTTTACCATAAATGAGTGCATATGGAGAATTACCAACTGATCTCTTAGGGGTTATTCTATCTGCCCAAAGTGCAGATTTCAATGTAGTATGCCAAATTCTTTGATTCTCCTCCATAGTCCTCTTAATGATTCTGATCAAGTTTTTATTTGTACTTTCAGCTAATCCATTACCCTATGGGTAATAATTGGAGGAAGTATTCAAATGAATTCCATGCTTAATAGAACAATCTGTGACTCTTAATCCAACAAATTCTAGAGCATTATCTGAAATGATGGAGTCAGGAACTCCAAATCTGGTGATTATATCTTCATAAAAACTCAAAACTGAAGATTCATTTGCTTCTTTCAAAGCTGCTGCTTCTATCCATCATGTGAAATAGTCTGTAGCAGTAAGCACCCACTTGTGACCAACACTAGATGGTGGATTAATTGGTCTAATAAAGTCAATGCCCCATCTCATGAAGGGTTGCTCTACCTGAATTGGATGTAAAGACATAGCTGGTAACTTTTCCTTTCCTGCAAATAAAGCACACTTGATACACTTCCTTGACCATGCATATGCATCTTTAAACAAGCTGGGCTAGTAGTAACCAGCTCTCATAATTTTCCAAGTAGTTGTCCTTGGAGCAAAGTGACCTCCTGAAACTCCATCATGAAGCTCATGCAATACCTTTTCTATTTGGTCAGCATCAATGCACCTTAATAAAACACCATTCAAATCTTTCCTAAAAAGAATATTATCAATAAGGACATAAGGAATTGACTGCAATCTGAAGTATCTTCATTTTGCTCTGTCTAGACCTGGTGGACATTCGCCAGTATGAAGAAAGTGGGTTATCTCTTGAACCCAACCCACAACTGATGTAGGTACAACACCTTGAACATTTTGAGGCTGACCAGTATTAATCAAAACAACACCAGTTTCTAATTTCTGTGCATCTTCAAAAGTGGAGGCAAGCTATTAACAAAGTCCTCTACCCCTGACAAGTTTTGTGATGTTGATGTTGACATCAAATTCCATTATTTTTGTGATCCACCCTGCTCTTTTTCACTCAGATCTTTGTTCAATAAAAATTCCTTCACACCTGGGTGTGCAACCAAAATATGAATTTTATTGTTTGAAACTAGAGGCTTAAACTTCTTTAGGCTTCTGATCACAGTGAGAACATGTTTCTCAACAAATGTATATTTCTCTTCACAATAAGCAAGTACTTGACTAAAGAAAGCTATTGGTTGCTCTAAATTATCCCTATTTTTCTGAACCAGCATAGCAGAGATTGAACTAACGCTGCCAAAAGCATATAAGAAGAAGTCTTTAGAGAAATCTAGATTTACCAGTGTTGGAGCTGATGCTAAAGCTTCCTTGATTTCTTCAAAACTATGTTTTGCTTCTTTAGTCCAACTGAAAACTGCATTCTTTTTTAGCATGGAAGTCAAAGGCTGTAATAAATTTGCAACATCAGGAATGAATCTTCTTAAAAAGTCGATCCTCCCTAAAAAGCTCTGCAATCCTTTCTTATGATTAGGTAATGGTAGTTCAAGTATAGCTTTAACTCTTTCAGGATCAATGGTAACTCCGTTTTTTCATACTATGTGGCCTAACAGTTTATCTTCATGAACTGCAAAAATCCTCTTGGTAGGATTGAGAGATATTCCATATTCTCTGCATTTTTCAAAAACTTGCTTTAGATGTGACAAGTGTTCATCTTCCTTCTTTGAATATATAGTTATGTCATCTAAGTACACCAGCAAAATTTTTTGGATTAAACTCTGAAATGCCATATCCATGGCATGCTGAAAGGTGGCACCAGCATTAGATAAACCAAAAGGAATTCTCTTGTAGGCCATAGTGCCCCACTTTGTTGTAAATACTATTTTATACTGATCCTCCTCTTTGACTAAAATTTGGTTATAACCAGAATACCCATCTAGAAGAGAAAATCTTTCTGAACCAGCAACAACTTGGAGAATTTGTTCCATAGACAATAACGGATAATGATCCTTCAGAGATGCTCTGTTAAGATCTCTAAAATCCACACATAATCTTATCTCACCGCTCTTTTTTCTAACCGGAACAAGGTTAGAAACCCAAGATGTGTGTTTAATTGGAAATACAATATCCCCCTCAACTAACTTGGTCAGCTCTTTGATCATCAAGGGTTCAAGCTTGGGTTTCAATGGTCTCTGTTTTTGTCTAACAGGCTTGACATCAGGTTCTAACTCAATTGTATGTTATGCAATATGAGGATCAAACCCTCTTAAATCAAAATATTTCCAAGAAAAAACATCATGATATTCTTGGCACAAAACGATGAAAGCTCTCTTATCTTCAAGTGAACAGATCTTGCCTAATTTGAGAAGCTTACCTTTAAAGATTTCCACTTCTTCATAATGATCTTCTTGCACTTGAATGCCGACTTTATTCTTCTTAAGCTAGTCATCAGAATTGAATATGGATTCCAAGGTAACCAGCCCTTTGGGAAGTTTATTTGTCTTCAGTTGTATCACTTGATCATCATACTGTTGTTTGATCTTTTCTTGGTTCACTGCAGAAAATTGATCTTCTTGTAGCAAAAAGGTTAAAATCTGTTCATCACTTTCAAATACCTGCCAGTTAATGTTGTTATCAGGAACTGATGGCCTGATAACCACCTTGACATACTGCTATGTTTTATCTTTTTTAATATCGCCTGGGATATCAAATTGTGCTCTAATTGTTGCAAGTCTACCAACATGCTTATTCTGATTTCATGGAACAAAAATCAAATTGAAGGCATTAAATTCCTCAATTATATTCCATACCGTATTTCTGTAAGACTTCAAAGCATCATTCTTGGCAACATTCATCCCCCTAACCTGATTAACTATCAATTCACTATCTCCATAGACTTTCAAACAATTGATTCCTCTTTTCCTTGCCCACTCAAGGCCTTTAATGAGTCCTTCATACTCAACACTGTTGTTAGAATAGGAAAAAGAAAAATGAAAGGCTGAAAAATACTTATCACCTAGTGGAGAAACCAACATTGCACCTCCGCCTACTGCATTCTTGCTTCTAGAACCATCAAAAAACATTTCCTAGAGTTCACTTTGTTGTTGCAACAATTGATCTGTACTTTTTTTGAGGTTTGGAACCTCTGCATCAGGTTCAAGCATCACATAATTACCCATACCGACATCTTGAATAAGGTCTTCAAGACTGTCCAACACATTTTCAGCTGCCCACTCATGTAGCAGCACATCAGGAACAATTTCTGCTTGAATTTTTTGAGCAGCAGCCAGCTCACTCTTAGTAAAAATGACAAAATTTGTGTCTACAATAGTAGGAACAATATTGATAGGACTTGGGTTATATGGCTCAATGTGATCTTTGGACAACCTCTCAGATTTAATGGTAACCTTAGTTCCATATCTTGTTCTAAACAACATATGTGACCAATCAGCTGACACATAACCACCTATCTTAGTTGTAAAGTCTCTTGAGAGGCACAAAGAAAAGAAAGGTGGGAGATCTATGACACATGTTCTGAGGAACTGAAAAATTAGGACAAGCATGAAGGGTAAGACTCAAATCTTTAATAATACCCAATGTATTAACAGAAGTACCATCCAATTGAATCACTCCTTTCTCCAAAGGCTGATACTTTAGTCCAAGCTTATCAGCAACCTGCTTTGGCATTATTGAGCTACTAGCTCCATTGTCTACCACACAGTTATGAACTAACTTATCACCTATGATTATAGATTCATAAAATTGAGGTGGTTTGACTTCTTTTCCTGCCTCTTTGCTTAGTTTTTTATCCTTTCCTTGAGGATTATTTGTCAATATAGTTCTGACTTGACCTATTGGAGACTCAGATTCATTAGACACTTTAAAATTTGACAAAGCTGAATGTAGCATATCCTTTTGACCTGGGATAACTAATGAATCCCACATAGACATCGTTATATTCATCTTTTTCATACTATCAAGAATATTATAGGGTACAACTGGGCTCACTTTATGATGTACCTTTATGCCAGCATGATCAGCTTGCAAGTATGGCTAATCCTTAACTGGGAGTTGTTGATTTCTTCGCAAACCATGAGTTACTTGAGACGTAGATGGTTCTGTAGCTGTTGCTCTCCCTTTATCAGTTGCTTGATCCAACTCAAAAGCTCTTTTCTTCACCCTTGTGTTAGCTGCAACTGGAGAATTATCTACATTCAATCCACATAATTCCTCACCTTTCCAGTTAAGTAGGGTAGTATCATTAGTAGGCTGATCTTGGTGTTGTGGAGATGCATCATTTAATTCATTCTGTTGTGAACTCGAGGCATTCTATACCATAAGTGCCTGATTAATGAGTCCATTTGAGCAAGTAACCTAATTGTGAAGTTGGTTACAAGGGTAGCACCACTCATAATCTGCTGCTAGGTTGTTTTGAATAGGGACAAGATCCTTAACTGCACTAACAGGTGCTGGAGCATAAGCCTAAAAAGGTCTTGTGTTTACATTCTGTCTTGGGCCCTGGTAGCTCCCTTGATAAGCCTGTCTATTGCCTTGATATTGCTATTGCTGACCTGCATTTTGCTGTTGATAGGGCCTATTATATGATTGCTACTTTTCCAAGGTCACAAGTTTATTTCCAAAAGTCTATAATAAAATTTTGATCTCCTATAACTCACTTGTAGATCTTGAAACAACAGTTTCTTGTGTTACGACAGCTGGAACAGGTGGAAAAGGTGCAAAAGGTGGTATTTGCAAAGGAATATTTGAATGAATATCTAGAAATATAGGCATTGGTGGCCTAGGAGAAAGTTTACTAGCTTGTATTAGGATGTTTTTAGCTCTGATTGCTACTTCAAATGCATTTGGTAGAGAAACACCCCCCATTGATTGTATCATAACGGCTATATCACTGTTAAGAGCCTTCAAAAAGTATAAAAATGCATATTCTGGAGGTGGTCTCACTGTTACTCGAATTCTATCCCAAGTTCTTTGAAATTTGAAGTTGAAATCATTCATTTTCTCCTAAGGAGCTCTTTTAAGTGTAGTTAATTGCTCCAACAGAGAAAAATTATCAGACCTGTCCTAAAACTGTCTGTGTAATTTGTCACCCAACTCATCCCAAGTGGCAGCTGAACCTACTCCAAGGCTCCTGAACCATTGTAATGCTTTTCCTTTGAATGATGCTGCAAGAAGTCTTACAACTACATCTTCTTGTGTGATATGGTGCACACCACATAAGGAAGCAACATCTCGTATATGTTCAATCGGGGTAGTCTGATTTTCCCCCATGAAAATTGGAAAGCTTTTCAAAGATGCCATGTGAATATCATTGTGCTGTGTCAAATTTAATGGACTACTTCCATTAAATGGCACAAAAGGCTGATTTCTGGGAGCAACCATTAGAGGTGGATTTACTTGCACTCTAGGTGAAACAAAAGACAAGACAACAATATGGAATCTTATAGACGGAGGAGTAGATTTCGTTCTTCTAGAATAAACAGATGTTGCCCCTGTCCTTTTTATTACCCTGCCTTGTCTTTTGGGTGGTGATAGTTGCAAGTATTCAAAAGGAACTAAGCTGCTCCTTGTTTGAACTCTTCTCATAAACTGTAAAAGTGTTGATTCTGAAGTTCTTCCTCTTTATGGAGTCACCAAGCATGCAAAAATTGACTTCTACAAAGTCTGAAGCTTGCTGGTTGCATACCAAACCAACAATATAATGTGGAACTGGTCCCACCGGGCGTGCCATAAATTGTTATCACCTGAAATTGCACCCTATTGAACCTAATGTTCAACACCTCAGTGTAACATAGGAAGACCTCCAAAGCTGTGGGTCACTTGTAGACAGATGTCAACCTCCGGAGAAGGCCGGCTTCCTTTGGTATCACCTAAACACTGATTTTATAAAGGAAAAGGGAGAAGAAGTGTATAGAAATAAAACTAAATACTATGGTGATACACCCAACTGATAAGAAATCATGAAATGAAAACAAGATGAACATACACTGGAAAAATAATGGTAGCTATTTCATTCACTCAGAATAACCTCTATGAACTTATGCATCATTCTTGAAAAGGCTTGATCTACATACATATTTTAAGAAGGAAACATGAATTTCACAACTTTAAGGTATGAATGCAGACTTAGAAAAGCACAGTTCAAAATTTGCATAATCTAAAAGACAGAAATGAGAGTAGTATGAACACTAACACTGGTTTCCAAGGTAAAATATGTGTTTGATATTCCAAAATCAAAATGAGTTACAAAGCATACATCAGTTGAGAAAGGATTGTTAAAAATCACTAACTCTTGAGAATGCATAATCCAAACACTTTTACAAAGAGGCAAAAATGCCTTAATAAAAAAAGATGTCGACCCCTAGGGCTTACAAAAATATTAGCATTCATAAAGATCTACCCTTAGATATTTTAATGAAGTTAATGCTGCATTCAAGTGTATCCCTACTATCCATATTGGTGACAGATCGCCCTCAGGGGAAGCCCTAAGATCTTTTACAACATTAACTTCTGGTCCTCGTGTCTACCCTCGAATCTCCTTGCCGAGTTTCCTTGAATGCTTCTGAGTGTTACCATAAATGTCGATCCCATCCTCTTCCAGTAGAGACCCCCGCTGTCATGAAGACTCGTGGCCTTTTCTGTTTGTAGGTTGACTTCCTCTGCAAGCAGCTTTAGACTTTCCCATTAGATCTCCACACTATTTTTCATCGAGCTGCTCCATCGCCTTTGATCTCAGAATAGATCCATACCACTGCATTCCGTTGATCTTCTTTTCAGGGGTGGTCAATCAGTCAAATGTATAATGGTTTGCCTTTAGTTCTCTCTGATTGGTTAAAATCCTGCCACACAAGATCCCAGGCGATCAGAGGTCCTCCATTAGAATTGCATGTCAGTGAGACACTAATTGTGTCTCCCCGATGTGAGTATCCCCTTCAGCAGTTATTAGCATAACTTACCACTATTGGCGAGACTTCATAGCGAACTCCTTTCGTTTCCCCAAGCTCACTTAATTTCTGCTAGACCCTATCGGGTCAGCAAGAATTCATGTCGATGACACCTCCCTTCGCCGAGACACCATCGGGTCAGCTAGACATTATGCCGAAGGCAAGATCCTTTGGCGAACTCATTTCATCTCGGCAAGACCCTGTCGGGTCGACAAGAGTTCACGTTGAAGCTACCATGCTTTGGTGAGGGCTTATTTCAGTCGAGGAGACATCATTCGATCGGTGAGACCGTTCGCTGAGCTCATTTTGTTTCTGTGAAACCTCACCCCGTCAGTGAGACATCATGCCGAGCTCCTCCTATTTCAATGAGACCCATCACAGTCGGCAAGACCCTATGCTGAGCTGAAAATATTTCACTGACGTTGCTTCACTTCGGCAAGAGTCCACCCTGCTTGTTTGCCGAGACATGAAGGTGAACTCAAACCTTTCGCCGAGACCATGCACTGTCGGTAGGAGATCATGGTGAGACCCTTCCCTTCAACGAGAGCTCAGACCATCTTTCAGGGAGACCACGGTTGATCAGCAAGACCTCAGGCCGAACACATATGGCTTGGCGACCGATTGAGTCCATAAGTAAAAATCGGGCAACAATTATAGTATGTTGTTATTGTACTGAGTAGTTTATTTTTATAACTTCTATAATTTCAATATAAGTTTGTTGATTTAGATCATTTCTTGAACTCTTGTTTTAAGTAAATGCATATGGAGTTTATTTTATATTATTTAATGAACTTCTTAGGCTTTTCATCTGTGCTCTTTGTTATTTTGGGACATGCAGATTGCTAAACAAACCCTTAAATCCCATCTGAAAGGTAGATTTACCATGCCCACACCTACATCTTGGCGCATTTCCTTAGATCTTTATTTTATATATCTGCTTCCATTTCCCATTCTAAACCCCCCAAAATACAAAAGAAACCGACTTCTTTAAAAACCTAGATGTCACTTAGTTTAGCGTAATTGGTCCCCACATTAACTAAGTTTCCCATAAGATTGTTGCTTGAAATTTTTAGGCATCGATAGTTTCATTTTCTGGCATGCCCAATGGGACTACTTTAATGCACCTAAATATAAAGTGGGTGTATGAGTCATTGGCCTATTACTAGATCCCAAACAATGAATAACCCTGGCCTACTAGTGCCACCACTAGTAATAGTATGAACTAGAACCCATCGAGGGAACATTCTGATCCCTCCACTAGCCATGTTGCCAATTGATAATATAAATTATGTGGCATGGGATGACAAAATCCTCCTTATAGCACTAGTATAACCTACCGTCTAGGCCCCTATCCTGAACTCTGCTTTAAAAGTTGCACCAAAATTCACTTAAGAAGGCACAAAAACACCATTCAAGCACCTAAAAGATGTGGTAGACGTGTATTTGGTGGATGGTGTTACCTACAAAAATGTTGCACTAAGGTTGCTCACAACCTCCTTTAAAGGCAGAGCACTAGATTGGTATCACACTTTGGGAGCCAATACCATTGGTACCTAGGATCAGCTCGGAGACCCTTTCTATGATATATTTTCAAATAATGGAGATTGATCTTCGCTATATCATCAGCTAGCCACCATAAAGTGGGCCCCTCAAGAGGCCATGAATGACTTTAATGCCTGGTTTTACATAACTTGAAAAAGGATTCAACCTGCAATCGGTTCGCCTATAGATTTAGAATTTATGTTCTATCTAAAGTCTCTCAAGACCAACATTTTAGTGATGATCCAGTCCCTTGTTGGGAATGCTTTTCGAGGTGCATATAGAGTTTCTATTCAGGCAGAGAATAATTTGATCAATGCCAGAAAGTTACCACCTCGGCCCGCTATGCATATATTTCTATCGAGTTGTCGATTCTCACCCAACAGATAGCATCTACTAGTGCATCTAATTCTTTTCAATCCATGTATGCATATCCAAGTGCACTATAGAGTGTTGCTTCTACATCTAATTTTTCAAAAGATGAGATGAGCAATGTTAAAGAGTTGTTGCAGAACATCTCCAATGAAATAACTACCATCAAGTATAACCAATCCATGCCTCCAAAGCCAACTTACCAAAATTATCAAGATGGAAAATATTCCTACCAACAAAATTAGTTCCAAGGAGGCTCGCGCACAAATCCACAGACTCAAATGAGTAATTAGATGGTTCTGGTACCTACTCTACTGCAGAATGCTCACCCAAGCTTGAGTAGAGAGTTGAAAGTGGGACAAAATAATCTCGCTAATGACATCAATCCTTGGTGCTTCCCCTGAAATGAAGCACATATACCCTAAAATTTCCCACGTGGAAAACTACAACAAAGAGTGACGGAACAACGTAGTCAAGGTATGGCATTAGATTTAGGAGGCTATGTATATGCCTCTTCACAAATGGAAAACATGGTACTCACCGTGAAAATGCAAGGAATGTCCCTAGAGTAAGAAAAAAATATAGCTCTAGATCATGTTCTCTTCTCATGGATGGAAGAAGAGGCAGTGTTTGCAAATGATGCATCCACATCCAAAGGCCTGTAAGTGTAGTCCAATTACAACACTCGCTCTAAGAGGAGATTCATGGGTGAACCAGTCATCCCTCAACCCAAAAGTGTCTCTGACCAAACTCCTAGTACCTTTGCAGTTGCACAACAATTTCAGCCATGAAGATAAATTTTTATAACAAGGTCTATGGAATAGAAGCCTCTAAATCCTCCGCCATTCAATGTGGTGGAACAATTGAAAAATTCCTCTGCTAATGTGTCCCTTTGGGATATCTTAGCTATTCCAAAGCATAAGTCATTGCTATAGAAGGCCTTACTTGAAGATGCAAGCACCGAGCCAATAGAGAAATCTCTCAAGGGAAGGGTTGTGGATCCATCACCACTAGCTAAAGTCCTCACAAATAGTGAAGATGAAGCCTCTATTGAAGTTAAAGCTAAGCTGAAACCAAAACCATTTTTCCTAACTCTTATTGTGGGTAAGAAATTGTTGCACAATTTTATGATTGACTCTGGTGCTAGTACCACAGTCATGCCTAAGCAGATAGCTAAAGCCTTAGGACTTAGCTATGAAACTTTGAAAAGAGGGGTTATGCAGCTTGATGGGAACAAGGTTGAAACTTTAGGTGTCATTAAGGACCTCCCCCTGACTCTATTCTCCTGACCTAGCATCATATTTCTACAAGATACCATGATCATAGATGTTCCCACCATGTTCGGTCTTTGATTATCCTAGGAATTCACTTCCAAGATAGGTGGATTTATTTCCTTGGACTGGTCACACCTAATCCTCATAACCAAACACAGAGCTAAAATGAAGATAGTGTTTAAACCTCTACATTTGGAACATGTGGCCGATGAAGGTATGATCAAATTTGAGACCGTTCATACCTCTTTCACCAAAGAGGAAATATATTGTACTCAACTACTACAGCATGAGAAGGTGACTAGAGACTGAAATGATTCAGAAGAGGTCCTCTTGAGTGAATGTATAGACATTGATCCTTTCAGCAACTATCATGCTACCAGATTGGGAACCTATGTCATTTATGTTGAAGATCAAGTGATTCCAAAGGTCATGAAGGAACCCAAGAATGGCCAAGCCTTTGAGCTATGGAAACTACATTTTGATGGAGTGAGATGTAAAGTTGGTGTAGGAGCTGGGATATGTTTGACGTCCCGATTCAATGAAAAGACCCTAAGGTCTTTCTGATTTCAGTTCACCTGTTCCAACAATGAAGTTGAATATGAAGGCCTAGTGCAAGGTCTAAGTCTTATGGAATGGATGGGCATTAAGCAAATAATGGTGTTCAAAGACTTCAAGCTAGTGGTCAATCAAGTCTAAGGGCTCTCTGTAGCCAAGAATTTACACATGAGATCCTATAGACACAAAGTTTGGGATGTAATTGAAATCTTTGAAGCCTTCAGTACCCAGACAGTTCCTAGAGAGAAAAATGTAGATGCAGATTGCATGTCAGCAATTAGATCTCAATTTGACCCTGTTCCTGACCTAATTCATAACATACACTTTGTATGAGTGATTGTCCAACCGAAAATCATAGTTAATGATCAAAGCTGACAAGTGTTCAAAAGTGATGAACACATTACCTCATTCCTCCAAAAATTAGGAGAGTTTGCTGAGCAACTCCAACTAAAAATTTCCAAGGCCTATGAAGGGAACATTATTTAGTTGAGGACCAACAAGCTTCCAAAAGGACTGGTCACTCTTGAAAACCTATTCAATTGTGATGATGCAAAGAATGACAAGAGGAATTTTGTAGTGGAAAAAAGGGACTATGTTGTTTTAGGTTGGAGTTGGAAGGAAGCTCAAGGTCGAAAAAGATGTCCCGTAACACGATAAAGAAAGGCTCATTCAGTTTTTTAAGAAATATGGAGTAGTGGCTTGGTCATATGATGACCTCAAGGGATATGATCCTGAAATAATCCAACACACTATAGAGTTGACAGAAGAAGAAAAACCTATATGTCAGAAGTAGAGGCCAATAAATCTAAAGATTGGAGCCTTCATGGCACAGGAGTTGACAAAGCTAATTTAGTCTCAGATTGTCTTCCTAATCAAGCACAACACATGAGTGTCCAACCTGGTTCTTGTTTGAAAAATGAATGGAGACATCCACTTGTGTGTGGATTTATAGGACCTAAACAGAGCATCCCTGAAGGACCACTATCCCTTGCAAATAGTGGCAAGCTTGGAAATATTTACTCTACTAGATGAATTCTTCAGTTACAACCAAATCCAGGTAAAAGAGGAAGACCAAAACAAGACAACATTCACTACCAAGTGGGGAATGTTTTCCTGTGCCAAAATTCCTTTCGATTTCTCAAATGTGGGAGCTACCTTCCAACGGGCAATGGATATTGCTTTTAGATAATTGATCAACAATATTATTTTAATATACTTGGATGATTTGAATGTATTCTCGAAATCTAAGGATGATCATTTTGATCATCTAGAAATAGTTTTTAAAAGATGTCAGGAGTTCAGGGTGTCCTTGAACCCAAAAAAATGTGTCTTCAAAGTTTCACAAGGAAAACTATTGGGGTACATGGTGTCCAAAGATGGAATTGCAATTGACTTGGAGCGGATGAAGGGAATTAAAGAGCTCCCCATACCTATCAATAAGAAGGGAGTTCAATCCTTTATGGGAAAGGTAAAATTTGTGAGAAAATTCATTTATGATTTATCAGGACTAATTAGACCTATTACCTTGATGCTTAAGAAGGATCAATTGTTCAAATGGACAAAAGAGGCCAAAGAAGCCTTTGAGAAGGTTAAGGATGGTATTTCCTCAGCTCTTGTGCTGGTAAACCTAGACCTATCAAAGGACTTCATAATGTATGTGTTCAGTAGAAAATCCAACATTGCTACTATTTTGACCCAAAAGGACGATGAAGGAAAGGGAGAACATCCAATAGCATTCCATTCTCGGACCTCAAAGGATTATGAAATGAATTACAACTTTGTTGAAAGGCAAGCATTTTCCATTGTTAAGGGGCTCAAGAAGTTCTGACACCTCATATCTTGCAACAAGGTGGTTGTATATGTCATGCATTCTAGTGTGCGTGAATACATTATGGAAGGAGAAATCACAGAAAAAAGGGCCAAATAGATTACTAAGATCTTGGAATATGACATTGAGGTTAGGCCCACAAAGACTGTCCGAGGAAGAGGATTGTGTGAATATTTGGTGCATGATCAAGAAATTCCAGCTAAAGAGGAACAACCAGAGTTGATCCTAATGAATGAACTTGAGTTTGAAGGCTACTGGTTGGTAGATCAAATGAGATTCATGCAAACTGGGAAATATTTGATGGGCCTCCCTTCTCAGAAGAGAAGATTCTACAGATTACAAAATAACAGATATGTTCTCATTGAAGGAGTCCTTTTCAAGAGGAACTTCAATGGAGTTTTGCTGTGGTGCGTCACCATAGAGAAAGCCTAGAAAATTTTGGAAATTTTTCACAACAGTCCCACAGGTGGACACTTCTCTACAAAGACCACCGCCATCAAAATTATGTGTGCCAGATATTTCTGGCCTACACTATTTAATGACTCACACTCTTTGGTTAAGGGATGCAAAGAATACCAATTCATCACAGGGAGAAGGAAAAACTAAAAAAATGCCCCTAAATCCAATTGTTACCGAGGAACCCTTTGCACAATGGGGCCTTGATTTCATTAGGATGATTAATCTCGCCTCCAATGTTGAACACAAATGGATTCTCACGACTATGGACTACTTTACCAGATGGATCGAGGCCATGCCTCTGAAGAATGCGAAAAAGGAAAGGATTGTGAACTTTCTTGAGGAATGAGTAATGAGATTTGGCTTGTCGAGGACCATAATCTATGATAACGCTAAGGATTTTCTAGGCTCAAAGGTATGTCAATTTTCACTCAACCATGTCATATTCATAAAAACATCTTCAAATTACTACTTGTAGGGAAATGGCCTAGTCAAGTCTACGAATAAAAATTGTTTGACTTATTAAAAGAATTGGGTCAGAGCATCAAAAGGAGTGGCATAAGAACCTTTGGGAAACACTTTGGGAAGATTAGATAACTAATAATCAAGTCCTTAAGACTTCACCATACAATCTGGTATATGGGAAGGAAACACTATTTCCCATCTCCATGGAAATTCCTGCATTATAGTTGCTCAAGTCTCGGAAGGTGGAACAAAACGGAGCCATGGAGGTTTGATTGGCCGAGTTGGAGGTACAAGAAAAAAGAGAAAAGACCCTGATGGCCATGAATAATTGCCAACAGGTAATTAAAAGGTTGTTTGACAAGAATACCTCAGACCAAGGTCTTAAATGTGGAGACCTAGCGCTAAAGTTCAATGAGAGGGCCGCAAAGCCTAGCCAACATGAAAAATTTGATAGTTTGTGGGAAGACCCTTTTAGAATAATTCAATGCAAGCAACATAACACATTTGAATTATAAAATATGGAGAAAGAAGCATTGGGGATTCCAGTTAATGAAATCCACCTTAAATTGTTCAATTAAGCTTTGTTAATTATTTTGCAAGTGTAAATATGTAATTATTGTAAATTTTATTTTGTTCTTTTGTTCGTCTGGTCTTTCCAAAGGAACCCATAATGTAGGAAGCAGAAAGCAAAAGAGATAGAAATTTAATAAAAGTTGTATATTCATTAGATGGTATTATATACTTCGATATTACACTTCCAAAATGGCTTTAAGGCCATACTTTTTGAGTATATCTATATATACTATGCAGTTTTTTCGAAGGATGTATTAAAAGCCTTTTAAGGAATATATACAAAAAATGGAAAAGGGGGAGTCCATTATTCAAGAAGGAGCATTAGAAGCGTCAGTGGCATCTGGAACAACTTCATTAGCAGGATCATTAATGGCAGTAGGAGCGCCAGTAGTAGCAATGGCAAGTGGTGGAGGAAACACCAGGTTTTTGAAATTAGTATACTAGCCCACGCCATAAAACAACACCACATTGTAGCAACTTAGAAGGAAGTCACAAGCACGAGTGAACCTCTTGCGGTGCTCTCCAATCTATAGAATGAAAAATCCACTCGAAAATAACATCCATGGCACCACTGCATCTTCTTCTATATACCCACAAATATTTCTTGCTATAGGGAGTCCAAGGCCATACACTACATTTGTCATGACCTCACCAAGGACACTGAGGTAGTTCTTTGGAAAGATCTCCATCGTCAGGCACATAATCATCTACTTAGGGACCTATATATCAAGCAAGGACACAACAAAGTGAGAGAAAATGTCAGTATTGACCCTATACTTATCATCATACTCTATGCAATCCCTTCCCAGTATTCACTTCATTGCTATAATGGCCAATGAATTCTTGTTCTTCATGATGCATTTCAAATTCCTATTAGAAATTCACCTAAAAATATTGTCTGTGACTTATTGCTAGTGAGCATAATCAGAGTATTCATTGCAAACTACCAAATGCTAATTCTTCCCAATTACTAAGTGCAATTCTGCTGTTGTCTTAGGATCTATTTGTAGAAATATTTGAGGTACATGCGTGTGATAAGCATGATGCTAATCCAATATTAATGCTGAAATCCCATCAAGAGTATTAACTCAAAAATCACACCAAGAGCTAACTTAAATTTCCCACCCAGTTGTGTCTGCTATGTACGAATTGCTATGTGCGAAGTTAAGGAGAAGTAATTAATTAGCACAAATTAGTGGCAGTCCCAAGTGATCATCCATATGGTTAGGTGTTGATGTGTCATGTTGTGGGAATTTTTTAGTCTCCAAGGATGAACTCGAATCTTTTTGTGTACTCATTACACTTTGGCTTAATTATTCTTTTTAAGATATTAATTGTAAAGCATACAAAAGATTTTGTATGCCTTCAATTGCTGCCTCAATTTCCCAGGAAATCATGTCATAGGACATAATGACTAATCACCATTATGAATGATTTTCTTTTCAAAGGGAAAGTAATTCATTTTGCATGAACAAGAGAGTTGGTAGTACATGCTAAATTTATTGCAAAAAGGAAACCACTATCTACAACGCCAAGTTGAGAAAAGACTAAGTGTTGCATGAGAAAGAACAACACTGTGAAGAGATTTTTGAGTATGCTATTCATCGCTAAGAGCTTTGAGTGTAGAATTTTCCAAGGAACCCAAGTGAATTGTAGAGAGTTTGTACATTGCTAAGGTCCACAAATTCCTGAAATAGCCCAGAATATTCAGATGGAAGCACAAGGAAAAGTGAATTAAAACCTAGCTTACACCATGCATGTGACACCAATGGCCAACATTTTTGATGACACCTCTTATGCTTTGCTTGGGATACCAGAGAAGCCGAAGTGGGTTTGCACGTGGGTAGTTGACAAGAAGGTTCATAGGGACTAGAGCCTGATAATAGAGGAATGGGATAACATTCATGACCCCATCCTTAAAACCAACCCTAATAGTCTTAGGGAAGTAGCCTGTGAGAGGATGAAAGTGGCCACTAATGAACATCTGTACGAACATCTATTGGTGTACAAGGTATGTTTCTGCGGTCTCCTACAATATATGGTCCTTTTTGTGCATTATTTCCTAGAGCTAGTTCATGAGGGCATTCAACATCTCAACCCAGATACCAATGTCATTGAAGGCTAGGAGATGAGGGTTATAATCAACATGGAGGCTATCAGGGACATGCTATGCATCCCTAAAAGGGTATCTAGAGCAGAAAATATGGATCATCACTCTAGAAAAGGGGGAAGATTTTTGGAGAA
Organism: Sequoia sempervirens; assembly: GCA_007258455.2. NCBI lineage: Eukaryota > Viridiplantae > Streptophyta > Pinopsida > Cupressales > Cupressaceae > Sequoia > Sequoia sempervirens. The sequence continues at coordinate 745,748,334 of VDFB02193867.1, forward strand.
CCAAAGATCTCTCTCTAGACTTTTATAATCAGGAAACCTGGAGGCCTTAGGAATATTTGGAAAATCCACCACAAATTCCAGTCATACACAATGATTTTAGCATGGACTTGCAGGAGTCCTTCTCTATGATGGATTTTTTTTGTGGCATGGATGAGGACAAGTTCATTGAAACTTTTCAATTGGGTCTGGGTTTTTAGCTAAGAAATCAACATTCCTTATTTTGGTATGGCTTTGTAGAAGTTATTGTTTGGGAAATACTGAGACAAATTAAGGAATAAAACATGCATTGTAAGTTTAGGTTTCCTTCTCTCCTTGCTCATATGTTTTTACACCACAACCCTGAATTTTTTAGAAAACGACCGAGTTTAGCTATTTTTGATGAGAAGGGAGTAAGAAAGCCAGTTTTTGTATGGACTCCCCTCCTCTCTGTAACATATGATTACTACACCTTTTTAGAGTGATTCTTGACTCCAAATTTTCAAGACTTTAGTGAAGATGGAAAGCTTTATCAGCTTTCCACCGATCAAACAAGATGGATGCAGATTTTTTGTCCTCACTATGATTAGTTTTTCGGGGAGGATTTCACATTCATTAGGATGCATGGATTTACCGAGGAACCATTCCGGCTCCTGACATGCATTACAAATCAGGTGTTGGCCCTTGAGATGTTTGGGAAAGTGTCAATTATTGACAATAACTATTTAGGGGGAAGAAGAAGCAAGGATTTTTCTTTTGCCGCTGAGCTTCAAAATAATGGTAATGGTAAAGAAGTAGACACATGGTCTACTAGAAGTAAAATTGGCTCTTCTGGGGCTGGTGTTAATTTGTGATGAGTGGAAATACAACACTGAAAATGACTTAGCAGACCTAAATGTCAAGGTGACTCACAACTCCCAGCCTTACTAGGAAGATCGACATAATCCAAAGTCAGAATAGGATGAACTATTTGTGGACCTGGCCTATATTCCTACTGAAGAAAGGAGGTCACCGTGGATCTCTTTCTATTTTCCTATGGAAAATCCTAATGAGAAGCACCAAATGGGGGCCACCCTTCACAATAATTTGGTCAAGCATTGGCAATGGAGCAAAGAGAAAATTGCCTCCTTTTGGATTTATCATCAGGAGATCTAATGCCTTGATGTCCCATTCCAAGACATAGAAAAGGATGAAAGATTCGATACTCTATGGAATAGAGGGCATGATGATACCGACGCAAGTGATGATGAGGATATAGACCCAGAGGAGGCTAAGAAATACACAATGAAGTGGAAGGAGGTAAAACAGGCCCAAGTGCAAAAGAAAGAAAAGGTGACAAAGTAGCCTAGCAAAACTTCTTCAAGGGTGTAGGTGAATATATCACATTTGGGAGCCTCACAAATAGGCACATGGGCTACAAAAAGATCTAGGGGAAGTCAACAACCTTAAGAGGTCATAGAGGTAGACAATTCTCTGCTTGATAAGAGGTAGTGCATAGATGCAACCTCTCAGGAGGGCTCACAAGAACCTGCAATGAGCCAAGGATTGGAGTCCTCCGCAGCTCAGGTATCTTCTCTCCCCCTTTTCTCACTACACAATCTCTGGTTACTTCTGCTATCTCTACCGTCTCTGCACCCCCAATTACTTTGAGTACTGACCTTTCTTTTTCGCTTCTACTTCCATGACGCAAGAGGTTTCTCTCAATTCTCACAGATCGGGCATGCAAATTTTACTCCCCTGTGGTCTATCCCACCTTTCATTTCTACTTAGTCTAGATCCACCATTGCTACCCCTTTTACTCACACTGCATCAGCTCTGACCCAACTTTCCCAACAAATGGAGTCCATTGTATCTCCGCTACCACCACCACTCCCCATTGCTTCCCCTGCTTCATAGATTGGGACATGGTATAACATTTCCCCATTCTCCCCACTAACGATCTCTCTTTCAAAGAAGAAATCAGCCAAGACTACTACTCTCTCGTTCCCTTTTTCTCTTCCTCCCGATGCACCCTTTGCTAGTGAACTGATTAGATCACCAATGGAATTTATTAGTGAAGGCAACAAAACAAGAGTATCAAAGACTCTCAGGCTCCAAAAGAGAAGGGAAAAAGATGCTAAAAAGCTGGTAGAGCCAAGCGTAGACCATTTTCAATGAGGCTCAATAGTTATTGCATTTTGCAACCATGCATCTGAACGTGATCAAACCACCAGGGAGATGTGACCTGAAGATTACACCATCCATGCTATGGGAATTGATCTGCATGTGGCCCGACCGTAAGATAAAGTTGATTTGATGGGGGAAACCCAACATGTGGCGACCACTGACTTTCTCAAATTCGGTCGCCAACTAAAGAAGAAGGAAGATGAGCTAAAAAATGTCAAGAAGAGGATAGAGGTCCTACTAAAGAAGGACAAAGCAAGGGACACCGAATTTTCACGTTTGTATCAGCAAGTGCAGATAGAAAAAGCTAGACTCCAAGAGGAACTTGCAAGGTTCCAATCCCAAGATCCCAACTTGGTCGCTGTACTACAACAGAAAAACCAAGAATTATAGGACTGATTTGCTCAAGAAGAAGAGGAGATGCAACAAAAGAATGAGGAGTTTTGGCAACAGCGAGCTCAATTGGAGCAGGAAAGGCAACATAAGGATCAAGAACTCCAGAACAAACAAGCTCAATTTTAGAGGGAGATCTAGGAAGTAAGAATTTCCCTAAAAAAGGAATCCACAACTAGAGGCCAAGCTGAAAAATGATGCTCACCGAGTTGGGGAATCTATAGGAATGACTCTTTGTTGTGGACAAAAGAATTGAGGAGCTAACAAAAGATGTCGGGTCAAAGGAGATGGAAATTGGTGCTTTGAAGAATCCTCCCTAGCCTCTTGCTACTCAGTCAGATCTCCTCTTAGTAGCCCAGTAGCTATACATTTCCTACTGGGAAAAAGTTAAGACTTTCTATTTGACTCTTCATCTAGTGCTACAATTCATGGTGGAGGCAGAAAATTTGAGCAGAGAGGTTCGTGGAACAATAGAATAATTCCCATAGTTCATAGTGGAAAGGGTGCTGAAGGTGGAAAAGTTTCTTGATAAGCTATACATTGTGGCGAATGAGGATTTGGTGAGTGTAGGGATTGTGGATCAAAGATCGACCGCTAAGAAAGTGAAGGAATTCATCTGATGTCATGCAACCATCCTCCATGCCAAAAAATGCTTGGCAATGTTGAGTCAAACTATGAACAATATGAGGATGAAATTCTCACAACTGACTCAAATGGGTTTTCCCTCACCTTTTCTCTTTGATGATTTGGTGGCCACAATGGAGCATATTGCAACAAAGATTGAGGAGAAGTAGCAGGATTTATCCACTTTTTAGAGTTTCAGTCAACTTTTTACCACTACGGATATTGAAGGTATTAATCATTAAATAGCATGACTAATTTCTTAGCTCAATTCCTGGACTAGGATATCTATGGAGCTGCCCTTCAAGGAGGTAATTGATCTACATGAGGTGCAAGAGAATCTACACACCATATAGATACCATTTGAGGCCTATTGGCTACCTCTACAGACCATGCTCTAAAAGCTCTAGCTCCATTGCCCAATGGATAGGGCTCTGGTCCTCAAACCAAAAATATTGGGTTCCCATTCTGATGGTGAAATTCCCTTGGTAGTCACCAAAAGATGTGGATTGAAAAATCTCTTGAGTTCCCTTTGGGTTGATAGCATTGTTTTGCTTGGCCTCAGCCATGGCTCGTGCCTCATATGCTTATACATCTTTGACCCCTTCTTGAATAATCTTTCCTGCTTGCTCCACATGTCTGTTGCATGATTTTTGCAAGGATTTCCTCTCGTGCTTCTCTATCAAGCCTCGTCGTGCCTCCATGTGTCAGTAGTGCGGGCCTTTATGAGCTTGCTCCCCTTTGCTTCTCTACCAAGATTTTCCCGCTTTCCTTGTAGCATCATTCCATGAGTACCTTTTGGTGGACCCCACAATAAATGTTGAGGATGAAGACTTCTCCACGTACCTTCTCTGTATGGAGTTTCATCGCAAGGAAGGGAGGAACGAATGATGAGCCCCGCCTTGTTTCCATGTGTCCTAACCAACTATGTGGGTGAGAAACACGTGTGCACATGAGAATTTTGCTACTTCCACACTAGGACCATAGTCATCATTTGAAGGGGATGCATTTGGTTCGAAGGTGACTGCATTCCATGCTTCAAAATATTTTTTGTTGCAATGACCATGGGAATCATCGTGATGTACATCATTGTAAATGCATGGAATATTTCTCTATTACTGGCTCCTTGGTAGTGGGATGTTTCTCTATATAAACTACTTCATAACTTCAAAGATAGTTTTGATTCCAAAGTTCAGAGAATACATAGAAAGTTGAAAAAGACACTAGACCTTTGTATTTTTTTTTTTATTATTATTTTAAGATTCATATACTATGCCATTGTTGTTCAACCTTTTTGTTTCTTAGCTAATTGACAAAACACTATACTGTGCTATTATTGTACTAATTAGTTTATTTGTAGAACTTCTATAATTTCAGTATAAGTTTGCTGATTCAGACCATTTCTTGAACTCTTCTTTTCAGTAAATGTGTATGGAGGTTATTTTATGTTATTTAATGAACTTCTTAGGCTTTTCATCTATTCTCTTTATTATTTTGGAACATGCAGATTGTTGAACGGGACCTTAAATCCCATATGAAAGGTAGATTTATCATGACCACACCTACATATTGGCGCATCACCTTAGTTAGATCTTTTTTTTATATATCTGCTTCCATTTCCCATTCCAAACCCCCCCAAATATAGAAGAAGCTGACTTCTTTAAAAACTCAGAGGTCACCTAGTTTAGTGCAATTGGTCCCCCCATTAATTGAGTTTCCCATAAGGCTATTGCTTGATATTTTTTAGGCATCAACACATATCAAGCAGGATAGTCATTAGATGGAAAGTGGCCTGTCTCTACCTAAACTAGCAGAGGAACCTATTTGGAAGATACCTCTCTAGGACGGTATCTACTCTCCCAATCGGGTATCTAGTATATAAGTAGTAAACAAGTTGCTCATGATCATAAACCCATGCCTCACAATCTAGGTAAGGTATCCAAATAAACTTTTCCACATCATCAAATATAACCCTCCAATACTGTAGTCTCCCAGGCTATCGATAGTGGAGCCAATAGTGGTACTAGTATGAATAAGTATCATTTGGATCCCCTCGATCAATCCCCTCTGGTCTAGTATTTACAATATGCTCCCATGCCCAAACATGGATTAGGCTGGTGCCTACTGATATGCTACTGCATCCATGGTGAACTACCTCATGCATGTCATGATATAGATGTGCTAGTACATAGTGTCCCCATGTGTAATGAGTAACCTCCTCCATCATCATTTTGATGATAATTCCCCAACCGACTGGAAATCTTTGGAATCTCCTATCTGGCATCAAAGGCCCTATGATCAATCCAACTAGAACAATAATCATGTCATCCATAATATCCAAAAATAGAGTCATATCAATCTCTAAATCTATGATAGTGAGATGTTGGACACCCAATAATCTTTGCATAGTGAGTGTACCTCTCCTAACATCATATACAACCAAATCACTATGAATAGGGATATGTAGTATCCTTTGAACATCCTCCAACATGATGGTGCACTCCCCTATGTGAAGGTGGAAGGTGGTTGTATTTGATCTCCAATTCTCTACAAACACTATCATCATCGCTCTATGTGATCAAATCTCAAGCATTTATGTGATGTGTCTTAATACAACGACATTTAGAAAATCTCTTTCTAGCTCTTGAAACTAGGCTATTTGATCTAAGATCTGTGGTCTTTGCTCCTTAGATTATAGAGGATGTAGTGTGGCGTATAAGAATTCAAACCAAAATATCAATTTTTGCTAAAATTCAAGTAAGGGAACCTAAATTTTTTAGTTATAATAGCTAAATTATTGCTTTTTTGCAAAATCAAGTATCTTTTCGAGCAACCGTGGTTTGTTTTCACAAAAGTGAGCCTGTTACTTGATAGTAGCAATCATGTTTTTCTAATAGTGAGTCTGTTAGTCCTATAAAAAGGATGCTCTTTGACATTAGCAACAATATCCTAGGAACCTATAGCGCACAACTGCTTTTTCAATAATGAACTTACAATAGTGCTATTTTTTAGCACTAGCATCACCATTTGGTAGTAGCATTGGCCCTTAACAATAGCGGGTTTTCTAAAACTACAATAGCACTAAAACCATGTCAATAGTGCCATTTCTAAATCATATCACTATTGTCTAAGCTAAAATTGAACATTAATTATAGAAATGAAATAAATCAAAAGCGAAAGTTAGAAGCTTACATACTGCAACCCCCATGCCGGTTGGCCGCTAGTATTGTTAGAAAATGTCTGCTTGATGTGGTTTGCTTGGAACCCTCACCATCATCAATGCATGTTTGTAATAGAAAAACACCAAAGACCAAGAATCTCCTAAAGTTGAGTGTGTAAATGAGGAGAAAATGAACCCTAATTTCCTATTTAACCCCCCAAAACCCTAGGTTTTTACCCTTGAACACCCTCCTAGGTTATAGTTTGAGCACCTTGGATCCTACTGAGCCTTAATTGTGACCCTAGGTCTTAATTTTTTGTCCTCTACATAGTTGAACTACTCTTGAACCTTGTCATGAGCTTGACCTAAAAATAATAATTTTTGGCTGACCTCTCGAGGGGGAAGGCTAGCGTCCTACCATCCTTCCATTGACCATTGAGGCACAATGGGGCATATTAAAATTTTTCCTATCTTGATTTGAGCATTGAATTCTTTGAAACAATGTAGCAAGTACATTGTGTCAAAGAGGGGCAAAATGTAGACATATAAAATTCCTAATGCATATCACACATTCTGAAACTTCATTTTTTCATTATTGACATCATTTTCATTACCATTATTTCATTTAACAACATTTTCATCAATTAACTTTATTTCCCTCTATTAATTAAATAAATCATATTTATTTAATAAAGGGCTCATTCAACCTCATTCCTCCTCATTAATTAAATAAACATTAATTATTTAATTATGTCACTAACTTCACTTATTCCTCTATTCTAATTAAATAATTACTAGTAATTATATAATTAAACATACACCATCATGCATAAATTAAATGATTATCTTTAATTATTTAATTGGCCTTTCCAATCATGCATAAATTAAATGATTATCTTTAATTATTTAATTGGCCTTTTCCATCATGCATAAAATAGATAATCATCTTTAATTATTAATTAATCTATTCTCCCACCTCTAGATTAAATAATTACTTGAATTATTTAAGCCCCCACATTCACACTTCTTCTAAATTAACTAATTACATTAATTATTTAATTCTCCTCTTTTTTCTCAAACATCATCCATTAATAAATAATTTTTTTATTTATTAATCAATCTTATCTTGCACGTTCCTCGAATAATTAATTAATTATATCACACATTATTCCCTCAAATCTTAACTGAGACACTCTCTTAGTCAACTGATATTGATTGACTGGTCTTTTGATCAATCAATTAACTTAACACTTTGATCAATATCTCATGCAACCAGTTAACTAGAATCCTACAACTAGTTGCAGTCAATTAACTGGGCAATCAATTCATCTCATTCATTCTCACCTTTGATCTCAATTCAACATCTCTTAATCCAAACTGTTGATCTAATTCCCTAAAATCTTTAAAATAAGCCTTCATCCTTCACATTCATCTACATAGAATTCTCATAGCCAAGTCATATCCATTTGAGTTTTGAGCATATATCATTACATCTAGGTCATCCCATATCAAGCTTTCACAAGCTATCATGGAGGCTTTGTGTTGAAGCAATCCAACATTTCAACCAGGACAAGTTACTCCACAATGGGATGGAAAGATTGTTCATGTTTTGGATTCATTTGTTGTTTTTATTTGATTATCTAATCCTTTGTTTTGAATTCATGGCTTGATTAACAGTTTGATCTCATTGGTAAGTGTGTTCTAACTCATGTTTTGAGTTTATTGATTGAATTCATTATTGATTATCCTGTTCCACTTTTACCCCTTACAATATGGAAACTTTAGGTCACCACATCTAATGCTATCACAATGCTAGGAGACCTTGAAGGTGATGAAATTATGAATGATATAAGGAACAAGGTATGAGAGGTTTATGTTAATGGTAAATTCATCAAAAAAAAGGAATTCAAATTTTATCCACAAAATAAAAAAGATTTACTAGGAATGATATGAACACCAAGCAATAATTTTCCAAGGCCATGGGTCATGAACTTGATTTAATACGAAGTGTCTCAATCCTTGAGGTGAACATTGAAAAATCTACACTTGAATATGATAGGAGGTTAGTGAGAGAGAGTGGGTGATTTTTAATGCTAGAAAGGGACATAGCCTCTGTAGCATCGCAAATTGTCACACTTGAGAATTTCACATTATATTTTTCTCCCCCTTAAGTTATTGGACCTAATTGATCCCCAAATTTCCTAAATTATGCATTCTATGGCCCAATTTTAGCAATTACCAATAAATTGTAAGCGAAAAAATACATTTATCTAATATTTTCTCTGAACACCTTAATTTACATAAAATAGGGCTAGGATAGACACCCTATGATGACTTTATCCTGCTATTTTGCTTGGTCCCAAATTCAAATATGTTGTTTTCAACATTTTACCATTTGCAATTCAACTTGTTAATGTCAGCTATCAAGATTTAATTTGTGGAAATTAGAACAATTACATATAAATACCTAGTTATTGCATCATTTGAAATCTAACAAGAAAAAACTAGCACTAGCAAGGAAATCTAGCAACTATTGGAAAAAACTTATCAAGCATTATCAAGAGAACCATAAAGCAAGTCAAGAGTAGAATTTTAGTGATTTATTGTAGTAATTCAAGATCCAAACATCATGTCAAATCCTATGTGATTTTATGCATGTTCATGTTATCTTTGTTTGTGAAGGCTAACCCCTTTGTAGGTCTCTAAGAAATTTAAGCTATTCAAGTAAGATACAAGACCTTGAAGATATGTGTATGAATTTAGTCCTTCAAGGAAGCCATTGAAGGGTGGTGAGTTGTATCACTTTGTGGATTCATCATTCCTTCCTATCATTTATCCTTTTATCATTGGCATTTCCATTGTGGAAATTGAAACACTAACATGGGGTTTGACTAGGGAAAGCCCCTAAATGGAAAAAACCTCCATATCTCTTTGAATGTGTAGTTTTTAGGTTTGAAGGAGATTGAAGGAAGTTTGAAGATCCATCTTACATTGTTGCATTCAAGACCTTACACCTTGACAAGCCAAAATAAATCACCTATAGAATTATTCGATAGTGATCTTGTTGAACACTTGGAATACAGAGAGGGGGAGTGAATCAATATTATTTTAAACTATTTAAACATTTAAACATTCATTCCATATAGAATATTCAATTTTTAGTAGGAAAGGAAAGTATGAAAGCAACCACCAAAGCACATAACACATGAAAACCAATTTTTTATGTGGAAAACCCAAAATGGGAAAAACCGTAGTGAGGATTAGCTCACAATATATTATAATTGGTTATAGTATATTATAGAATTTCTCACTATAGGTGGACTTACTATACAAGTGGACTCACTACCCACTGAAAGGAGAAAAGATAGAAGATATTGTGGCACACAACCAAGATTTGAACTGTTATAGTTGCTTCTAATATATGTATGAATTATAGTTTGATTGAAGCTTAATATACCAACTTAACACACTTCATACTGATTTTCACTAACACTTTTCTCTGCTCTACATTCCAATCACTCTCACACAATTTGCATCAACAAAACCTCACATCATATCACTCTCACCAAAAACACCTAAAAATAACTTACATATATATCCACTTTATTCGCAAACACTTTCAACATCAATTATGTTGGCCTAATTAGATGTCTCATACCAATTATACCTTGTTGAATCAATATACATACATACACGCTTCATGCCAAGATTCAAAACTCATAAAAACTCAAAAAATGTTGGCATGGACCTATAATAGCTCCCACATAATAGATCAATACATATTCAAGACTTCGCAATATACAAAACTTATTAGGTCGGCACCAATAATGAACTAATAATAGAATTCACCAACTGTATATCCAAAAAATGACAAGTGGACCTCCAAAATATATGCCACTTGGAATATAGGTGCCATTTACACTTTTCAACATTCCCACAAATCCACAAAGCTAGATTCCAAATCCATGGAGAAGTGTGGATTCACCAAAATTTGTACACTGAGTTGGAAACCTTTGCTAATGTCAGACAAAAATTCTATCACTCATAACTTCTTCCCCATAAGCCAAAACAATATGAAAGTCTAGATATAAGCTTTTATAACAACCAAGAAAATTATATCAAAAGAACAAAGCAAGATCTTACATAATGGACCAATGCAAACCAAAATACTAGATGTCCTATGCACAAAATTCCCTGTATTGATGCTTAGTCAATTTCCATATCAACTACCTTCACCAGATCAAACCTTCTTGCAAATTCCCACATGAATACCATCTTCAAAGATGCTCAAGCTATATAAACTGATTTACACAATGTTCTTCATACCATAATACAATGTTGACATAAATGATAACACTATAATACAATGCACTATCCCTCATGCTCATGTTTCCAACAAATGCATCAATGACAAACTCCTTATTCTTCCAAAAATATCCCCCTTTGTCATTGATGGCAACAAACCTCAATTTTCTTCCAAAATTATTCCCCCCCTTTGACATCAAGGGGAAAAGGGCACAAAACATGTCTCCACATATACTAAAACTCCCCATGACTGATATGTATATACACTAGTACAAAAACAACAATAAACTACTAAAAATTGCTTATAAATGACTAGAATTGGTCACGTGACCATTAGTAGTTTATTGCCAGTCATATATAATGCGACCAGATTGATGACTAAACCATTTTTAGTCATTTATTGGTTGTTTTGATTGATTTATTTGGTAGTATATTTAGTCATTGATTTAGTCATTCATTGCTATGATCTGGTTACTTATTTAGTCACTTTTTTTCCACTGATATATTTAGTCGTTGATTTAGTCATTGATTGTTGTAATTTGGTCACTTATTTAGTCATTTTGTATTCATTGATATATTTAACTGGTCACTTATTTAGTTGTTTATTTAGTCATTGATTGCTATAATTTGGTCACTTATTTAGTCATTTTTTATTCACTGAAATATTTAGTCATTGATTGTTGTTAACTGGTCACTTATTTAGTCATTTTTATTCATTGATTTCTATGCATTGGTAGTGTATTTAGTATTAATTTTAATCATCATTTTGATCAATTTGGTAGTATATTTAGTCCTTTTTATTCACTGATTTCACTGGTCATATATCTAGTCATATTTATTCAGTGTTCACTGATTTCTGTTAATTGGTAGTATATTTAGTCAATTTAATTAGTAATTGATGTCAATTAGTAGTATATTTAGTCATTTTAATTGATTGATATTTGAGGATTTAAGCATAAAATAAAAAATACACATCAATCATCAATTGCACACAATAAGACAACCATTGAGAAGACAAAATTGGTGAACTTTATTAATAAAAGAAAGGTGTTCTAGTTACAACTTACAAATAGAGTATTACAATTGTTATTTTTAGTCACAAGAATGGAAATATGAGTTAAAATATTGCAAAGAAATGACTATAAGAAAGAAACTTCTCCAAAAAATACTTCTGCAATGATGGAAATGCATGCTTGAAGCCCTTCAATGTGAGCACATGCTCCTTTCATAAAATTTCTACAACATGGGCAATCTTCTTGGAGCAAGCCGTAATGTGTAGAATCCAAGGAGAGTGCTGATTGTGTCCCATATATGAAGCTCTCTCCTTTAATGCAGTCAACAGTAACCCAACTAGAATATTTCCTCCTTTATATGCAATGTGCCATCTGATATGAGAAACAAGGTGTTGCCTTTTCTTCCATGAATGAAGTTGTGCCTCAATACAACCAACAAAATTAATATTAGTCTCAATTCAAAAAAATAAAAGAGCATTGTATATTGCAAGTTTACAAAAGAAAGTCCAAACACAATAGAAAGATAAATCAATTAAAAAACTATAGCCTTGTCAACAATTGCCTTAAACAGAGTGTTCAACATAGGCCTAAAATATGCATATTGAACCCTTGATTTCAGAACCTTGTTCAAAATTTAAGAAAAGGTGATACACTCAGATTATAGAATGAAGTTGACATATTATAGAATGAAGGCTATCAACACTAACCAAACTGGAACAACATTATCAACATAAATTTCCTAGAAACCAAGCCCAAGAATTCCATTGGACTTGGACAACAAAAAATTCGTCAACCCTGGTTCATGTGTTGTCTCAGTAAAGACCTGCACCATTAAAGAATACATTTATACATCAATTCCAAACTAACTTGATGAGAAAAGATCTTTGATATCCAACTGGGAAGCCTTAACATCCAAAAATTACTAACCTGATGTTTCACAACAAGTTTCCGAACTATGACATCATCTTCCCCATTCACTTTGCAAGCACCACCCAACTCAAATTTTGAAGGCACAAAAACATAAGGTACTTTTTGCAACGGTAATTTTCAAACTAATGATTAATAAAAAAACTTAAGACATCCATTAAACTTGCAAGAAAACAACTACTTAAAAAAATACATAGAAGCATCATCAAATGGTTCAAAAATCATCCTCAATATAAGTCCAAAAAATTGATGTTCCTGTGCAAGTTATTTAGGTTTATTCTCTTACAATTCATCAAAATTAGAAAAATGGGTAGCAAGTCAGGGGATTCAATTGTGGGAAAACGTTGCAGTTAAAAGGGTTTTGTACTATGTCAAACATCATTTCATTAGTTTCAATCCCACCATTTTACCCATGTGATTACTTCCCTATACAATAAGAATAAAACTACATTCATTTTATTGGTTTCGATCCCTTTAATCCACCTTTGCAACATCTACATGATGTAAATATTTCTAGTGAATGGTTGAAACATATCAGAGGCGATTGAAGGAAAAGCTCTCACAAATTAAGGAATGATTCAGGTATTGCATGGAACATGGAGTTAACCTAAAAATGTTGCAATTCCCATTTAACATCTTAAAAGGTTGCAATAATGTTGAAATTCAAAATGGTACAAGGAGAGAGAAAAAATCAATACCTTAGCTTTGGCCAATGAAATCAAAGGATCAAGAATGATAGGAGGATCTATATCAGCTGGCATAACTATAAAACTCTAATATTCTAAAGTATAACATCTTGGTTGTTGTAGCACCCTATACTCGTTTAGTATTAACAAAAAAGAAACTGGATATTGATCCACTGCCATATTGGATCTCACAAGATTCTCCTTCACAAACAACAAATGATATATATTAATTGTTTAGCAACTTCCTTAATATCCCCATGTAAGTAGACTAAACTAAGTGAGGTTGAGGGTTTGAAGTAGAGTACCATCTTCTTGGTATGTGCTTGACTTTGATCATGACTTATATCTTGAATGAAAATAGAAAGCTAGCTGCACTGCAAAATAATTGTGAGAAAATTAACCACAAAATCCTATTTAATTAAAATAATCCTTTGAGATATTTCAAGACAAGATATTTCAGTTAATTTATAAGAGAGATAATTTCACTATCCAAACAACCATCAATCTATTTACTATATACAATTTCCCAAAATTCAAAATTTGAATGTAATGAAACTAACCATAATTACCAAAGATTTGACACCAAAATGTAGTACAAAATGAATTGTTTGACAATAATTGTGTTTTGATAAACTAGATATACCCTTGATATATTGATTTAAATAACAAGGAAAGATCAAACTAGAGACACCAAGATAACATTCATTAATTCACTTCAACAAACAATTGAAACTAGAATTCAACCACCAATTATAACTTCATTATATTGATCTTCAAAAAGATTTTACAATACGTTTCAAAATTTTGTCCTAACTGACAAGTCAAAAAGTGTCTTTCTAGTTACCCACTTTTAACATAAAACAAAAAGTCTTAATTATTGTTGTTTACATAGGATTACATAAAACTTTAAACACAATGAAAGATGAGAAGTGAAGAGAATTTATTAAATGTTGAAGTCCACAATACTCGCAAGATACAAAAGTCTATTACTCATCATAAGGTACCTGTGATCATTCAGATTTGGCAAGTTCCTCTCTTCATGATAGTATCTACAAGGCTTGATACTTCATTGCAAGGCCTATTCTTCTAGGGGAGCTAGATATGTATGCTCCCATTGGTACACTGTGTAATCATGAGGCCATTTGTACTCTTGAATTTTTGTGTGTTGGCCATGTGACTCTTCCATTTGCTGTCTAATAAACCTTTGGTATTCGTGATGAATTTTGAGTACCCAACATCCAGTACAATTATTCCATCCAAGGTTAAATTGAGGCTATAAATATTTATGTCACCATGATTTTGTATATTAGTGAGGCAATTGGGAACAATTTTGCTAAAATCATCTATCCAATCCTTGGAGCCTTTTAGTTGATCATCACCCCTTAGTATCTTAGGCACAAACTACTACTTTAGCGTGTGAAATGAATCCATTCTTTCCTTGATATTTTGGTCTTCTACAAACATGTATTGAAATCCATGTATGACCATTCAAACCATTTGCTTAGTAGTCTTTAAAGCTGCAGGGGCCTAAACACTCCTTTGTAAAATTCTGCACAAAATTGTTAAGGTGTGATGTATAGGTTTTCATTTCTTCAATCAGGGGTCCAATATAGGTACATGGTCCTTTATCTGATCAACTGCTTGTGACAAGGAGACATAACTTTTAATCACATTTTCTAATTTGTCCACAATTAGTTTAACCCTATGCTCCAAGATTTGTTCCAATACCTTGAGGGTTTCTCTCTTTTCTCTTTCCTTTGTTTCTTCGTTACTCTTTTTCAACTTCTCAATTTCTTGTTTTAGCACATTATCTTGTTCAACAGTGATTGCACCTATATCACTCTAGATGGTAGGGAGTTGGTATACTATTCATTCTATGCTTTGGGAAGGACCTGCTCCCTTTAACTGTTGTTTCAATTTCACATTTTTGTTGGAATATTTTCCTTAATCCATATTGACATGTAACTCCTGAAAGGAAAAGTTGCTGTGATATTATTCATGTCTGGGTGACTAACTGTGCTAAATCCGCTTGAAATGTTCATGTCATCGAGACAGAGGTGATGTCTTGCTGAATGAAGTCTATCACTGTGACCTAGATGTATTTGCTGTGACCTTTTGTCGAAGTGGAGACCTCTAGCTAACAAAATGTTCTTATCGGGGAGAAGTCCCAGCGACTGGAGAATGTCTCACCGATAGCATATGGCTATCAGGGTAACACAAGGGTGTTGGGAAGATCTCTCAATGACTGTTGGAAGGTCACACTGATAGAAGTATTCACTTGGTGCCTTCGCGGTGACAAAAAGACTTCGGTATGAAGTCTTGGCGACGGGTGTCTGGTCTCGCCGACGGGGATGCAACTGAAGTCATCAGAGTAACTCTCAGCGCCCAGTGAAAGGTCTTGGCGAAGTAAAATGTCTTGCTGACTCAGAAAGACATGGGTGCTCAATATGTGCTCTTGGTGAAAGACATAAGTCTTGCTGACTAGTGATTGGAGCGATCGGTGTGACTTAGGACCTCGGTATGAAGTCTTGGCGAAAGCGATGAGTCTCGCCGACTGGTTGGAGCTTCAATGAAACTTGAGGAGACTTGGCAAAACCTTTTGGCGAATGAGAAGTCTTGCCAATGGAAAAGTGGAAGTCACTATGACTTGTGAGCATCAGTATGAGTCTGGCCGATGGAGGAATCTCTTGCTGATAGAAACGCAATGGATGTCAATGGATTGGGTATGTCTCATGGCGTTCGTTATAACGTCCTATTGACTGTTGGGATCTATGACGATATCAATATGAAATATTTGTGGCATTGGAGAGATAATGTTAGTGTCTCACCAATATGCCAACAAAGATTGAATGCCTTTGACCATCCTATGTGGAGCATCGTGGACCAATTAGAGGAAGTGATTTTCGAATGGATGGCAGTTAGTTTTTTGCAACTGTTGCGACGCTAGAGTTGAACAACATGTAGGGAAAAATCAATGCTCAAGTAGAAACTTTCTATGATGGGGCACTGGCGGATAAGGATGAACAGAAGGTAAAAATTAGAATGTGATAAGATAAAAGTAGATCGATTCTAAGTTCTATGACAATGGAATTGTTGAGAGCATTTCTGTAACTAAATGAAAAATGAATGAAACTACTATGAACTAATACCAGAGAGTTGTATCTCTGATTGTATGTAATTGTTGTTACTGTAATACAAAGAGATTCAGCTTGGTGTGGTGGGTTATTTCCCAAAAGGGTTTCCCATGTAAATCTGTTGTTCATTGTCTTTGAGTATCTTATTTGTTTCTGTAAATCTTTCATGTGTGTCTTAATTGGATTATAATTTGAAAATTAAAAGTACTGTCTGCTTACTTCCCTATGGTTTTGACATTAGGAAAGTTGCTTCCACACCGTTGCTTTCCTTACAAGTGGTATCAGAGCCTAGCCAGTTGTGTTATCCTTGTGAGTGGGTTGGGTTTTTTTTGTTAATTATTTTTCAGTGGGAGTCTGGTAGAGGTCTGATAGTTTAATTACAAATTAAGATGGCTAGCACATCCGGGAAGATGGAAATAGAGAAATTCAATGGTAGCAATTTTGAGTTGTGGAAACTCAAAATGGAAGATCTGTTAGTAGACTGAGATCTTTGGACTATTGTGTCTGGAACAATGCCTCAAGACATGAAGCAAGAGGATTGGGACCTGGTAGATAGAAAATTAAAAGGGCTGATAAGGCTCTGTTTGGTAGACTCTATTCTTCTAAACGTTCATGAAGAAAATACTACATCTTGTGGAAAAGATTGGCATCAATTTATCAAGGCAAGTCCTTGGTGAAAAAATTATTCTTGAGGAAGAAGTTGTACTCTTTGAGGATGCAAGAAGGAGGATCTGTTGCTGATCACTTGAATGCTTTCAGCATGCTAATTGCTCAGTTAACATCTGTTGGTGTGAAGATTGAAGATGAAGATCACTGCATGTTGCTGCTATGTTCTTTGCTAGATTCTTGGGATCATCTGGTGATGGCTATTGGGAGTACGACATCCACTTTTAAGATGGAAGATGTTGTTGCTTCTTTGTTATCAGAAGAGATGAGAAGAAAATCTTCTGAGATGGAAAAAGAGGCTCTAGCTGTCAGAGGTAGATCGAAGGAGAAAGGAAAGAAGAAGGAAAAGAAGTCCAGATCAAAATTAGAAGGGAGATCAAAGTCTCCTGGCAAGAAGTCCAAGATGAAGTGCTGGAATTGTGGGCAACCTGGTCATGTTCGAAAGGATTACAAGGAGGAGAAAAATAAGAAGAAGAAATCTTCTGGCAATGATTCTTCTCATAGTGATGCAGACGCCTTCATGGCAGCTTTGGCTACACGGGAATTTGATGATGTTTGGTTGATTGATTCTGGAGCATCTTTCCACATGAAATCTCATAGAGACTGGTTTACGAAGTATGAAGAATACAATGGTGGAAAGGTGTATTTGGAAAGTGATTCATCTTTGGAAATTGTTGGCCGTGGAAGAGTTAGAATTCAATTCCCTGATGGAAGAGTGAAGGGAATCAATGATGTGATGCATATACCAGGTCTGGCTCGAAACCTACTTTCTGTAAGTAAGCTGAATGATATTGGAGTGTAGGTCACATTCCCTGGAAATGGCTGCAATATGAATAGAGGCTCTATGGTGCTGGCTAGGGGTGCTTGAATTGGTACCTTGTACAAGCTGGATGCACAAGCTATACAATGCAATAGTGTCTCTGCCAAGTCACAGAAAGCTACTCATGAGGGAAACATTCCTGATGGAGTAAATGCCACGGAGTTTAAACTTCCAACAGAAAAGACTATGCTCTGGCATCATAGGCTTTGCCACATTGGTGAAAAAGGTTTAAAAACCTTAAAAAATAAAAACCTAGTGGAAGGGCTTGAAGATTGTAACCTTGAGTTCGAATTTTGTGAACATTGCATATATGGTAAACAACACCATGTTTCATTTTATTCCAGTCCTCACAAATCTTCTGGTTTGCTTGATTATATTCATTCTAATGTGTTTGGTCTAGTGAATGTTCCTTCTCTGTCTAAATCAAGATACTATGTGTCGTTTATTGATGATTATTCAAGATGAACATTTGTATATTTTCTGAAAAGTAAATCAGAAGTGTTTAGTTGGTTTAAGGAATTTAAAAACCTTGTTGAAAATCAGACTGGTAGGAAAATAAAATGCTTAAGGACTGAAAATGGCGGTGAGTTTTGTTCAGATGAATTCGAAAGGTACTGTACAGATCATGGGATTAAAAGACATAAGACTACACCTTATACTCCACAACAAAATGGAGTTGTTGAAAGGTTCAACAGGACAGTAATGGAAAGAGCACGAAGTATGCTGAGCAGTGCTGGCTTGGAGGAGAAGTTCTGGGCTGAAGCAGTCTCTACAACATGTTACTTGGTAAATCATTCTCCTAACTTTTCTCTTGTTGAGAAGACGCCTTTAGAAGCATGGTCTAGAGAGAAGCCCTCTTTGAGACATATTCGAGTCTTTGTCTATGAGGCATATGCATATGTGCCATTTGAAAAAAGATCCAAGTTGGAAAACAAAGCTGTAAAGTGTATTTTTATTGGCTAGAGTGCTGGCATAAAAGGATACAAGCTTTGGAACCTTGAGACTGAGAAGGTTTTGTATAGTAGAAGCGTTATCTTTCGTGAGCTAAAACCTTCTACATTGGATCTGCAGTCAGAGAAGAAATCAGAAAATGAAAAGGATGTAGCAAGAATTCCTCCGACACCAGATAAAGATGAATTGAAAAATAAAAATGTACCTAATACTAAGGAAAGCTCAAGTAGCTTTGAAATTTCTGAAGAAGATGAAGAACCACCTTAGCCTCAGTCTGTGAGGAGGTCAACTCGTGAAAGAAAGCAACCTGATAGGTATGGGTTTTCTTTAATAGAGTCTACTTGTGCCTATGCTTTAATTTCTAGCATTGATGAACATAGGACTATGAAAGAGGCATTTAAAATGTCTGATTCAAATTCTTGGTTGGAAGCCATGAATGAAGAAATAGCATCATTAGGAAATAATGATACCTAGAGTTTGGTGCCATTGCCTAAAGGCAGAAAAGATGTGGGCTGTAAATGAGTATTTAAAAAGAAAATTGGTTTGGATGGTAGTGTAGAAAAATATAAAGCGAGGCTGGTTGCAAAAGGTTATTCCCAGGTAGAGGGAATTGATTATGGAGAAATATTTTCCCCTGTAGCTAAGCTGACATCCATTAGATTTCTTTTGTCACTTGCAGCAGCGTATGACTCAGAAATTGAACAGATGGATGTGAAGACAACATTTCTTCATGGTGATCTTGAAGAAGAAATTTATATGTCCTAGCCGAAGCACTTTGTGGAAAAAGGTAAAGAAAGATTGGTTTGCAAGTTAAAGAAATCTCTGTATGGGTTAAAACAGTCTCCTAGAATGTGGTACCAAAAATTTGACACTTTTGTTTTGTCTTTGGGATTTGTAAGATCAAAATTTGATCATTGTGTATATTACAAAGCTGAAAGTGATCAAGTCCTTATTATTGCTCTCTATGTTGATGATATGCTGTTCATAGGCAATAGTAAGCTAATGATTTCTGATCTTAAGTCTCAGTTATGCAAAGTTCAAAATGAAAAATCTTGATGCAACAGGGTATATTCTGGGAATGGAAATAACCAGGAACAAGAAAAATAGAAAACTTTGGCTCAGTCAAAGTAAGTATATCATGACTATTCTAGAGAGATTTTGTATGACTGATTGCAAGCAGCTAGTTGTTCCAGTTACACAGGGAACAGAGCTATCTGTTGAGGATTGTCCAAAATATCCTACTGAGATGGAGGACATGACTAGTGTACCTTATGCTAGTGTGGTTGGTAGCCTTATGTATATAATGGTCTGTACAAGGCCAGACATTGCCCAAGCAGTGGGAGTTCTTAGTCGGTTTATGGCTAATCCTGGAAGGACACATTGGGATGTTGTGAAGAGAGTGTTTAGATATCTGAAGGGTACTTTAGACTATGCTTTGTGTTACCATGGGAACTTGGTTGAATCACAGAGAACTCTCAGTATTCAAGGTTATGTGGACTTTGATTGGGCAGGGGACATTGATAATAGAAGATCCACCAGTGGATATGTTTTCATGATGAATGGTGGTGCAGTGAGTTGGATGAGCAAGTGATAGGCTATAGTTGCTTTGTCCACTACAGAGGCAAAATACATGGTAGCTACACATGCCTGTAAAGAAGCAATCTGGATAAGATGTTTGTGTTATAACATTGGTTTTGATGCATGAAAAATTACTATTTACTATGACAGTCAGAGTGCTAAATGTTTGACAAAGAATCCTACTTTCCATGCCAGGACGAAACATATAGATGTACAGTATCACTTTGTACAAGATATGGTGGAGGATGGGAAGGTCTCTTTGGAGAAAGTGGATACTCTAGAGAATGTTGCAGGTGCATTGACAAAGCCTGTGAGCATAGAAAAATACAGGTGGTGTGCCAGTTTGATGGGCCTCTTGGCCCATGAATTTTAGTAGTTTTATTATGCTATGGATTTGTCAATAAGGTCTTCGTCAAGTGGGAGATTGTTGGAATATTTTCCTCAATCCATACTGACATGTAACTCCTGAAAGGAAAAGTCACTATGACATTATTCATGTCTGGGTGACTAACTGTTCTAAATCCGCTTGAAATGTTCATGTCACCGAGATAGAGGTGATGTCTTGCCGAATGAAGTCTATTGCTATGACCTAGATGTATTCACTGTGACCTTTCGTCGAAGTGGAGACCTCTGGATGACAGAATGTTCTTATCGGGGAGAAGTCCCAGTGACTGGAGAATGTCTCACCGATAACATATGGCTATCAGGGTAACACAAGGGTGTCAGGAAGATCTCTTAGCAACTGTTGGAAGGTCACATCGACAAGAGTATTCACTTGGTGCCTTCACGGTGACAAAAAGACTTCGGTATGAAGTCTTGGTGATAGGTGCCTGGTCTTGCCGACAGGGATGCAACTGAAGTCATCAGAGTAACTCTCGACACCTGGAGGTCTTGGCAAAGTCAAATGTCTTTCCAACTCAGAAAGACATGGGTGCTCGGTATGTGGTCTTGGCGAAAGACATAAGTCTTGCCGACTAGTGATTGGAGTGATCGGTGTGACTTAGGACCTCGATATGAAGTCCTGGTGAAAGCGATGAGTCTCACCGACTAGTTGGTGCTTCGGTGAAACTTGAGGAGACTCGGTGAAACCTTTTGGTGAATGAGAAGTCTTGCCGATGGAGAAGTGGAAGTCGCTATGACTTGTGAGCATCGGTATGAGTCTGGCCGATGGAGGAATCTCTTGCCGATAGAAACACAATGGATGTCGATAGATTCGATATGTCTCATGGCGTTCGTTATAACATCCTGCTGACTGTTGGGATCTATGATGATATCGATATGAAATATTTGTTGCATCAGAGAGACACTATTAGTGTCTCACCGATATGCCAACAAAGATTGAACGCCTTTGACCATCCTATGTGGAGCATCATGGACCAATCAGAGAAAGCAATTTTTGAATGATGTTAATTAGTTTTTTGCAACTATTGCGATGCTGGAGCTGAACAACATATAGGGAAAAATCAATGCTCAAGTAGAAACTTTCTATAATGGGGCAATGGTAGATAAGGATGAACAAAAGGTAAAAATCAGAATGTGATAAGATAAAAGCAGATTGATTCTGAGTTCTGTGACAATGGAATTATTGAGAGCATTTTTGTAACTGAATGAACAGTGAATAAAACTACTGTGAACTAATACCAGAGAGTTGTATCTCTAATTGTATGTAATTGTTGTTACTGTAATACAAAGAGATTCAGCTTGGTGTGGTGGGTTATTTCCCAAAAGGGTTTCCCACGTAAATTTGTTGTTCATTGTCTTTGAGTATCTTCTCTGTTTCTGTAAATCTTTCATTTGTGTCTTAATTGGATTGTAATTTGAAAATTAAAAGTATTGTCTGCTTACTCCCTATGGTTTTGACGTTAGGAAAGTTGCTTCCACACCGTTGCTTTCCTTACAATTTTCTATGAATAACCTATTCACTTCATCATTTAGATTAGTTCATGCTTTCTCATATTCTGCCAATCTAAGCTCCATAGCTTTAACCACATCCCTAGTAAACATTTATGAGTGCATTATCATAGTAGCTACCTCTAATGTTGACGTGTCTTGAAGTGTCTTTACCATAGAATTCCCTCTCATTTATTTTATAGCATCAAGCAATATTGGTTTTTCTATTCTTTTTTTATTTGTCCAAAAGGCTAGGGTTTCAAGTCTTGGATTGTAACCTGTGCCACTCATTCCCTCATCTAAATTGAATTAAAAAGCCAACACAAGATTTTCTTGGCTTGTTACTTGATCTAGTAAGAATATATTTTTAATTCCATCCTATGAATAATTAGTATATTGCTTTCTAAGACCAATTTTCTTGCTTCTTGGGGGCTAATAGTAATTTCATTTATCTTGAGTTCTTCAAGAGTTTTGGAAAAAAATTGGTCATGCTATGACTCCTTAGTGCCCATCTTATTAATTTGGAGTCTTTCCTCAAATTCTTTCATTTTCATCTTAAACCAAAAAACCTTAAACTCAGGAGTTTGAATAAATTGATCATCTTCAATAAATCTAAGGGTAGCAATCACCCTTTCATCATCATGCACTTCTTGATCATTATGCCCATGTACATACACTCTTTCTTCTATTTTGTGAGCATCAGTTGCAAGCTTAGGCAGTGGCTGATCAACTTCATCATCTTTAAAATTCAAAAGTACATCGGCTACCTCTTCAGTATCTCCTACTCCTTCACTTATTTTATATGTCACTAAGGGTTCCACTCCATGTTTCTTCTACCTTTTAGGACTTGGTTGCTTAGGGGATGCTTCTGATTGTATTGTAGCAATGTCTAGTAGGGGCTTTATAATTACAATGCCACTTGGTTTGATGGGCAGCTTGGAGGGTTTCAAAGACTGACCTTGAGGTTTCTTTTCTGGTTCAACATATAATCTTTCAAAGTTGTCAATTATTATGTTCATCCTTTTGATAGGATCCTTTTCTTCAACATAGAATCCTTGGAATCCAATGTCCCTTTTCTT
The DNA here is from genome assembly GCA_007258455.2 of Sequoia sempervirens. NCBI lineage: Eukaryota > Viridiplantae > Streptophyta > Pinopsida > Cupressales > Cupressaceae > Sequoia > Sequoia sempervirens. The sequence continues at coordinate 745,771,696 of VDFB02193867.1, forward strand.
CTCCTCCTCCTCAAGCCTCTTTATGATTTCCCACTTCCTCTTCCTCTAAAACACTTCATCAGATGTAAATAAATTTCTTATTATATCTTCTTCGTAATCCATTACATGGGTAATCCCAACTTTAGTGAGAAGTGTCTGCTTTATAAAATTAATATCCCCTTTAGGATCAAAGACCCTTTCTCCTCGTGACTTCAATGAATACCGCATCTTCAAATAGTTCTATAGTTCTTCAAGAGTGTCAGACCCTACAAATAGCTCCTCAAATTTAGTTAGGTTAGGGAGGAATGTCACCTTTTTATATCTTTTTATAACATCCTACTCCATCCATAACATTTGCCACATAAATTCTAAAAATGCAATTCAAATAGAAACAAATTTAGGTAAAGCATGTGGGGCTTGAGGACACCATAGACCCTTATTACTATTTGGTCTGCTAAGAAGAACCAGTTACCAAAATTCTGAGTGTGTCCTTGCTCTAACTTCAATAATAAATGTCTTAATACTTCAATGATTTTATTAGAAAATCTTGGTGAAATATGACCAAGAGCGTCCATGACCTTTACTATGAAATCATCATGAAATATTACATAATCACTACTTTTTACATCTACTATCCCAAATGTAACACCAGTTTTGTATAGGAAACCTATTCCCTTTATCATCAGTCATTCACAAACACATTCTTTTAGTCGATCTATTTCTATTTTGGTACAATATTAAATGACACAGCAAAGAGTATTTCTTGAAAGTGATGGGAGCTAAGTTCTCTCTTACTTGCAAAAATCCCTCATGTAGCCCTTTCTCAATTTCAACAACAAAGTCATACTCAATATTGACTTAAGGATTTTGCATCCTCATTGCCATCATCATGAGATAGGTTGGCATCCTCTCTTCAACATCTATTCCAAGCACTTTGCACAAAGAAAAATAAGTTCTTTTGAAATATACTTGGAAGTCTTCTATGACAACTGGCTCATTTTGGGAGGGGGAGATAGGTATCCTCCTATTATTTACACCTTTTTTCATGTGTAAAGGAAGTTCATCACTCTTGTAGGTTTTTATCAATCTCCTATAGTCCTCCTCACTTCTATCCAAGTCGATCTTAGTGATAGCTTGCTTGTTTAACATAAAACACTCTATAATTTCTTCTTTAGTTAGCATCACTAATGGTGAACCATCTAGCATTCTTATAGTCCTGGTAGTCAAGTGATAATATTATGCCAATACTTTAATAAACTTAACATCAATGAAGACATTTGGGACTATCAATTTGGCCAAATCTAAGGTCCAAGGATTCAGAATTGGAATATTCTCAACCCTTTTTTCATAGAAGTATTGAAACATATCCTACCTTGAGATAGAGATAATTGGGTATCTACATCCATGGGCTGTATCTTTAAACACATTTTTGGATCCTTTGTCTACAAAATTAGGTAACACATCTAAAATGGATTGTTGCAGGGCCCTCTTCTTTGATTTAGAAACTGTGGACTCTTCCTTTTTACTTGCAAGTTGAATTCTTTTGGATGGCATGTTGAAGAATTTACTCCTACTTGAAATTTTAAGTGTCTACTTGTAGAAGAAAATTAAGTTCTTATACACTTGCTACAAAGGGTTTTTGTGAACTTACCCAGTGAAATAATAACTATAGAGTTTTCCTGCTTGAAATCCCTTGCCTCTGGTATGCTGAGCTTTGTGAATGATTGCCAAAATGTGGTCAAGTCCCAAGTAATATTTGCTTCCAAGCTCGATGACCTCCCTATTAATGTAAATTCATGAAAAATATTTTAGAATCTTCCCATATTTTGAGTTTGAATACATGTTGTTGATCTTGGGAAATCAAATGGTCTAATTGTTTAATGCTTTGACAGCTTGTATCATAGTACCACTCTATCATTTAAAGACCACTGTAGTGTAGTGTTAGTAGTATCGCTTATGCAACCAAGGTAGGAGGATCCAATTAAGGACTGTCCAACCTTGCAGCCTAGACTATCAACTCCATGATCACATAGATATGCAATGAAATTTAAAAGTTAATTCACAGAAATCAGACATTCATGAATACCAGACACAAGATTTATCTTGGGAAAACCGTAATAGGGAAAAACCCAGCCTTTAAAGCTCATTCATCATTATATTAAGTCTCAAAACAATGTACATATGCCTCAAGGGCTTTACAAATTCTAGGCTACGGCCCAGGGATTACAAAAGAACATTCTCCATCAACTCTTATGTTTGTCGATCTACCTACAAATCTTGCACTGCTTCACTGATCGGTGATCTGAGCAAGCCACCCTGCAAGTTGCCTCAAGTTCCTTTACTTTGTGATCCTTCTAGATTAGAACACCTCATCCCTGTGCTTCATAATCTCAATAGTCTTCCTTCTTGCTTTGTAATAATCATCTATGTTCTATTTATATCCTCCACAAGTCATCTAATATTAACATGTTGGCCCAATTACAATGGCTAATAAAATAACACACCAACTCAAATAGGTCAGCCCCAAACAATAACAAATTATCATACGAATCAACCAAGGTCAGCCACAACGAAGCCAAGACCCAAAACAACTTCCTTGATCACAAAAACACCTTCTAAATTATTCCCTGAAGATCAAAAACACGCCTCAATGCCCTGTCGGCCAAGAACAGGAAAACATAAAATCTTCAAAATAAAATCACCAATCGCAAGCACACAAACCAATGTGGACCAACAACACATGATCTAGAAACATCCATGAACCTCACGAATCACCACCGCAACAATTGCAACAACTCAAGCTACCAGAATAACTAAATACCATCAACACACAAATCTTCACAACTTGATTGATCCTTCACGTGGACCTCTAAAACTTCCAGTGAAAACACTAGACACATTCTGCATAAAACCCTTTAATCCACACCTTCATATTATCATCACACTAAGCTAGACGAGCCGATGGTTAAACTGAACTTTATTGTCAACTGCTTCAACTTCAGGATGCTCCTGCATCAGACTCTTGGGGTTATTTGAAAAGTGAGCCTCTTCACTTTGGTCTATACTATATCAAATCCAATATTGCTTCCTCAAATGGGTTCAGCGATTTGTCCACAGGTAGTTACAACTGCCTCAAGGTTGGCATTTTGTTCAAGTCCACCTTACAAAACTTCCTCAAGCTCTACTAGGTTCAACACTCTACTTGTAGGCATTGCACTGCCTCACAGTTGGTGATCTGGGCAAGCCCACCCTAGAAGTTTCCTCAGGTTCTTTATCTTTTCATGGTCAAGGTTTGGCGATCTACTTGCAAGCCTTGCACTACCTCACTGTTTAGTGGTTTGAGCAAGACTACCCTGTAAGTTGCCTTAGGATCAATTCCTTCATTCATATTTACTTCACTCCGGCACATAACCTTTCTCCAGAAGATCAATTCTTCACCTAATTCCGGTTCCATTATGCAATTTGATTCCTCCAATGGTTCCCCTTCCTTTGGATAAATTAATTCAGATTCTTCTTCATCTGCACAAACTATCTTTGCATCTTTTTCTATTGCTCCTTCATTGGATTTTCTGACATGAGGTTGTTGATGACACTCAATACTTGATTCTTTCTTCCTCCAAAATTTTCTATGCTCTGCATAAGGTCTGGATCTTGACTCCTCTTTTCATCCAACATATGAGTTCTTCCATTTGTTTGATCTTCTAAGCACACAAGTAACATGTTTCCACTTTGCTCCATCAATCCACCCATAATCCGTCTGCTCATAACCTGTCAAAGGATTTCTCCTTCACATATTGTCCCAACACATCTTTTCTGAATGATTCCTCAACCCACATAACTTACAAGGATGTATATCCGAACATATTTCCCTTTCATGTCCATGCCTTTTACAATGTGAACAGTACATACCTTCTCTTTGATTCAAACTTGCAATAACATTCTTACCTTGGTCATATCCAAGGCATTCACCCTTTGATCTCTTCACCAACTCAATAGGTTTTGTAATTCCTTGCTGTTGCTTTCCTAATCCTTTTCCTTCATATCACATTCTCTGCATGATTTTGAATCCAATTCCATCACCAATAATTGTAGGCTTCATTACCTTGTTATCTTCAACTTCACCTAAAGAAACTTTTGCAACATCACACAAATCATTAGTATCACAAGAAACATCACACACTTTAGGTTTAGATCTCAAATTCTCATTCTCCTTCTCCAACCGATTAACATGCTCCTACAAACCAAATATCTCCTTCTTTTGCAATCTGTTCTCCTTATTCAGCTCTTTCAAACTTTCCTCCAAAACAATCTTGAATTCTTCTATAAATTTCCTTTTAAGGTCTTCAAACATATCCAAATATGCTTCTAGTTCTTCATTTCTTCTTCTCAAATCTTTCAATTCTTCTTCAAGGGTTCTATTTTCTTTCTTCATCTTATTCCCAATCTTTCCCATCTTCTTTCCTTGTCCTGATCTTCTTCAGCGGTGACACCTAGGGTTTTACACTCCCTTTCTTCCCAACTGATTCACAACCTACTCTGATATCAATTGATGCAGTCAAGGTAGGAGGATCCAATTAAGGACTTTCCAACCTTGCATCCTAGACTATCAACTCCATGATCACACAAATATGCAATGGAATTTAATAGTTAACTCACAGAAATTAGACATTCATGAATACCAGACACAAGATTTACCCTGGGAAAACCCTAATAGGGAAAAACCCAACCTTCAAAGCTGATTTAGTATTATATTAAGTCTCAAAACAATTTACATATGCCTCAAGGGCTTTACAGATTCTAGGCCATAGCCCAGGGATTACAAAAGAACATTCTCCATCAACTCTTATGTTCGACGATCTGTAGATCTTGCACTACCTCACTGATCGACGATCTGAGCAAGCCACCTTGGAAGTTGCCTCAAGTTCCTCTACTCTATGATCCTTCTAGATTAGAACACCTCATCCCCATGCTTCATAATCTCAACACTCTTCCTTCTTTCTTTGTAATAATCATATATCTTCTATTTATATCCTCCACAAGTCATCTAATCTTTACATGTCGACCCAATTACAATAGCTAATAAAATAATGCTCTAACTCAAATAGGTCGACCTTAAACAATAATTTTTTTTCATGCGAATCAACCAAGGTCAGCCACAACAAATTCGGGACCCAAAAAAACTTCCTCGATCACGAAAACACCTTCTAAATTATTCCTCAAAGATCCACAACATGCCTCAATGCCTTGTCGGCCAAGAATAGGAAAACATAAACTCTTCAAAAGAAAATCACCAATCACAGGCACACAAATCAATGTGGACCAACAACACATGATCTGGAAACATCCATGAACCTCATGAATCACCACCGCAACATTCACAACAAATCAAGCTATCAAAATCACATCATCCTCCTTTTGGAACACCAACCAGAATAACTAAACATCGTCAGCACATAGATCTTCACAACTCAATTGATCCTTCATGCAGACCTCTGGAACTTCCAATGAAAACACTAGATACATTCTACATGAAACCCTTTAATCCACACCTTCACATTATCATCACACTAAGCTAGCCAAGCCAATGGCTAAATTGAACGTCACTGTCAATTGCTTCAACTTTTAGATGCTCCTCCATCAATCGCCACCCTGTGCACACCCCTTTGGACTCCCATGGGACAATAGGTTAATTCTAGCAGTTGAGTGACTGTTCACCGCTAAACCAATATGTCATATCTGTTAGTGTAATTAATATTTAATTACACTTGCAGCATAACTTTACTTATGTAATATTTTAATTCCTAGGTTATTTATTCTCATCTTTATCTTATTGAGCTATCTTGTTGCTCAAGATAAGATTAGGGTTATGCATACATTGCTTTTATAAAGAAAATTATCTCATGTAATTATGAATTCCTGAATAATAATATTTTGCACATCTTTTTGTAAAGATTTTCCTTTTCTGATTTTCTCTTATCTAGAAGGATTTTCTGGTTTGCATTTCAGATCTTGGTTTCTAACATGGTATTAGAGCCTTGATTTGCAGCCCCTTCTCAGATTTTTGAGAAAATCAGTGCAGAGTCGTTTGGGATTCCTCGAGGGTTTCATACCTTGAGATTGTCTCTCTATTTGGGTGCTCTTGCATGGTCACTTTCAGTGCACATTGAAGGAAATATGAGCTCATTTTCAAGTCCAGGTCTATCGAAAAAGTCAAGATCAACTTTTGTTTCGCCTAAATCCGACATTTTATGCCAGAGTTATGAGGGTTTGAAGATTTGCTAGATCTGGGAGTTGAGAAGCTTTTGGTGCTTTTTCAGGCAGATCGGACCTCGCCATCAGATCCAGAGTGTCTGAGAGATGAAAAATGACATATAACACACCCTATTTTGGCATCAGCTATTCGCGAGGAAAATTTATTTTACCTAGCAGGTCGTAGGGCCCGCCAGGTACAGGGTACGATCACTTGCAGAATAAAAAATTTTCAAAAAAATTTCTGCAATATTCATCGGCTTTTAAAATATTTTCGGGCTTTATTTTTTTTATGGCATCCCTATATATTTTGGTGGCTTTTATACAACGGTTTTATTTTTTTTAAAAAAATCTATGGCTGATAAATTTCTATGGAGGCCTTTTATTTTTATTGGGAGTTTGTTATTTTTTTGCAGGGGCTATACCCTGTCATGTCGGCCCTCTGCGGCCACCACTCCCATGCCCATTTTCCAGTCCCCATTAGTAGCTATTCCCCTCCGATCTTCCTTTCCTGACCACCTCTCCCCACCACCGGCCATCTACCGACGTTTCTGTTATTGGTCCCAGTCTGCAGTTTTCCCGCTGAGCCTCCTCCCTTTGCACCCCGGTCATATTTGAGTCCAAGGGCTAAGGATTTTGGGCGGTGGACAGTCCATCCACTAGCCGCGCCACCACTGCACAACCCACCCACCGCCCTCCTGGTGGAGGGTTTCTTTTTTCCATGTTGTCTGCCCGCAGTCATATGGAAGACCAAGGGCTAGAACAGAAGGTGCCGAAAATTACCACTATTTAGCCTGCATTTACCCTGATTTGCCCTCTTACAACCCTTTTTTTCATTTCGTCATAACTTTTGATCCCGGAGGCGAATGTTTTGAAACGAGATATTTCCGGAAAGATGGCGAGCCCAATTTTCTGTTGGTGTAGTTTGTTTTCAGAAATTTTGCTATTTGATGGGATTTATTGCTGGTTGAAGTCAGATGTTCAGATTTTACTCTAGAGGGAATATCTTTTGACTCGGTGATCCTTTTTTCATCATTCTTGCGGCGTTGGAAAGCTGGTTCAGTCCTCTACATAGATCTAAGGTCTATTTTTTTTTTTTAATACATGTTTACATTCTATCCTTTTACAATTATTGGGTAATTGTAATAAATGAACTGAGATAAAGTTCCATCAGGGGGGTTTCTTGCATAATAATATGATTAGAGTGTGCATGCACTTTGATCTCCATCTCCATCTTGATTTGATGAAAACTCATATGGGTTATATCTAGTTTCTTAGTTTCTTTTGGCCACATTTTGTCTTGCTTGACACATATCAGATTCACATCAGTTCACACTTCAGATTGGGAGTTGATGGTTATTGATCCGCATTGGTTTAGATCCTTCTCAGTTTGAGAGCCATGTTTTTATGGTTAATGTTCCAAAGTTTTTATGGTACTTGTTCCTATGGAATATTTTTAGTCAGTTTGGCATCAAAATTGAGATTCACAGTTTCCATATTTTATCATCATATCATCTACTGTTGCTTCATAGATTCCAGGGTTGTTCCAGTTTGTGAGTTTTCCAGTGTTCCGTGGCATCGGTTCTGTTGTTGCATTATTATGATTCTGCTTTGGTTTCTTGTAGCAAAAAGTATCTTTCCTTTCTTGTCGGATTGCAGTTCCAATGTTACTCCACAGTGTTCTTCCAGTGCTTCTTTGCAACAGTCATCTCATTGTAGGGGGGTTTTGTCCCACTGGGTTTTCCTTCTCTACCTCATTATTGCATTTGTACTTGGGTACCTAATCAGGCCTTGTTTCCAGGACCCATTTATGCTTTCTTGCATTTATCTTAGTTTCAGGTGCATGCTTTGTTAGTCTCCCTAAGTTGCACTTATGGGGGGGTGTTAGTGTAATTAATATTTAATTACACTTGCATAACTTTACTTAGGTAATATTTTAATTCCTAGGTTAATTATTCTCATCTTTATCTTATTGAGCTATCTTGTTGCTCGAGATAAGATTAGGGTTATGCATACATTTCTTTTATAAAAAAAATTATCTCATGTAATTATGAATTCCTAAATAATAATATTTTGCACATCTTTTGCAAAGCTCTTGCTTTTTCTGTTTTTCTCTTATGTGGAAGGATTTTCTAGTTTGCATTTCAGATCTTGGTTTCTAACAATATCAAGACCACTACTAGGTACTGGTAGTAGTATCTCCACCCCGTGCACACCCCTTTGGACTCCTACAAGATAGTGGGTTAATTTTAGCAGTTGAGTGATTGTTCACCGCCATACCATAGTGTCACTGTTTACTCCTTGCGGGGCTGCAATTTACTTTAGTTGTTAACATGTTCTTACCGCCACCTCGCGGTACTCATATTTGGTTGCCGTGGTATTTCGGTAAGCATTTGTACATTAACCTATATTTCTCGCCATCCTGCGCATACCTCTATTGACTGTTGCGGTAGTACGGTATTGGATTTTATTATGAATGCAACATTTTAGATATCATTTTATTGAAAAGATTGAACAATTTTCTAATTTTATAGTTGTAGACATCTAAATTTGGACACTTAATTTATCCAAATTCATCCCCTTTCCTCTTATTTTCGTTAATTAAGTAATACTACTATTATTTAATTAATATCTTTAATTCTGCCAAATCCCTAAGGTATTTAATCAATAATACCTTATCTCTTTAGTCTTCCTTCCATCAAATGAATTAAATAAATGTCATTTATTTAATTTCCTTTATGTCACATCCTCCATCTTTTATTATCTAATCTTAATCCTTCTTTTAATCTCATTATTAGGATGTGCACATGCCTAATCCTTGATTAAGATGTGTCACATCCTCCAACTTTTGCAAGTTGGCCTCTAATCTCTCTTAGCCACCTAACCCTCCTCTAATCCTTCATTACTCTTCCCCATGTGATCTTTGACTTGTCACATCAAGTCACATGTGAAATCTAACTCTCTTCTAATCTTCATTAATCAATCTAATCAAGTACTTGCACAATCCTAATCACTTAATTGAGTCAACCCTATTAAATGTTTTTCTTTTTTGACAAGGCATCTCCCTTCCCCATGTGAATTTTTAATTCACATTTAATCCCCCAATGCACCCTTTGGAATTTAAAATTTTTTCCCTTCTCCCCATAAGGATATTTGAGGAATTTTTAATTCCCCACTTGTCCTCTCACCCTCATGGGGACAAGGACCTCCTTTATGAGGAGATCTTGTGCAATCCCAAGGTACTTTGTACCCCCCTCCATGTCATGTCCTATCCTTCCACCTCATGTCCACTTCACCTTTTAGGGCTTTATCACATGCCACATGTCAAGATGTGAGGGCTTGTGAGTTCTCAACTCACCTTAGCCCTACATCTTGATATTTGGTGGCTCAATCTTGGCCATCCATCTCTTTTAGGAATTCTCAAAATTCCTATGAATACCCCCTCTTTTCTCTCATTTTAGAGGAGATCATTTTGCTAGCAAAACTCTTATAGTTTTGTTTCTCAACCTACACTTAGTCATTTTCATGCTTTCATCCATTTCCATCCATCTTCACATCATCATCTAGCTTGCATCTTGCCATCCAAGGAGCATACACATCAAAGATCAAAGGGCCAACCAAAGGATTGATTCGACGCAAGGTATAAGGTTCCATTTGTTGCTTTCATCTTGTGTTGTTTCCAACTTAGGCTAATCTTGAGGTGTAGGTTGTTTTGGTGTTTATTTGCACTCTTTTACTTGTTGCTTGTTTTCAAACGCTCACATTCAACCTATCACATTTCTGGCACACCCGGTGGGACCCACAAATGGGTCTATTTCTTTCACATTTGCTATTTTTTGCATTTTTGTAGGTCCAGGTTACAGAGTGGCAGATCTGTCCTGACAGAGTGGCAGATCTATCCTGGGGTGGCGGACCTATCCTGACAGAGTGGCAGATCTGTCCTGACAGAGTGGCGGATCTGTCCTAGAGTGGCAGATCTGTCCTGGAGTGGCGGACCTGTCCTATAGTGGTAGACCTATTCTAATGCAGTGGCGGACCTGTCCTGGTGTAGTGGCGGACCTATCTTGACAGAGTGGCAGATCTATCCCTACAGAGTGGTGGACCTGTCCTCTTGAAAGTAAAATTTTAGGTTTTTTCCAATTGTCTTTTGGTAAATTAGGCACATAGTTTTATTAAAGGGGTCAATAAACCTTGCTTGGCATGTTTGGGAAAGCTATTTGATGTATCCAATCCCCTTGCGCCATTTGGCGATCCTGGGTGACAAGAAATCGTAGCTTTCCAAGTCCTTTTGAGTCACCCTTTTTTTATTTTCTTAGTGGGACCTGCTTGGGGATTTCATCACCCCAAGGGACAATTCCAACCACGCGTACCGACAGGGTATATAAAGGGCGGAGAGCGAAAGTTGTACCTCAATCCAACCACGTTGTAATTGGCGAAGCGTCGGGATGATGTGAAGAGTTGGTCTGAGCCTTTAGTATCTCGCTAAGGTTCCTGACTCACGCTTGTAACACGTTGGTGTTCACGGTTTGGGCCTCACGTACCGGGTGTATATCGAGGAATCCTTAGCAACCATGTGCATCCTAGAGTAGAAGACTTTGTTGGCCATACCCACTTCTACTAAATCTTAGGTTTGTGCTTCCTGAATTTTCTTTCTTGTGCAAAACCAGTCATTTTCAGTCTAGCCAAATATGTTTATCAGTGTTTGCTATATTTTCGGTCCTTTGCCTTACCCATCCATCAAAAAATAAAGCTTAAACTTATCCTTTGACGGATATGTCCCTGTGTTGTGGCATACCTGTCCCTGTGCAGTGGCGGACCTGTCCCTGTGCAGTGGTGGACCTTTCCTAGTGCAGTGGCGGACCTGTCCTAGTGCAGTGGCGGACTTGTCCCTGTGCTGTGGTAGACCTGTCCTAGTGTAGTGGCGGACCTGTCCTAGTGTAGTGGCAGACCTGTCCCTATGCTGTGGCGAACTTGTCCTAGTGCAGTGGCGGACTTGTCCTTGTGCTATGGCGGACCTACCCTAACGCTATGGCGGACCTGTCCTAGTGCAGTGGCGGACCTGTCCTTGTGCACTCTTTTACTTGTTGCTTGTTTTCTAACGCTCACATTCGACCTATCACAGTAGTGTCTCAGTTTTAGTTTTTAGTGTTAGTCAAACCTAAGAGATCATTTCTTTGTTTGTAATTCAGAGGCTTAGTTCACCTAATGTTAAGATATCTATATTTATTATTAAATCATAGATGTTCATGTTGGAATGAAGGAACACTGAGAGGGGGGGTGAATTAGTGTTCAACAATTTTAACTTTATTAATTTGATATTTAAAGTTCTAATAGCATTCAACCAAAAGAAATATGCATGAACATAAAGAAACAACCACAACACCATAACACAAAGATTTTTACATGGAAACCCTGTTAGGGGAAAAACCACGGTGGAGGTCAATCCATAATATGATATGAGTATAATAAAAAAGATGTTTACAAAAATGCGAATGCACTTGCATTCAAGCACATGCGTAGAGTTCACTGCTTGAAAACAGAAAGGCTTACTACCTTACAATCAATGTCAAAAGACATATGAAGTGGTGAACTATGAAATAGCATCTACAAATACCTGAGAATTGTTTCGGTTAATCTCATCAATCAAATTCTTTGACCTTCTATCTGATTCTTCTCTTCTACTCTATTTGGTTCAACTCACATCACAAAAAACCTTTTATGCACAAGTGAAACTGTGCATAATCTCTCTACAATCCTTTTGATTTTTGCATCACATATTGACACACTTCATACATACATCAAAATGATATAATCGATCACTTATATGTATCCACAACTAAATATTTAATCGCTACATGTTGGATTCAACAAAATATGAAATATTTACCAACTGTTGGCTCAATCCATAATTAATTTTCAATGCGCACCAACCAAATTCAGCCACAACATAATAAGGACCCAAATCAATATGCTCAAACACAAAAATCTTAAACAATTATTCCTCAAATATTCACAATGACTACATTCACTTAGTCGACCTTTAAGCACCGTTAAACAAAAAATTGATCAACTAGATCTTCTAATTTGCACATAGATCAATACAAGGCTCTAAGATTCAAGAATAATAGAGATAATATACCAAACAACCTTCCCTAAGATCCACAACTCAAAATGATAATAGAAAAGCACATATGAATTGATGAACACAATTCTGTTGGATGCTCTGTTCTTGCTTGATAGTTAATCACAAAACTTCGATATGACTTCTGGTATGATCAAATGATGATGTGTGAATTGAATCACTGACTAGGGTTTCCATCACTGAAAACACCAAATGACATGTGCAATGTCTCTTGCCAACAATCTCCCCCTTTGGCATTGATGGAAAAACTTAGTGAAAAATGACTAAGTGTCGGATCAGTACAAACATGAATCACACTTCCAACCTTCAAAAATCCAAAAACACAACTCCCCCTAAGATGATTAAGACATTTTTCACTATCCCATTCTCCCCTTTTGACATCAATGGAAAAGGAAAGAATCCGCATACCAAAAATAAATAAAAAAACTACTATGAACAAATTGCATATGTACAAACAGGCTTCTAGAACTTACATAAGCTTGAATAGATCTGCAAAATTGTTCTTTAGTAGGTTCAAAATCGTGTCCCAACCCTTCTTGAGACTCTCCAAGATAGTCATGTGACCACATAATAAGTAAGATTGTATCTCTACTGATTCAAGGTTCACTGGATCACTGATTGCCATAACATCTTGTGCTTCCTTCAATGCACTCAACATTGTTTCCATCTTAGGACCAATTAGTCATCTAAGCTCACAAACCCTTTCAACCATTATACCTTCTTCATGCTTGAAACTTTTGATCTTGTTATGTAGGGATATGACTTGACCTTCTTACTTTCCAACACAAACGGTTAGAGGATCGAATGCTTGAGTGATATCTGCTAACTGTTTCTCACATTCTTTCATTTTCTTTTCAATATCCTCAATGAACTTAGATAAAGATAGACATGAATTATAATTATCACCACCTTTAGGAAAATAACTTTGAATATTCTTTACGCAAGTAGCTACTAGAGATTTATCATTAGCTATCATCCCTTTCAACCTATTGAACCTTTTACCATCAAACTCCTTTTGAACCTTATCCATAGCAGACTGGATGGAGAATTAGATGAATCTTTGACATATGAAGGAATGATCTTCTCTAGAATACCAGATGCAAGATTCAACAACTCGCTATCTTCAATATGTGATTTCAAAATCTCTTCCCTTTCCTTGTCTTGTGCAAATGATGAAACTTTCAGTTTCTCAATGGGAGAAAAAGTAGCCAAATTGATAGGACCTCTAATCAATTCAATATCAAAATCTTCTTGTTGCTCTTCTAAAAAATCCTTCATTGCCTTAGTAGTGTCTCTTGCTTCCACAAGAACTTCTTTCACTTCATCCTTCTTCTCTTCAATCACTTATTCTTCTTGGGCTTCGAGAATCTCTTTTTCTTCAACCAACACTAATTTAGGAGCTTTAGTCTCCTTAGGAATTTCAACATCATGTATATCTAGAGGATTTAGAGTTTCCTCAAAAGTATCTTCTTTTCCCTCTTCTGCTACCAGACCAGATGAGACATCTTCATCATTTACATCTTTAGAAACAACATTGTATTTGCTCTTTAACATAATTACCTTGACAATTTTCTTAGTATCCCTTGCAACTTCTTCAGTCTGACCAATCATCAACTTGTTCATCCTTGTTTTTCTCTTAAAATGCCTTTTTGCTTCATTTAGTATATTCTTCATTTCTTCCAATGACATCACCAAAAATAGATCAACAAGTATCTGTTCTCTCATTTATTCTTCTTTTGTCCTTGCACTCACTCTTCTCATTTCTAAAATTTCATATAGAATTTTGGGTAACACAAACATTATTTCAACAAGAGTCATATTGAAATTATTCAAGTACTTTATTGAAGCTTCCCTAAGAACTCTTTGACCGACACTGTCAAAGGTGTCATACCATTCACAAAGAGGCCTAAGATTACCATCCTTAATCAATTCCTTCTCCACTTCTTCTATAGACATACCTGATTTGTCTATTTTCATCTTTTTCTTTCCTTTCTCTTCATTGGAGGGCTTGTCCTTACAGACTTATGTTTCCTTCATTCCCTTTCACTTGATTTCTCTTATCTCTTCATTAGATTCAATCTCTTCACCTTTAGAAACAACATACACTCTTGTGCTCTTTTCCTTCTTCCTTTTTCCTTCTCTCCCAAATGACTTGGCTTGAGCTTTCACAGGACTTGACTTCCTTGTAGGACCAGATGAGAGAGTAGAGCTTCTTATAGATCTAGTTTGGGCAGAGGACGCTACTAGAATAGAAAATTTAGTTCTAGCTGACTTTCCTGCTTCAAAATTTTCTCTCTTTCTTCTAGCTTCTCTCACAACTTCTGCAGATATACCCATGCTCTTTGCAAATACTTCCACTTCCTTCCTTACTCTTGAGACTATCATTGGCTTCTTCAACTACTCATGTAATTGCATATCCTTTTCTTCATAGGTTTTAAACCTCTCTTCTGTCAAATCTTGAGGTTTACTCAACAAATGTTGTGCATATAGTTCCAAGATGTTCTCCTAAAATTCATAGCCCATTGGCATAATCCACACTATTCTAGGATTTGCAGCTTCCATCAAGCATTGATCAATATCAACCATAAAACAAATAGTGTCCTTATACTTCTCCACAATAGAAGTAGGAATTATTTCTCTTGCTTGCATTTCATTATGAAAACTCTTGAAATATACACAGATTGTTGTTTTCCTGGCTTTACTATCATCAACTCTATGCAAGATATCTCTAATTTGAATAGCTACAGGATTATTTTATTTCCATTGAACTTTTCCAAATCCCATAACTTCATTCATAAAGTAAAAGAAAAAACAAAACAATAGATTTGTTGGACTCAAGGAACACTGAGAGGGGGGTGAATTAGTGTTCAACAATATTTAGATTTTATTCTAGATCTTAAACCATTTACAACATTTCATCAAAAGTAAAGATGCAAGCACATGAAGGAAACAATAAAAACACCATAACACCAATATTTTTACGTGGAAACCCTATTAGGGGAAAAACCACGGTGGAGGTCAATCTACAATTTATACTTTGTTAAAATTATGGAGAAAAAGAATGCACATGCATTCAAACACACTGCCTAGAGCTCACTGCTCGAAAGAAAGAAGGCTAATTGCCTTACAAAATGTTTGGATTACAAAAAAAGGTTGAACTGAGAAGATATCATCTAAAAATTATAGATTACAGTTCCAATTAAGCACATTGATCAGATTCTGGACTTTCTATCCAATTCTGTACTTTTGCTTTGCTGTTCCTTAATTCGCTTCACAAAAATATCTTCTGCACAAGCAAAAATTCACTCAACTAATCTTCTGATATTTGCATATACATCTACTATGCTCTTCACTCACACTTACACAATTCTACACATTCATCCTTACATACATCCAAAATGAATTACTCGAACTTAAATATATATCCACTACAAAGATTTAATAACATCAAGTCGACTTGCAACAAGACAAAAATGTTTTCCAACTGTCAGCTCAATTCACATTTGATATATGATGTGCATCCACCAAAGTTGGATAAGACATAGCTGGGACCCAAAACAAAATTTATCTAACATAGAAACAATTACATACTTATTCCTTATACATCCGCGACACACCACATGCACTGAGTCGACCAACATGAACAAATAAACAGAAAAACCATTTTACCAGATCTCATAACTCATACACTGATTAATGTGACACCAAAAAACTTGACAAAAAGATAATATAGATGCTTAATAGACTTCCCTGAGATCCACAATGCAAAATGATAATCCGGTGAAGCATATAGATCAACATACTAGCCAAATACCTTGTTCTCCATTCTTACTTCCGATAATGCACTGTTCTTCACTTTGATTGCCGGTATGAAAAAATTTTGATCTGTAGAATAGGATAATGACTTCAGTTGCCGTAAATGACAACAATAGAAGCCATATGCCAACAATCTCCCCCTTTGGCATTGATGGCAACACTTAGTGATAAATGACTAAGTGTCAGAACCAATAAGATTACGCTGCCAAATTGAAAATTTCAAAAATTTCAAAACACAACTCCCCCTTAGAGTGATATGGAATTTTTCACTGCTCTCTCTCCCCCTTTGAAATCAATGAAAAACACATTTATCACTCCACTCTCAAAAATTATCTCTCTCCCCCATTCAAAAATTGGATCCAAATTTGAGAGCATACAACTGCTGCTTGAATCAAAAAATTAACTTGTACTTATCTATCATTTTCGGATGAAATTTCTTCCATGCTTCCATTGCAATCCCAATGATTATGATCAATCTATTATTTTCTGATCTTTTGTTGATAATTTGGATGAGAGATTTCAGTATTGTAATTGCCTCTTCTAATTTCTCTCCTTTCCTTAGAACTTCAATTAATTTCTCCAGCCTACATTCAGTTAAGTCCTTCACTTTCCAGAAAGTGTCCACAAGGTTATTTTTGGTGAGCATAACTTTTTTGTGCTCAGATTGCAACTCTTGAATCCTCTTCTTGATTGCACCACCCTGATCCTAAAACATATTGTAATCCTAAATTTTTTTGTTTAGTTTAGTTTCAATCTGCTCCAACTTATCTTTGTACTTCCCAACTGCATGAGGCCAATGTAGACAATAGTTGAATATTTTTTTGTTGTGTTTATGCTTTTTCTCAACACATTCATCTACCTCTTTAGCTTGATAAGAGATAGCCTGAAATTCTCCTTTAGATGTAAAATTATCTCTTCCTCTTTCCTGTCCTGAGACTTAGAGACCATGGCATCCTTTATGCATTCGATCATCTCTTCAAGAAACACATTTTGCAAGCTCTCCAAATTGATGTTGTTGTGCAAAAGTAAGTATTGAGAGTACTGTCAATTAGGTCCTGCTCATATGATGGTCTCTCAGACCACATGCCAACAATCTTCTACATCCCATCTTTCTCCTGAACAATCTGCAATATCTTTTCTTTGAATAAAACACCTTCTTCTTTACTTCCTTCTGCTATTACTATATCCGGTTCAACTGATTCCGGTTCATCTCTGGGAGTGTACTCATCAAATTCCTCATTTAGTATATCCACAATATCTTTCTTTTTACCTTTTCCTCCAACTTTAGGGGTTTTGTGTGCCGGAGGAGTGTACTCAACAATCTTTAGAGCTCTTCTCTTCTTCCTCTCCATCTCACTAGAAGAAGATCCAACTTCAAGTGCTTTAACTGGGATAGAAATGCTAATTGCTCCAAACTTCCCTAGCAATTCCTTAAAGAAATTTGCATATTTTTGCTTACAGTTTCCCAAAGCATTAGAATGTTAAAAAAATTGTTTGCAAATTAGTACATCCTTTTTCCATACAACATTATTGACCTGAGGCAAGCAATTCAGAAATACATCACAAGACATATGACCAATGTACCAAACCTGAAGGGGTGATCTGCATCCTTTGTCAGTTTCACATTTTCTGTCAATTGATCATTTAGCAAACCACAAAGATCAAAATCTTCATCCTCCATTATCATTTTGTGAGAGATGTAAACTATGTCTACCGAGGTTGTGCCTTCCCTATTTTTGAAAAAGATTTTGTATGAGATCCCATGTGCAATGTACCTTTTTATTGGATCTTTGATTGTTGCAATTATCAAAGCCCTCTAATCTCCAGTTACTCTAGTTAGGGTTTTGACCTCTTTGTTCCAAATTGACTTCCAGTTAGATTCCTGATCACCTCTTTTGAAATGGGATAGGGTTTATCTAGGGTTAGAATGTCATCATTCAATCTGTTCAAGATAAACCTAATGACTTCTGCGTTATCAAAATATGGAAATTCACTCCAAATGTCCAAACTTTTGTGTTTCACTCCTTCAAGCCATTTCAATTCATCGGCCGACAACAAATTTTTCACATCCCTAATCTTCTCACTACTATATTCATCCAAATTTACCATTCCTTTGATTTGCAACATTTTTCTTTTCGTGTTGAACAAGTTTCTACCGAACACCAAATTGAGTGAGATTTCAACAAACAATTGAAATACCTAATAAGTTCACCGCCAAATTGACTTGACTCCTTCAAAATTCTTCTGCAAAGTTTCTCCTTCTATTCTCCTTCAATAAACAGTGACAAATGAGGGTTCCAAATACCCTTTTATAACTCGCGCACCTAACCTTTTTTCCACATTAAATGTTATTCCCTAGGCGTTCTAGGTACTCTGCTTTCTCAGACAACAAAGGAAAAATTCTTCTATGGACCTTGCACTTCACAAATTTTTGCACAAGTGACCACTGATACACTTGTAAACCATTGGCACAACTACTAAAAATTTCTTTCATTTTGGTACCAACTCCTAACAGGAAGTTAAAGGATTTTTCTTAAAAAACTTCCCCTAGGCCGATGGCCTAAGATCAATTTCTAGAGGAATTACCAGAACTTGCTTCTGGTGCAAGCTTATTTTCTTCATCAGATTCATTCTTCCTTACCCATGTTTTCTTCATCCGATCTCTTATCTCTTCCACAGTTACTTTTTCTTTTCCTTTATCATATTTCTGTGAAATTTTTTCTTTGTATACCTGACCTCTTCTGTCCATGTTTCTGTTCCTGTAGAATCTTACAATGTGACCAAATCTGTTTAAATTGTAACACACAAAATTTCTCTGTCTAGACCATTCATTCCATTGATTTTCATTTGATCTGCATTGATTAGCAATATGCCCAAATCTATTACATGCACAACATTTGACATTTCTATGAATGTTTTTTATCATATTTCTACATTCACTTGACTTGTGACCAAACTTATCACAATTAAAGCACTGAACTAAGAATGATGGTTCAATTGATTTAATTTTACCTCTTTACTGAGAATCCATATGACCAAATCTATTGCAGGAAAAGTAGTGACCATTAAACTTCTAAGCATTATATTGGCTTGCCAGATACCTTCTGCTTTTGTTCATCTAATTTCTTTGTCTAGAATCCTTATGTTTAGATCCAAAGCTTTCTCCCTTCTCATATCCAAGACCTCTCTTGTCATTTGCATCCTTCTGGCCTTTAGTTATCTCATCAAGCTTAGCATAACTGATCCTAAACTTCTCCTTGTATTCATTTACAGTAATGAGTTCATCTTTGAGAATAACTATCTGTCTTTCAAGTTCTTGTTCATTACTTCTGGATTGTTGTAGTTCAATCTCTAGCTAAATGAATTCACTATTAACTCTACTACATTCTTCAGATTTTTCTTTCAAGGACTGAGGCAAATTCTCCTCATTCTTCTTTATTCACTCTCCTTAGTTAGCCTCATTTCCATAGATTCCATCTCAAGCTTTAGAGTAGGATTGTCTCTAGCAAGCTTTTCACATTCTTTAGTTGTTTCTTTTAAGGTTTGATTCGGGTGAACATCTTCCAAGCATTTAATTTATTTCTTATTTAGCTAATTACATAGTTCCTTCCTCTTTTCTCTTGACTCATTGATTTTATCCTTCAATGATTGAACGAATTTTTTAGCATCTCCAAGATTTTATTTCAATTCCACGACTTCTACTTTAGATTGATCAAGATCATCAAGTGCCCCCAAAAGCTATTGTTGAAGACCACCAGAGTCCATTGCATTCCAAGATACACCTCAAGTTGTCAAAATTCTACAAAGGAACCAATGCTCTGATATGAATTGTTGGACTCAAGGAACACTGAGAGGGGGGTGAATCAGTGTTCAACAATATTTAGATTTTATTCCAGTTCTTAAACCATTTACAACATTTCATCAAAAGTAAAGATGCAAGAACATGAAGGAAACAATCAAAACACTATAACACCAAGATTTTAATGTGAAAAACCTATTAGGGGGAAAACCATAGTGGAGGTCAATCCACAATTTATACTCTGTTAAAATTATGGAGAAAAATAATGCACATGCATTCAGGCACATTGCCTAGAGCTCAATGCTCAAAAGAAAGAAGGCTCACTACCTTACAAAATGTTTGGATTACAACAAAAGATTGAACTAAGAAGATAGCATCTACAAATGCAAGATTATAGTTCCAATTAAGTACATTGATCATATTCTAGACCTTCTATCCAATTTTGCACTTTTTCTTTGCTCTGCTTTAATTCGCTTCACAAAAACCTCTTCTGCACAAGAAAAAATTCACTCAACTGATCTTCTGATATTTGCATATACATCTACTCTTCTCTTTACTCGCAATTACACACTTCTAAAAATTGATCCTCACATACAACCAAAATGAATTACTTGAACTCAAATATATATCCACTACAAAGATTTAAGTACATCAAGTCGGCTTGCAGTAAGACAAAAATGTTTTCCAACTGTTGGCTCAATTCACATTTGATATATGATGCACATCCACCAAAGTTGGCTAGGAAATAGTTGGGACCCAAAAAAAAAATTCTTGAACATAGAAATAATTAAACACTTATTCATTATACATCTGCGACACACCACATGCACCGAGCTGACCAACATGAACAAATAAATAGAAAAACCATTTTACTAGATCTCATAACTCATACACCGATTAATGCAACACCACAAAACTTGACAACAAGATAATATAAATTGTTAATAGACTTCCCCAATATCTAGAATGCAAAATGATTATCTGGTGAAGCATACATATCAACATACTAGCCGGATACCCTGTTCTTTAATCTTACTTCTGATAATGCATTGTTCTTCGCTCTTCCTATCAGTATGAACAAATTCTGATCTATGAACTGGGATAATGACTTCGGTTTCCATAAATGACAACATTAGAAGCCATATGCCAATAAGATTACCATATTTGAAGGAATTCTTCTTGTCTTTCTTGATCATACCAAGATTCTCCATTAGCTGGCTTCTGAGTAACTCACATAGATCATACGCTACATTCTCCTTCACCATCTGATATGCTGCATAAATAGTTGTACTAGATATAGAATTATCCCGGATGGAATGATATATCTTGTAACAAATGACCATAGATGCAAATTTGACATCCACTTCAATGATATCATCAATTTTCATGGCTCTTTTATCAAACAATGAACCAGTTGCATTAGTAACTATCTGATTCTTCACACACTTCAAGATTGGCAACCCACCAGAGGAATTTAAACCTGTAACAACACTTATGGCTTCTTTTTTAATCTTAAAAGGTTGACTCAACCACATAAATTTAGCATGAACTCGACTAAAAATATACTGGACCCAGTTGTTTTCTTCAAACACAGGGAATTTTACATTCTATGTGAATTTCTTCTCCTCTAGGGTTTTGAACTCAGGCTTTACCTTGAAATATTCTCCAACTATAGGATTTGAGTACAAATTTAACAATTGCGAGCTTCCTAACTCCTCAATATTTGCATGAATGTATGCCCTAATGTCTTCAATATGCAAGACACTATACATAATGAACGAAAATGCACTTGAGGGCTTGATCTCAATAGATTTGAAAGGATGCCACTTGAATTTTAGACGGGGTCTATCCTTGATATCAACTACCAATGGAGCAACCATTTTCAAAAATTCACAAGTTCACAAGTTTCCTAATAAATAACTTTTCTCCATATTAGGGTTTGATCGCTGAATCACCTTCACACTTGAATCTTTTCCAAATTTTTCCAAGGTTCACTTCATAGCTCTTCGAACTTCTTCTTCACAAAGTGCAAAGTGACAAATGAGGGATACAAATGACCTTTTATCATTTTCAAACCTTACTTTTGTCGCAATAAATGATTTTTCCCTAACTCATTTGGATACCCTGTTTCCATACACTATGAAGGATAAATCTTCTGTGGAACATCAATTCTGTATAAATACTCTCTCCAACTATTCAACATTATCTATAGATCATCAATGCAATCACTGCACTCATCCACATCTTGGTACCAACTATCGAAAGGGGGTTTGAAAGATTTTCTTGACAACTCCCCCTAGGCCATAGGCCTGAAACTAATTCCTAGAGGAATTACCAAATCTTGGATTTGGTGTGGAATCATCTCCTACTACAAAGGGACTCTTCTTCACCCATATCTTCTTCATTTGCTTCCTAATTTCATCTATAGTAACTTTTCCTTTTCCCTTTTCATCCTTTTGTACATTTTTCCTTTGATTTATGGGACCTCTTCTACAAAATCTAGCAATGTGACTAGATTTGTTGCAATTGTAGCACACCACATTTCTTTATCTAGACCAGTTATTCCATTGATTTTCTCTTGATTTCCATTGGTTAGCAATATGGCCAAATCTATTGCATGTATAACATCTGACATCTCTACAAAATTTGTTCATCATATTTCTACATTCATTTGACTTATGATAATACCTATTGCAATTAAAGCACTGGCTGAAAAATGATGGACGAATTGAGTTCATTCTACTTCTATATTGAGTAGCCATATGACCAAAATTATTACAAGTAAAATAGTAACCATTGAATCTTTGAGCATTAAGTTGTCTTATCGGATAACTTCCAGCTTTGTTCATCTGATTTCCTTTCTTGAATCTCCTTTGTCCAGATTTGGAGCTTTCTCCTTCCTCATTTCCAAGACCTCGCTTGTCACCTTCAATCCTATGACTTTTAATCAGTTCAACAAGCTCAGATGAGCTAATCTTGAACTTCTCCTTGAATTCATTTGTAGTAGCAAGTTCATCTCTAAGATCAACAATCTTCTTTTCAAGCTCTTCTTCATTATTTCTGGATTGTTCCAATTCAAGCTCCAACTGATTGAATCCATCAATAATTTGATTGCATTCTTTAGATTTTTCTTTCAAGGACCGAGCAAGCTTTTCTTCATTCTTCTTCCTATCTACAGTCTCCATGGTCATCCTCATCACAATAGATTCTATTTCATGCTTTAGGACAACATTTTCTCTTGAAAACTTTTCACACTCTTCCATCTTCTCCTTTAGGGCTTGACTCAGTTGTTCATATCCAATGCTTTTACTCTCTTTTTGCTTGATCTAATCACATAGTTCCCTTCTCTTCTCCCTTGACTCATTTATTTTATCTTTCAATGATTGAATGAACTTCTTAGCATTCTTGAGACTTGCCTATAAATCCCAAACTTTAGATTTGGATTGATCAAGATCATCTAGGGCCACAAAAAGTTATTGTTGAAGACTACTTGAATCCATTGAATCACTTTCCCGAATTTTCCCAAAGCTTTTAAAATTCTTCTGAGGAACTAGGCTCTGATACCAATTGTTGGAATCAAGGAACACCGAGAGGGTGGGGGGCTGAATCAGTGTTCTACAATTTTTAACTTTATTAATCTAATCTTTAAAGTTCTGATAACATTCAACCAAAATAAATATGCATGAACATAAAGTAAACCACAACACCATAGCACAAGGATTTTTACGTGGAAACCTTGTTAGGGGAAAAACCATGGTGGAGGTCAATCCACAATATGATCTGAGTATACTCAAAAAGATGTTTACAAAAATTGGAATGCACTTGCGTTCAAGAACACTGCCTAGAGCCCACTACTCGAAAACAGAAAGGCTTACTGCCTTACAATCAATGTCAAAAGACAACTGAAGTGGTGAACTATGAAATATAATCTACAAATTCCTAAGAATAGTTTCAGTTAAGCTCATCAATCAAATTCTTTGACCTTTTGTCTGATTCTGCTCTTTTGCTCTTTCTGCTTCAATTCGCATCACAAAAACCTTTTATGCACAAGTGAAATTGTACATAATCACTCTACAATCCTTCTAATTTTTGCATCACATATTGACACACTTCGTACATACATCAAAATTATATAATCGATTACTTATATATATCTGCAACTAAATATTTAATCGCTACATGTAGGCTCCAACAAAATATGAAATATTTACCAACTGCTAGCTCAATCCATAATTAATTTTCAATGTGCACCAACCAAAGTTGGCCACAACATAATGAGGACCCAAATCAACATGCTCGAACACAAAAAAACTTAAACAATTATTCCTCAAATATCTAGAACGGCTACATTCACTTAGTCGGCCTTCAAGCACTGTTAAACAAAAAATTGATCAACTAGAATCTTCTAACTTGTACACAGATCGATACAAGGCTCTAAGATTCAAGAATAATAGAGATAATATACCAAACAAACCTTCCATAAGATCCACAACTCAAAATGATAACAAAAAAGTGCATATGAATTGATGAACACAATTCTGTCAGATGCTCTGTTCTTGCTTGATAGTTAATCACAAAACCTCAATCTGACTTCCAATATGATTGAATGATGATGTATGGATCAAATCACTGACTAGGGTTGCCATCAATGACAACACCAGATGACATGTGAAGTGTCTCTTTCCAATAGTTCATTATATGTTTGTATCTAGAAAACATATAGGACATACAAGAAATTATATTCTAACTAAATGAAATTAATTTCAAATTTTCAACCAAAGTAAGAATAATGATGATTACATTTAGAAATGTATCAGTAAAACAAAAATGAATAAGCATACCTATACTTAGATCTTTATTACATTCAATAATAAATTACACCATACATATAACCAAAGTTTAGGTGACAAGCTAACCTCCTAAGGTGACAAAACATCATCATAATTACCTGCATTGCCAACAAGATCAGAATCATGATCATTTATGTTTGCATCTGCTTGATTTTATTCCTCATCCTCATTTGTGACATGCAATACATTCTCTCTCCCAATATCTTCATTGGTAATCAAAATGTCTTCTTCAAACATTCCATCATCATCTTCATCCACTTCGAATGTTTCTTGTAAATTAACATATTTCCCTTTGCATAGGGTGAGAGCATATTCGCCTACCACTTTCAAACACAATTAGAAACAAAAGACATGTCAATTTTAAATGCACAAAAAGAAATGTGTTTTAATATAATAAAAAACAAACATGAAGTTTAGAAATGAGTCTTCGACGTTTGATCTTGCAAAACACTTGTTAGTAGTTTTAGCAACTAGTCTTGGACTCACGAAAAGGAACTGCCACATGATACAAACAAAAATTAGTAACACGAAAAATTTATGCTAGAAAAGGACACCAGAATGTCAAACAGAAAATAGAGACAAAAAAAAGAAGAATGCAAAACAGAGAATGACAGAAAATAGAAAGCCAAAGGGAAGAAAAATTCACCAGGCAGATGTGTCGTAGTAGAGCAAATGTGTCATGGTCTAACAGGAAGATGCATCACATTTCTATCGAATGTGGCGTTTCGTACTGCATATGCGTCACTACAGAGCGATTGCGTCGTTTAGGTTATCGAATGCATCGCGACGCATCAGATGCGGCTCAAAAAAACTCAAATGCATCGTTTCGTACCTATTCCTACAAAAAAGACAGAAAACACACAAAAAAAAAACCATACGAAGCACAAAAAGAATAGTCGGGTTCACCAATGTATCTAAGGGTTATTTTTGGATTGTTAGATTATCAAATATCAAAGCACAAAACCCAAAGAAGCTATTAAGAACAAAGGAAACTAAACACAAATAAAATGATTATACCTGTCGTTCATCGAAGCTTCCTTGATTCACCTTCATAGCACCTTCTAACTTGCTGATGGTTGCCCTCAAATCGAACGTGTGAGCAATTTGAAAATAAAGAATAAGTCCTACACAAGCTTTGAAGGATTTGGAGTGTCTAAAATGAAATCAAATATCTATGTCTATGACGAAATGACTCTAATGTCTAAGACAATTATGCCAAAATCATTAATAAAAATGCAAGTATATGAATATATCTAAATTTCTAAGCGTCTAAGTGTCCAAGCGTCTACGCGTAATCAAATTGTGAGAAAAATTGGCATTTTATAGAAAATGCAATTTTGGACGGAAGACGAGATTAAAAGTTGGTGAAAGCCTAAAATCAGAGGATGATATTTAATGTGACAATCCCTAATTAGGGTTAGGGAAAAATTATTAAATGAGTGGTCAAGATGTCATTTGAGAAGATCAATCAGCGGTGGAGAATAAATGAGATAATTAGTCAGAAAAATAAAGATTTTCAAAAATCAAAAAGATAAGAGTTGAACTGAAGATCAGATTTGGAAAATCAAGAATCTGCTCAATTGCTTGATTTTTGGAAGAATATTACCATTTTGAATTAAATTAATTCAAAATATAGATTTTGTGTGACAGTAAATAATCGATTTTCAGATTATTTACTAAAATGAACTAACAGTTAAGAATATGATATCATTTTAAATAATTTCATTTATTTGAAATGAGGTAAATGTTAATTTTGACAATTAAATAATTAAAGATAATTATTTAATTTAGAAGATATGATTAATGATTAAATAAATTAATAAACTCATTTAATCATGAGAATTAGTGACATATTAAATAAATAAATAAAATTTATTTATTTAATAATCAGGAAGACTAAATGAATAAAGGTAATTAAATAAATTAAGAAATTTATTTAATTAGGGGAAGACTTAGACAATTAATGACATATTTAATAAATAAATTAAATTTATTTATTTAATAATTATGAATTATTTAATCAATAGTCGAATGTGGACCAAGGACATAATTAAATGTCATAATTATGCTAGGATGAAAGTGGTAAAAATAGAGCTTGCAGGCCTAGGTCATTTTTAAATGTCTACACAACTAGCTAACAATGACAATGCGTTACTCCAATGTAAAAACAACAAATCTAAAAAATGACAGACAAATTTGATTATCAGAAACAGACTGAGTAGACTTGTGTGCACCTATCATATAAATTTGAAGCAAGTCACCCAAGGTGCCTATATTTGAGTAATTGAATTTGCAATATGTCTTCATAGTCCTCAGGTGTTTGATTAAAGACTTATTCCTTCTGGATCTCACTGTTGGATCTTCGTCAAATGTTGAGATAATCAAGTATCTATATCTTATCAAGTTGTAGGGTTTTAATGAAACAATGATCAATTGGTGTATAATATTTCTCCAGACTTCTTTAGATCTATAACTTTCACATTCAAAGAGAGAGGAAGGGTTGTGATATATAGGGGCATGCCTTTGTCAAAATTAGTGTTGGTGTTCCCACCTCCATAATGGAAAAGTTGATAGATTTTTTATCCTTTTGAGGGATAGAGGCTAAATGACAAATGAATGATGAATCAACAATTGGATGCAACTTACCACTCAAATATGATTCCCATTTTAATTAGTTATTAAGTATGAGCATGAAGTGAAAATAACAGAAAGCAATACCAACACAAGAAGCACCAGATTTACGTGGAAAAACCAATAAGGGAAAAACTGCCGTGAGGATTAAATAAAAATATAGAGAAATTGAAAAGCCAATTACAAGAGGCTCACTTCCAAAGTGATCATTTCCCAAAATAGGATTCACTGTCTGGATAAGACTCATTTTCCAATAGGGAGGCTCACTTCCTATAGATACAAAAAGATAGAAATAAGAATGTTACAAAGAGAACACTTTCTCAATGCAACAAAATATCCACCACAACATCTTCCACACATCCGTAGCCTTGATCAAAGAGTTGCAAACACCATCAACTCATTGCTTTTAGGAGTCTAAAATATTAAAGTTCTTCTACCTCAATTCACTTTATGCACTCTTTCTTCTCACACTTGTGGCGTACAAGGCTTAACATCTTGACTTGTATTTATACCATCTTCATCCTTAGAAACTTTCTCCAAGGTCGGCTACACACTTCATTTTACAAATTCAAATTAGGTTGGAAAATCAACATTCCCATGGTGGAAGAGAATGAGAGTGAACCAAACCAACACTTAACCAAGACCCAAAAAAAAATCTCAGATCAAACACATGCTTCCTTAATTGATACTTATCCTTTGCATGACGTGTAAACACCAGGTCGGCCATACCTAATGAAAACAACAATGAACTTTGAAGTACAAACTTCCACAGCAAGAAGATAACATGTGGACCACATAACATGCTTCACCATGCACTGGAACACATCTTAGATTCCTTTAGATTCATCCACAATAACTACAACAATCTTCATACACAGAACACTTTCCATCAGTCCATCTAGACTATATAGACACACACAGTAACTCTCAAAACTAGTCTTCTGGAGTACCATACCAAAAAAACCTTTGATAGAACACAAATAAAATTATTACAAGCCTTCTTCCAAATCCTCAAGACTTGAAAAAAACTAGGGGAGGATCGCAGAGCAGATAAATTTCTCCCAATCCATAGACAAACAACTCTATTAGACCAATTCATAAACCTGTGAACTCAACTTTCACTCTTTATCAAACCATAAGCTACAATCCAAGATATATCACCCAAGAATGCCCATAAACAATACTTCAGATTTGCACAAGCAGAGGAGCAACACAGAAGAAATGCAAAGCACATACCAAAGCACATTTTGAACACACACTCAATTCTGACTTCACTATTTATTAATTTTCTCAAAAGAACTTGGAAACTCATCATATCAGCACACCTAAAACATCATAAAGATAGCTCCATGTACTCACAACATCTCAACATTATCTCAACTATACACGCACCACCTGCAATCACTTGTTTCCTTTCTCTGCAACAAGCTATATAGTGTTGACATCAATGAAAACACCACCATATTCATTTATACTTGCAACAGTTAGTACTTACAAACAAAATGTATGCATAAACATGAACAAACTCAGATAAAACTTGAAATGATGCTTTGAAAATGAAATGCTTCAATATTTCTACCCTTGGATTCTGTTGAATTGATATTAATTTCTTGATAGTGCTCTTGGTTTCTAATTCTTGCTTCTTAGTTTTCAAATGATGCAATGACTAGTTATTTATATGAAATTAATATAATTTCCCAAAAATTAAACCTTGATAGTAGACATCTAAAATTTTAAATTCAAATAATAAAATGGAAAATTTGACATATTAAAAATTGGAGCCAAAATAGGGGGACAAAGTTGCTCAGGGGGCCATTGTCCCAACCCTATTTTGTGGGGTGTAAAGTGTTGGGAGCAAAATATTAAATGTTTTCCTTGGTTTTTGTACATGTGATTTCTTGATAAATATTCAAATGGTTTATAGAATGCATAATTTAGGAAATTAGGTGTATAATTAGGTCCATGCACATAGGAGGGAGCAAAATCTAGTGTGAAATTATCAAGGGTGACAATTTACGATGCTACACAAGGAATATTGGATTGAGGTAGCACTGAGTGTAAATTGAGAAGATTTATTGATTCAAGAAACATCAATTGAAGGGAAACTTTAGAACAAATAGAAATCTAGAGGAAATCCAATAAGACAACAAATGAAAGTACATGTGAGAACAATCCCGCATATGACATATCACTCTCTTAGAGGAGCTCATTGAATTTATTGATAGAATTACTTCAAAGGTTTGCAAGAGAACACACTACAACTCCAATAGTTCCAAATCCTACTCCACAATTGAATGCCATTTTTGTTCATTGGATCCTTCTCCCTTGGGAAGAGGATAGCCTAGTAATTGCTTCCCTACATAATTGGTTATTTAACCATAATTAGGGCTGGCTTTCCCACTCATCAAATGCATAGTGGTAACATGTGTGATATGTAATATCTCATCTATGCATAATAGTGGTAGGTCATATTTTATTGATCATATTTTATGAACTTGACATGAAGTTGCAAATCCTTTTGGGTGAGATTTTTCATATTTTTCATGCTTTGTTTCATTTTTCTTCCATTTCCTTTCTTTTTTATCCATTCCATTATTATGTATTACCCTTACTACCCCTTAGAATTGGATAGAGATTAGGGTTAGGCCCCCTCTAATGAGATTTTTACCCCCATAATTTTTAAGGGTAAAAGTACAAACCTATGTTACACTTTATAAATGAATTGGTCAACACCAAAAAATTCTCAACTTCGACCACATAAAAGTAGTTTTTATGTTTTGAATTTCAAAATGATGTAAACTAATGAAATGTAGAAATATTGATGAGGTTTAGTATTGCAATTTTTTATATTTTTTTAAAATTATTTTGATATTTTTTTATTAAATTAAGAACATATTTTGAAATTCTAAAAATTTCAAGAAAAAAGTGACATTCAGTTGACGTCAAGAAACAAATAGAAAAAAAATCATTTTCCCCTAAATCTTTTTCTCCAAATACGTAACTTCAATATCTAGTGCATGATTTTTTTTAAATTTTTTTTTGATGTATATTTTTCTTGTAATAACATTTTTTAGTCAAACTTACCATAATTTAATAGTTATCATTTGACGTCAACTATTATTTACTTTTTTTTTATTATTTTCAAAAAAAAATTATACCCTTTTGAAGAGGATTCTCTCCTCTAGTGCACCATATAGTTTTTAATATTTTTTAATATTCTTTTTTAATTTCTAATCAACCTCTTTTTTAACTTTAACAACCTACTTGCATTATTTTAAAAAAAATATATTAAAACTAATCAAAATATATCAAAAAATTATATATTTGGATTCACCACTCCAAGCTCTATAAAAGGGTGGTTTTATTTTTAAAAAATCATGCCAACTACAAAAATATTTATTTGAAGTTGAAAGTTTCAGAAAAATCTGAAAAATGTCGAGTTGGCTACCAACTTGGATGTCACATAGACAATTTTGGTAGAAAAGGTTTCGAGCAAAAGGGTTTCAACCGAAACCCTTTCTATTCAAACCTTACACATAAATTGAGTCACATTTTAAAGCGACAAGCGAAAAATTCAAAATTTTTTAGTTTCGGGTGAAAGGGTTTTGCTTGAAATTCTATGTGCCACATATAGGCCATGATGTGGTTTTAGGCGAAACTGTTTTGACTAAAACCATTTAGGTAAAACATTTTCCACTCAGAACCATTTTGTTGGTTGAAAGCATATAACATAACTTTGTGCTTTTACCCTCAAGTATTGTTTGCTAGACCTATCAACAACAATCTTTAATCATTATGATTATGAAGATATTGTTTTGGATGGTGGGCAACTAGAACCACAAAAAATACAACTTTCAACAATCGAGCCTAGAGCAAAGATACTATTTTATAGTGAAACTCAGATCAAGGTAGAGCACATTGAGTGGTGATTTGTTAAAAGATCCACTATCAATATTGTGCCATTATGAACTACAAAAATGACCACCTAGATTGACAACAATGGAAGCCATTTAAAAATAAACTTTGAAGATGCTAGAGAAATTTGATAGATGCATTATATATCCATTCAAATGAATAAGTTCAACATATCAAGTGATACCAATTTTTTTCTTGAAGAAAATAAAATTGGGCTACGCAACCCCCATTATAAGATAACCAACTCAAGGAGGTAAAGCTCAAATATATAGGGAAAAGGGAGTGACTGATTATGCTTCTTGGTGCTAGAGGTGTTGAAAAGCCTCTCCCAAACATAGTAAATAAAAGACCTATTTCTTCATTCTATTTTGTGCTATTGATAAGTTCTCTCAAAGGCTAGAAAGTACCTCTTATTGATGTTGAATGTGTTTTCAACTATTTAAACCTTTGGTTATGCCCCTAATGATAAGGTGATTGATGGTAGCTAGTAGCCATATAGTGCCAAAAATGGTGACATCTTATAGGAAGTATAGAAGGAAGTGTTATACCACCATTCTACTAGTGGTTGTCATTGCACACATCTCTCTTATTTATCTAAAGAAAAATAATAGAGATACATTTCCAATAATTTTTTGACCACCTCTATTTATCCATTATCTAGTGGGGATGATATTATGAACTACAAGCCATATGAGTGCCCTAATAGGAAAACAAGTTAGTCAACAAATTAATTATAAATGTAGGATCATGATCACTTACTATCACTTTTGGATTCCTGTAGAATTTATAAATAGTTTTAATAAAGGTTATTATTATAGTGCTTGCTACCAAAGGGTGTGATAAATAAAATAAGTATGCATTTTTAATAAGATGATCCACAATAACTGTGATGAATTTCTTTCCTTCAAATTTGGGAAAACCTATGATAAAATACATATATATACCTCCTCCCATTGTTAACTTGGGATAAAGAAGGATTATAGAAGACCTAGAGTCTTAGGTGTTTTCCCTTTACTTTGTTGACATACCATGTATTCTGGTACAAATTTTTGAACATCCCCTTTTAGCCCCTTCCAAAATAAATCTTTCTTGATTTTATGATAATTTTTCAAGAATATTGAGTGCCCTTCTATTGAATATGCATATAGTTCTTCCAACATCTTAAACTTAAGGTTTGAATTCTAGAAAAGGTATAGCTTGTCCTTGTACCACACAACATTTCCTTTCCATATATTTTTTTGTGATACACTTGAATCTTGCTAGAGTTTATTGATGGGAATTTGTGTATTTGAATCCTTCTTCCACTCTTCTCTTGCCTCATTTATCCAATCTACTTTTACTATGGGGTGAAAGTAGAAAGTTGTGTGACACTTTTATAAAATAAACAACAAAAAATGATCCAACATTGTAAATTGAATCACTAGAAAGTGACATATTTGTGTAAAATTTTGAAATGATGCAAACTAATGAAATGCATATTTTTTGTGTATTTTATGTTTGTATTTTGAATAAAAATAAAAAATGTTTATATATATTTGTTTATAAAAGTGACACTATAATTTAATTTATGATAGAATGCTAAAAATGAAGTTAAATGGGGCATTTCTCTTTATATAATAATTTATTTTTTCTTCAAATTTATTTGGTGTATTTATAACTTGAAACTTTTGTTTATGGATTAATATTTTCTCCATTTTGATTAAAAAAAAATAAAAATAAAATATACATGTACTAAAAACATAATTTTTTCTATGGGACACCATATTTTATCTTAACTATTTATTTAAAATAGAAAAAAAATCATCTTGACATATAATCTTTTCTCTAGTGCATCATAATTTTTTCAAAACTTTAAATAAATTTTAGTATTTTTCTTGACAAGATGATCAACCTTATATTTTGAAGTTAATGACCTACATTTTGTTAAAAATTAAAATAAATATAAATAATATTTAAACCATTAAAAAATTATATTTTTGAACTTTACACTTATAAATCTACAAAAGTGAACTTTTATATATATTTTTACAATACCATTTACATGAGTAGGAGTTGTTGAAACATAAAGTTTTTTGAATATTTTTTGTAATTAGCCCCGAAGTGGTGCTACATATCTATTTAGTGGATAGTTCCAGTTGGAAAATTTGTGGACCATATCTAACTTAGCTAGAATGAATCTAGCTAGACTGGATATGTTTGACCAAAATTAATTTTGGGTTAGAAATTCTCATATTAACTTGTGCTAAAAATTTATCCAAAAGTGTGACACAAATTTATACTTTTACCCTATGGAAATATCATGCAATAGTGACTTTGTGGGTTCATATTACCTTGATGGAGAATCAACCACAACATTCACATTTTCCTTCTTATATATGATTTCAAAATAATATCTCAACATCTTTGTGACCCATATATTTTGTTCCTTAGATTAAAAACTCCATTCCAAGAAATATTTGAGACTATCATGATCTATACTTACCTTAAAGTGTTATCCTGTTATGTACTAGAATGTCTTCATTATTTGACTACATGCAAGATAGCCAACATTTCCTTCTCATAATTTGTTTTCAACAATTTTTTACCTTTGAGCTAGTGGCTCTCAAATGATATGGTTTTTTATTCTTGCATGAGTATTGATCCTACGTCATGACCTAAAGCATCATATTCCATAATGAATGTTTTATAAAACTATGGGGTAACAAAACTAGATTTAAGAAAATAGCTTCTTTAGTTTTCTCAATTTCCCTTGTAGTTGTGTAACGACTCTCCACGCTTTGTCCTGACCATGTTGCCGTATGAGGCTTGGTCTGTCAATTCAAGTTAATTGCTTGATAGCATGTTCTAAGTAATGTGAGTGATGAGTGCCTTTGGTTGATTGTTTCATTAACTAGGGATCATCAGATTTAAAAAGCTTTATAATAATTTAATAGAAGCTTTTACATGTTTGAAGAATAAATTAAAATAAATAAATTAAATTAAAATAATTGTGTAGGAAATTTTTAGGAGAAATTAAATTAATAAATTAAGTATATAATGAATAGTTAATTCTATGTGTGTAAATTACAAGTTGTTAATTATGAAAATAAAAAATAAAGATATTTACTATTAATAATCTTGTTAAAGAAAGATTGTAAGTAACTGTCAGGTGTTAAGATAAGATAAATGAATTTTATATAGGAGATTTATGTTGCATCAGTTAAGGAAGTGGTCATTAAATAAAGTTGTGGATTTAACTGCAAAGGGGCAATATGATTATTTTTCTTAGGAAAGGAAACTAATTCTAGAGGTTCTTGCCATGAACATTCTAGCAGGGGTTTTCTAGAATTTTTTTTTGGAAAGTTTGATTAAGAAACTTTTCCTGTAAGTTGGGGAAGCCTTGTTCTTAGAGGTTTTGGGGTTTTTGCAGAGATTGCTGGGCTTTGAAGTGTGCAAGAATTGCAAGCTGGGAATAAGAGGATTAGCATAATTATTCAGCTCGATCAATTGGTTCAACCAGGTTCCATTTCTTTGAATTTTTTTCTCTTTTTTTTAAAAGAAGAGCTTGCATGCTTTTATTATCTGGAAATAATTCATTTCTTTGCTTATTTAGTCTCTAATGGAAACAATCATAAATGGTGCCTCCTATAAATCATCAAATAAATCATTTATGCTTATTTTTCTTTGCTCTATAATCATTCTTCACTTTCTGAAGCAACCTTCTTTGTGTGTATTTTATATGTATATTTTTATGTATACCTTCAGATATCCTCAGTTATCTTATTGTATCTGCAGTAATATGGAATATAGTTTTCTTTGAAGATTTGACTTCTAAATTAATTTGAATCATTAATAATTAATCCAAGAATCATTCATTTCCAACAACTCGATATCACATCCATTTTCTAAGAAAAATTTAAACTAGAAAGATAAAGGGACCCAAAGGAACCTGGATTCTTTTACTAGCCCAAGGAAGCTTTGTTATAGAACTCTTCACTTCTAGCCTACAACCCAACACATTTCTAGTACCTCCACCCAAACTATTATTCCCAACTCCAAAAGCCTCAAAGATCATGAATCAAAATCCTCCAAACTAGAAACAAACTCCCAAAATCCAAACCAAAAATTCCTGTACATCCAAAATACCAGAATTAGAACTTCCTTTTCCGAGAAAAATAATCCTATTGCTCCTCTGCAGTTAACTCCACAACTTTATTTAATGACCACTTCCTTAACTGATGTAGCATAAATCTCCTATATAAAATTCATTTATCTTATCTTAACACCTGACAATTACTTACAACCTTTTTTCAACAAGATTATTAATAGTAAATATCTTTATTTTTTATTTTCACAATTAACAACTTGTAATTTACACACATAGAATTAACTATTCATTATACTTAATTTATTAATTTAATTTCTCCTAAAATTTTCCTACACAATTCTTTTAATTTAATATATTTATTTTAATTTATTCTTCAAACATGCAAAAGCTTCTATTAAATTATTATAAAGCCTTTTAAATCCGATTATCCCTAGTTAACAAAACAATCAACCAAAGGCACTCATCACTCACATTACTCAGAACATGCTATTAAGCAATTAACTCGAATGGACAGACCAAGTCTCATACAACAACATGGTCAGGACAAAGAACAAAGGGGCATTACAAGTTGTATCATCCCATTGGAAGGAATCTTTATTCAACAAAGTTGTGGGAGGTGATGTTATACTACCATTATTATTTACAAATTGATGATAATAATCATTAAGAATTAAGAAACCTTGTAAGTTCTTAAGGTTCCTAGGTACTTTTCATTATTCAATAGCCCTAATCCTATGAGGGACCATCTTAAATCCCTCATGAGACATATATGACCTAGGTACTCCACTTTTTTGACTCAAAACACACACTTGGATGACCTAGCATACAACTAATATGATAATCCAAAATGTCAAAAACTTGATTTATATATTGTAGACATTCTTTCCAAGTTCTACTATATATTAGGATGTTACCAAAAATACCAAAATAAATTTTGTAATGCTAACCCCAAAGGACAAATACATAATAATTACAACACAATTTTTTTTTTTTTTTAATTAAACATAACATACATGTAATACACATTAAATCATAACATGAATTTCATTTAAGAAGATTCATTAGCACATACCTCCCTTGGGGTACACAAGGAGTCATTACGAGACTGAGATCCACACGACGACAATAAGGAATAAAATCCAAAGATACAAAATAAACATTAACAAATATAACACATACATGCTAATCATTGAAAAGAAACCATCTGAGTACATAAATACAACATATGCATATTTAACTTAACACATTGAATAACAATTGCCACGGCCAATATCCACACCGAGTTAACATTACATTATAGTACAATGTTCTAGAGATAGAATGATACAAAAGTGTTTCCAAACATAAATGGAAACCATACACAAGATAACATGATACAATTAAACAGATGAATACAAAGCATCAAAACTGGATCCAAGATAAATACAACTCTGGAGTTGCCGCAATAGCACCAATCCACACCTCTCGATCCTCGACTGGGGACCCAATGGGGTGCTTAGCACGCTCCACCCGACCATGTGAGTTCAAAGACCCACCCCCGTGCTAGGAGCTAACAAGAAAGAGACCACAACCAAGAACATCCAACAAGGAACCACAAAACTCAACAACATACAAAAGTATCATAAAACTCAGGATTACAAGAGTCAACATACTAACTTACAATCATAAATCCCATCACATAAATTAAAGCAATGACCAATAAATAAGTAATCAAAGGATGATCATGAAATACTTCCAAATCAAACTGAATTAATAACATAATACAATTCAAATTACAATTAAACAATAT
The DNA here is from genome assembly GCA_007258455.2 of Sequoia sempervirens. NCBI lineage: Eukaryota > Viridiplantae > Streptophyta > Pinopsida > Cupressales > Cupressaceae > Sequoia > Sequoia sempervirens. The sequence goes on from VDFB02193867.1 coordinate 745,808,953, forward strand.
AATAACATCATATCACATTATCATAAGATACAAGATTGTAAATCAAATATAAATGAGATCATACAAGACCGCAAAACATACTAAAGACAGATTTAAACAATAATCAAAATCAATTTAAATCAATTCAAACAACAATCTAAATCAACTCCCATAACCTACTTCCAGAGGAACACAATAAAGTAAAACACATGGCAACTAGGGGAGAGTGTCATCGCATAACCCACATGGGTTCTCCTGGCCCTTCCTCCAAACTGAGGAGTTGGCCCCCATCTATGGATCTCCTGGCCCTTCCTCCTACTTGAGGCACCAGTACCATAGGGTAGCTCATGCGGAGCCGATAACCTCTCATGAGGACGAGATTACGACCTTGCCAACCACGCCTTTCATTAGTCCTAAGCACTAATGAAGATGAGGCATCCTTTTTTTTATCTTGTAATGATATTACTACCCAACCCTCCTAAGTTAATTATTAGGTTTTCACTTTGATTACCAACTCACTCGGGTTCTCCTGCTCTTCCCCTTACATAGGGCGCCGCCCCCATGAGGAGCCACTCTCCCTAGAGACCCAACAATAACAAACCAAAACCAAGAAACCAAGGGTTGTACCATCAAAATAAGAATATAAGATCTCAACTGAGAAGCATGCGAGGCATTACCCATCTCGCTATAAATACAATATCCAAGTCTCAACAAATCTCGTACAACCCTTTTAAAATCATGAAACCAAAACACTCGCCAAATCAAGGCACATAAAGAGAGGGAACATCAATTATCAATCATCTCAAGCCTCTGGAAGCCAAAAGAATGAAAACCCACAAACAAGGGTAAAATGAAGCAACATGAGTATTTCTCCAACACAAGGATAAAATTTCCTCAAATATGAGAGTAGCTCAGAAAAGCCATACAAAGGGAAGATTCATCAAGACCCATCCATAAATCAACAATGGTGTCACCTCAAATAGGAAAATGCACAAGAAAATCAACCTTGAATTCAACAAAATCACTTAATAAAACCAAAAGCCACCAATTAGGTATTCCACGGGAGACCTCAATTTTCTCCTTGCAAGATACCTATATAGTTGGTAAACAAATGACCTTTGATAAAATCAACAAACATGACAACAATATAATTTAATGTTTCACCAAAATAATAAAAGTGGGAAGACCGCATTCCATAAGAAGCATAAACTTATCACAACCAAGCATCGCATAAGTATCCAATCAATTCTATCACGAAATCAATTAATAAGACCCCCACAACTCCAAACAAACCAAGAATTCACCATGCAAGGATAAACCAATAACAATACAATTTAAATTAAAGAGGATTCCCAACTCACGCAAACTCAAGAAAACTCACAATGAAAGGGTCCATCAAATCACTAATAAATCGACACAAACCAAATGGAATAAAAATCATTTTTGAAAACCAAGAAAACATAGAGGAGGACACATCCAATTGGAAACATCAAATTAACCCTTAAACATACATATACATTCAATGCTAATTCACTAAAGAACATCAACTTCAAATACAATTTATCCATTTGCATAACAAGATATAGTTCATACAACAAAAGAAGTTCCAATACATACTTCCTCCATAATCCAACAATTATAAGTCACCATATATGTTTTACTAAGGACTAAGGGAAATAGATCCATTTCATGTTCTCTACAACACAATTATTCAAAATATTGACTTAATAGAAATAAAATTCCATGCCACAAGATTAGGATACGACGATGTTATTATATGGAACATACTTTAAACTAATAGCACTAACTTAACTTGATAAAATATCACCTATAACGTTATTACCTAGCACACTCACCCTACCCCACAATTATCACAAATATCTACATAAAGATCAATTAACACTTCTACCCTTATACGACCACAACCTTGATCCCCCCCATTTATATCATTAAAATTAAACTCATTTATTCCATCCTAATAGAGGTATCATTCCTAACTAAAATACACCATAACATAAAGATAAGTGTACCTAAGATAAAACTTCATATAATAAAAAGAAGAGAGACTCATTGATCTACCTATATCCACATTCCTACATCTAAAAGGACATATAACTTTATTTCCTTATTACCTAGTTTTAGCCCCACATTTATATTGATTTATTAAGATTAGAACCTTTTATTAACGAAAGATAGATAAGTAAATTTTCCTCAAAAATAATATTATCTAATAATTAAATATATACAACTTTTTCTTTCAACTAAGACCAATTTATTCACTTAATAACTAACTCTCCTTCAAATTAAATGACTTAAAAACTAACATTACATAAATACCCAAGCCTGTGAAAAATACAACTTAAAAAAATCAAATGCATCTGCTGCGATAGATTGACAAAGGAATTAGAGAGATTAAAACTTCCTATTATGTTTTCAAAAGCGCGTGGATGAGACAGGCTAAAAAAGAAATCAGAGAGCTTATTTAATTTTCTACAATTTTGGCAAATCTAAAATTTGCAGCTATGACGGGCTGCCAATGATTTCAGGGAGATTATTTAATTCTGAATAATGTCTCAACTCTAAATGCTGAAGCAGTGACAGGTTGCCAGAATATCAGAAAAAGAATTTAGACACTACAGCTGAGATGGGTCGCCAATGGTTTTAGGGAGGTTATTTGAACACTCTCCTAAATATAAATGCTGCAGTGGTGATAGGTTGCCAATAGTATCAGGGAGATTAAAATAAATTTAGATTACTAGACTATGCGAAGGAGCCCACTAAACACTGTATCCAATAACATCAATTTCTCTCAGCTTCGACTCAACGGAGGTAATTGGCAAAGGCGTGAAACATTGTGCAGACCAAGAGAATTAAATAATCTGCTCATTGGAGCTCAATTTCTTCACTTGAACAATCTACTCATTGACGGCATCAGAGAAGACACACGAACCAAGTTTCCTCCAAGTTGAGATGGCTACGGTTGCAAAAACGTGAGAAGCCACAGTCTTGCGGATAACATTTGGGATTTGATAATAAAAATCAGAGAGTTAATTTAAATCTATACACCCTACCATGCTCAGGTGAGTTGCTGTGACAGGTTAACAATGAAATCAAGAGGTTATTAAATTTACTACACCTTTGCAAGTCAAAAAGTTGCAGCTATGAAAGGTGATCAAAGATTTGAGAGAGACTGTTAAATTCTCTACAATGTTTCAATTCTAAATGTCGTAACAAGGAAAGGCTGCCAATTATATTAGAAAGTGAATACAGGAATTTGGAATTATCGCCATCTACTTGCATTATTATTTATTTTATTGATCAAGTGTTGCAACTGCGATAGATTATCAGAAGAAACGAGCAGATTTTTTTAAATCTTTAACTTCTTATCAGAGAAATTATTTAAATCTTTAAAGTTCCTATAAACTTCAAGTACGGGAGAGAGAGAAAACTGAAAAGAAGGATAAGGTTCAGGCAGGAAAGATGACAACTGAATTTAACCAGAACATAGCATAAAGCTTAAGATATTCACACCTTCATATTTCTCCTTTCACAATTCCATTCAAGCCTAAATCTACGCTTGGCTGCTCGTGGGGTTCCAATCTTCTTTGTGCAAGCCTTTTCCGTGTAGGATCCTCCCTCAAACATAAATCTTAATCCTCAAATGAATTCCCAGAAGAATAAAAGAATGTAATACTATAACAGAAAGATGATTGCCAAATTCTCCAAAATCTGTTGGAAAAAGAATGCCACCCCTTCCCCAAACCAAAGATAAATAAAATCTCACACAAGAAGCCTCTTCTGTTTCCTCTTCTAGAGAATACCAAAAGTCACATTTCAAGAAATAAATCAAAATAATATTTAATCCTTAATTCTTTTGTTGCCTTTTCATGCATATGATTAAAATTAAATAAATTTAAATCCTCAAAATTGAACTTTCATTTGAACATATATTCATTATCTCCACAATACATTATTAATTAATTACTTCCACATTAGAATAATTAAAAATAAACCATTTACAAGATTCTAAATAAGTATCCATTAAATTTCTTATTATAATAATTATCTTTTCAAGATTATTTGTTCATAACAATTTTAAATCATTTTATCTAATAATTATCACTTTTACTTTTAACAAATTAGTTTGATTGATCATTTGTTCTAAATCGTTTGATTAAAATTAATTGATTATGATTTTAATTTCTAATTATATTTCAAATAACCTTGCAATTTCACTTATGATCTAATTAATTATTTAGACATGACTACTAACATATTATATTTTCCACACAATCAAATAACACAGTAATCAATGAAGCACACAGAGATACTCACACAAAAGTTCAGAACAACCGACACGAGGGGTATTACAAATTTTCATAAAAATAGTTGGAAGATAGAGCTAATCAACTTTGAAATTTTTATGGTACATTTTTGAGACCAAAAAGAATTACAGAAAAACTCATAATGACCCTCATGGGCTCAAAAATCTATCTTAAGTACATCCTCCTCTCTAGTTATTATTTGATGATAACCAAAATGAAGATCAAGTTTTATAAAATAAAAAACACCGTTAACTTCATATAACAAATCATTAATTGTTGAAATTGGAAACTTATCTTTTATGGTTTATTTGTTGAGCTATCTATAGTCAAGACACATTCTCCAAGTTTCATCCTTATTGATAACCCTTACCAAAAGAGAAGAGCAAGCATTCTGACTATGCCCGATAATGCCTACCTCTAGCATCTCTTGAACTATCTTTTATATCTCACTTTTTTACACAAAAGGGTACCCATAGGGATTATTTTTGGTGGTTGGATGCTTTGTATTAGTTGAATTCCATTATCATTATCTCTTTTAGGAGGTAATCCTTTTGGTACATCTCCTAAAAAATTATCATTTTCTTATCTATAACTTCTTGTAGATCCAAACGTGTAGAAGCCTTTGATTGATAAGCTTCTAATGAAACTAATTTCTCCACATACCAATCTAATCCCTTATTGAGATTTTTTTTCATTTGGTGAGATATTATTGTTTTATGAAAAATTTGCATTCAACCCTCTTAGTTCTATTTTCCTTCCCTTTGAGTGAAACAACATGTATAGTTCTTGTAAGTTCATATCAATTGTTCCCAAAGTAGTAAGCCATTGTACCCTCAAAATAATATTTGTTGCACCCATGGAGATAGAAAACATTAGTAATCAAGATGATAATCTCTAATGGATAAAAAATTAATGCTATGGTATTTCCCTAAACAACTAAAAGTACCCCCATATGCAATCAAGGACTAAAATTCTAGAGTTAGATATGTAATAATTTAGATTCAAGTAGATTATTTTATGAAGTTATGAGTGCTACCCAAGTCTATCAACATTGTTACTCTCTCCTTCTTTAAGAAACCCACTACCTTACGAGTTTTTGGAGGGTTAAAACCTAATAGTGTATAACAAAAAATGATTCATTAGTGATCATTTAATTCTTCATCAAAATCCTTGTCACCCTATAATATTGGTTCCTCTTCTTCGTCACAAAAATATTCTCACTGGACAATATTCTCACTCCATTTGTGTTCTCAACTATATTTTCTATCATGATTGAAACAAACACAGTTTTCTCTCTTCTCAATTTGTTGCAACATCAATCTAGTAGGTTGAGGGATTGATTGTATTGACAAGTATTTCTCTCTTGTCTCATTAACCCCTTGCATTATAGGAATTAAATACTTCTCTAGAATGCATGCTAAGATAAAAGCTTCATTATATAGAGTTAGGAACAAACATGTAGGTTAAAAGTATAAAGTTGTGTCACACTTTTGACCAACTTATTAATACAAGTGAATTTAAAAAAATTGTTGGAATTGTGTGCCTCAATCCCACAGGCTGAAACCTCTTGTGAACAATTTCGGTGTGACTATTGAGATGTCTGGCCGATCTGCTAGTTGATCCTGAACTATCGCTATGACCTCCTGATTGTCTTGGTGATCGATGTAACCTGAAACCTTCGGCATAACTTGGACAGTTGGAATGATGTTTCGGCAACGGTAGAAAGTCTGGCCGATATCGGCGTGACCTTTGGTCTGTTTGGCCAATGCAGTAATCGGTATGACTTGCTCCTATCAGAATGTGTCCTGACAATGGGAGATGTCTCACTGACAGTGTTACACTCAGAGTCATCGGGGAGGGGCATGGAGGCTCGGTAAGAACTCTTGGCGACTGATGTAAGTCTCGCCGGTGGGTATGAACATCGGTATGACCTCTTGGCGATGGATGTAAATCTTGCCGATGGGTATATTGTTTCGGTGTGACCTCTTGGAAAAAGTAGTAGTCTCTCTGACTGTTATGTGTTCAGTGTGATGTCTTACCATAGCAGTAGTCTTGCCGATAGTGCTACATGTGTTTATTGTCAGTATGAAGTCTTAGCGATATGGCTTGTCTCGCCGACAACTTTGCTCGATGAATACCGGTATGACATAAATATCTATGAGATTCTTGGCGATAGGAGAACTCTTGGTGATAGAGCTTCACAAGATGTATTTGTGTTTAGTCTGACATCTCACCGATAGCAATGGTCTAGCTGATGCTTCTACAATGGATATCAGTATGATGTCTTAGAGACAAGGGTGAGTCTGAGCGACAACGTTTGAACTAGGTGTAACCTCTTGCCGAAGGTGATGACTTTGACCGATATCGATAGTTGGGTCTTGTGGCATCGGGGAGATACGGTTAGTGTCTCACCGACATGCGAATACTATTTGAATGCTTTTGACTGATTGGAAGACTGTCCTACATGGTGTGTCTTGGACCAATCAGAGAAGGTGGAATATGAACCATTTTGCTGTGAGACTGTTGCAACCGTTTCTACGTGGAAGATGAACTGTTTGTGAGGAAACTTCTATACGAGGAAATGGAAAAATCTACGTGGTGTGTAATGGATGTTCTGTAAAAAGAGAGCGATAGAGAGAGGGCCGAGAGGCTAGCTGAAAGGCCGAGGCCATGAGGCCAAAGTTGATAGAGAAAGAGAAGTGAGAGGCGAAGCTATGCTGCTAGAATCTCTCCTGATCATGGATCATGGTTGATCTCTCTCATGTTGATCTGCACTGTATATTATGTGAGGATATTGCAATAGTGAGAAGATTGTATGGTCTGATGGATTGATCAAGAAATGTAAAGTGGAGAGTTTGCTACCAGGTTGTATCCAAAATGAACAAGATGTAATATCTGAAAAGGCTATGAGCCTGAAATTGTATTGTAATCTTTTGTTGTTGAATAATACAATGGCTTGAAGTTTGGAGGGTGGAATTTTTTACCTGAAAGGGTTTTCCCCACATAAATCTGTGTGTTCTAGTTTTCTGTCTTATCTTTCATTTGTATTGGTTTTGTTTCTAGAATCTGTTATTGCTTGTTGTTGAATTCACATGTGCTTCTCTTAGAAGGATTAATGTGGGAAATAAAATGTGTTTGTTTATGCTTTAGGACATAGTTGTGCCTATCTTTGAGGCAATTTAATTGGAATTAAAGTTACCAAAGGCACTACTGTTCTTGGAGGTTTCTCTGAGATGCCCTTCTTTTCCCTTACAAGTGGTATCAGAGCCTTCTTTTGGTTGCTGGTTCTGGGTATTTCTCCTATGAAGATTTCTTAGTTTGTTAGGCTGGAGGAAATCTGGAGGAATCGTCTAATTTATTGATCCTTTGGTTAGTGGAAGTCTTGTGATGTTTAGAGACAACACACAACTTGAAGGATGGTGAAGATGGAGAAAAGGGAGTTGATCATGTTGTTTTGTGGTGATTTGTGTCTCCTGGTTGGTAGCGGTATAACCTTGGTGTATGAAGTGGATTTTCTTGCTCCGTGGTTGCATAGTAGTAAAGCTTTCATACTGGGTGTCTGTGTGAGAGGCTCCTTGATGATATGGAGAAGCCTAGGTTGTTTCTCAGCCATGGAAGAGAGTGCTTATGCTAGGTGGTGTTTCCTAGTATTGGAAGGCACTGTTTCCTATTAACCTCGAAAACATAAAGGCTATGGAGTTAATCATTAGTTGATTTTCAAGCTTCTGAAATAGCCTATCTCTTTCTTAGATGCATATACATGTTTTACACGGTTAAGAAAAACTTGTGGTTATGTGGAGTTGTTAAACTATTTTCTAGACCCTGGCTTATGGGGTGTTGCTGGATGAGATAGTTGTAGTTTTGTATACATGCTTTGTGCATGGTTTGAGGAGGTGTGATTTCTTCTCTACATGGGAGTGTTGGTACATGATTTGTCACTCAACATTCTTGTGGTGGTGCTTGTGGGTTCTTTGATTATGGTGCTCATTGTGGACGTGTTTGGAGAATCAAGTTTGGCGTGATCTTGTGTTTGAGTCATGTTGTCTACGTGGTTATTCTCTTTGAAATCTCAGTGTTGCAGTTTCCAATGCGATGATGGGTTTGCATGTTCGATGTTTGTGATCTATGAGTTATGCAGTTAGTGGATTAGCTACCCATTGGCTGCAGTGAGATAACTTGGATGTGGACTATCTTTATCCACGAGGTTGATTCATTGCTGGTGTAGACTTGTTAGCTGGACTTGTCTATGGTCACTTGTGCATTGGTGCAATTGCTTTGAGATGAGAGGATGGATATTGTTGAGTACCTGAATAGTCAGTTATACGAACTTGAATCAGGTGGTCATGATGCTTGGAGAGCTCGGATGTCACGTTTTAGTGGGAGCTTTAGCAGTAATGTGGGTTCATCACATGGTGGTGAATGGTCTTCTTTAGTGTTGCAGATGTTTCAAGGGGGAGATTTTAGATCCTATTGCTGCAGAAGGGTTTTTTCGCATTTGCATGGACATTATTTGAAGATGTGCAACATCTTGGATCCATGGAGGACGCTTGGAGTCTTTGGTTGAGGTGTTGGTGGTGCTTGACAGGTGATGTTGGTTTTGAGTCTGTTTGCTTTATGTCATGGTATAATCTTGTTTGTGCACTAGAGTTTTGGCATTGTGCATTGTACTTGAGACCATGGTGAAGTCACTTGAAGCATGGTATCTCCTAAGGGGATATGTAGATCATGGTTTCATGATAAGTTCCTAATTCAGATGTTTGGAGCTTTGACAGTAGTCAGCTAATTCTTTGTGTATTGGGTGCTTTGATTATTTGCTTGATACTTCATGATAGTGCAGTAATGTAGTTGAAATTTAGCATGAGATGATCGGTTGCTAGTACTCATGGATACATGAAGAATAAGGTGAGGTTGTTTTTCTCTTATGAGAGAAGTGTTGTTGATTGTTACTCTTGATGAAGTTTTTTAGCAGAAAGTCCGAGAAGCCTACACCTTGGTTGAACGTGAGTTCAATAAGAGACCTATGAGGAGATTGCTCTTGGATTAGTCATGATGGCTTGCATATCTTGAAGGAGTATTCTCGTTCCCACTCTTGGTCTACTCAGTAGTTTATCTAAGAGGTATTTGGCCCATTATATCTTTCAGATGTGTTTTATGTTCATTTTCATGATATGGATCTTGAATTACTGTTTAATGGTTCTGGAGGATTCATAGTGGAAGATGTACAACTTGTTTATCTCCTTGTGCTTTTGTGTTATGCTATTTACTGATGAGAATTGGTAGGAGATGATGCATGGGCTGATTTCCTGAAATGGGGAATGAAGTAGCTTGATCTTCTTTGAGAGGCTTACATCCATGTTGATTACATGTTTTTAAAGTTGGTTTGATCTTGGTGATTGAACAGTTGGATGTTGTTAAGAATTTTCTTTTGGGATAAGAAGGAGATCATTCTTGACACAACTGGCTATTTGAAGTGTATATAGGAGGATGTTCTACATGAATATGATGTGCAGAGTTTCTCTCTTTGGTCTTGGTTTACTTCTTGGATGTTTGGTTTCACATTTTATTGGTTTGAGGTTTGGTTGGAGCTATAGTGATCACTTGCTTGTGGTCATATGTTTTCACTAATGTTCATGGGTGATGATATGGAGGTTCTTAATCCTTTTTTCCTTTGATTGCGTGTGGAGAACTTGGGAGAACTGTGAAGACTTGTGTTGCGAGAAATGCTTCTTGTAACAATTTGTTGCAGGTTGTGCATATCATTGTGGATATTTTTGGTACTACATGGTTACACTTTCTATGTGTTGTTATTGGTAGACTTGGTATGTCTTTGATCTTTCAGATTTGGAATTACTCAGGCAGTGGGAGTTCCTGTTGTGTTTTGTCTTCTTCAATTGGTTGGCACTTGGAGCTTGTATTCGTTGTTAATGAGTTGGTTATGGTTTGGCATGAGTTTACTAATGTTGATACCTTTTAGGTATGTGGGATTGGATGGTATAGCATGAGCTATGGGTGCTATTTTCAGTCGTGTGGGTTTATCAGTTGGACAGAAGCAGTTCATCTGATTGTTGTTCTAGCTAGTGTCTTCTATCTTGTTTCTGGAGAATGACTTCACTATTGTGTTCTGTTTGAGACTTTGAAGTTGATATTGCTTTTGTATAACGTCTGAGCACAGTAAAGTGGTAGCAGTATCTCATTGATGGTATCACTGGGATCTTTTGCTTGTGCCTGTTAGACTGGTGCTTACTCACCTTGGCTTGTATCTTTCTTCCACAGGTGGCATGTTGGAGGATGACAAGGATTGTTGCCTGAATGGTGGACATCTTGGATGTTGGTTAAGAAGTCTTGATGGGGAATGAGAGCATGTTTTTAGATCTATTTGGTTTCCTGGAAGGCTGTGATCGGTTGAATTTCGGTTGCATTGTTGGATAGTGAGTTGCAGTTGGATGCCTGGTCTTTATTGTAGATTGTCTGGTGGATTGTTATCTGTGGAAACTTGTTGATTGGGTGTCTTAAGTATTGCGGGGTCTGAACTGGTGGAGCTAGTGTGATCTTAGTTTCTGGTTGCTTTGGAGGTTCCTGTGTGATCTTGGTCAAGTGGGAGATTGTTAGAATTGTGTGCCTCAATCCCACAGGCTGAAACCTCTTGTGAGCAATTTCGGTGTGACTGTTGAGATGTCTGGTTGATCTGCTAGTTGATCTTGAACTGTTGCTATGACATCCTGATTGTCTTGGTGATCAACGTAACCTAAAACCTTCAGTGTAAATTGGACAGTCGAAATGATGTTCTGCGAAGGTAGAAAGTTTGGCCGATATTGGCGTGACCTTTGGTCTATCTGGCCGATGCAGTAATCGGTATGACTTGCTCCTATCAGAATGTGTCCTAGCGATGGGAGATGTCTTGTCGATAGCGTTACATCAGAGTCATCGGGGAGAGGCATGGAGGCTCGGTAAGAACTCTTGGCGACGGATGTAAGTCTCGCCGATGGGTATGAACATCAGTATGACCTCTTGGCGACGGATGTAACTCTCACCGATGGGTATATTGTTTCGGTGTGACCTCTTGGCGAAAGTGGTAGTCTCTTTGACTGTTCTATGTTCAGTGTGATGTCTTACGGATAGCGATAGTCTTGCCGATAACGCTACATGTGTTTATTGTCAGTATGAAGTCTTTGTGATATGGCTTGTCTCACCGACAGCTTTGCTTGATGAATATCGATATGACATAAAGATCTATGAGACTCTTGGTGATAGAGCTTCACAAGATGTATTTGTGTTCGGTATGACCTCTCACCGATAGCGATGGTCTGGACGATGCTTCTACAATGGATATCGGTATGATATCTTAGAGACAAGGGTGAGTCTGAGCGACAATGTTTGAACTCGGTACTTGCTGAAGGTGATGACTCTGGCCGATATCGACAGTTGGGTCTTGTGGCATCAAGGAGACACGGTTAGTGTCTCACCGACATGCGAATACTATTTGAACGCTTTTGAATGATTGGAAGACTATCCTACGTGGTGTGTCTTGGACCAATTAGAGAAGGTGGAATATGAACCATTTTGTTGTGAGACTGTTGCAACCATTTTTGCGTGGAAGACGAACTGTTTGTGAGGAAACTTCTATACGAGGAAATGGAAAAATCTACGTGGTGTGTAATGGACATTTTGTAAGAAGAGAGCGATAGAGAGAGGGCTGAGAGGCTGGCTGAAAGGCTGAGGCCATGAGGCCAAAGCTGACAGAGAAAGAGAAGTGAGAGGCAGAGCTATGCTACTAGAATCTCTCCTGATCATGGATCATGGTTAATCTCTCTCATGTTGATCTGCACTGTATATTATGTGAGAATATTGCAATAATGCAAAGATTGTATGGTCTAATGGATTGATTAGGAAATGTAAAGGGGAGAGTTTGCTACCAGGTTGTATCCAGAATGAACAAGATGTAATCTCTGAAAAGGATATGAGCCTGAAATTGTATTGTAATCTTTTGTTGTTGAATAATACAATGTCTCAAACTTTGGAGGGTGGGATTTTTTACCCGAAAGGGTTTTCCCCACGTAAATCTGTGTTCTGGTTTTCTTTCTTATCTTTCATCTACATTGGTTCTATTTCTAGAATCTGTTATTGCTTGCTGTTGAATTCACACGTGCTTCTCTTAGAAGGATTAATGTGGGAAATAAACTATTTGTTTCCACTTTAGGACATAGTTGTATGTGTCTTTGAGGCAATCTAATTGGAATTAAAGTTACCAAAGGCACTACTATTCTTGGAGGTTTCTCTGAGATGCCCTTCTTTTCCCTTACAAAATTCCAACTAAAAATTAATTTTGGTCAAATGTATGGTCTAGTTAGATTCATTCTAGCTAAATTAGATATGTACTACTAATTTTACAACTAGAATTGTCCACTATATACATATATAGCACCATTTCAAAGCCAATTTACTAAAGAAAAAATTATTCAAAAAAAAAGATATTTTAACAACTCTTACTCGTGTAAATAATATTCTTTTAAAGGTTAAGAATACCATTTTGTAGATCTATAAATATAATTTAAAAAAATATAAATTTATTTTAATTGTTTAATTTGTTAGAAATTCCTATTACATTGGTGGTTATTAGGTGGTTATGCAGTTAGACATTTCAACTACATTTATCCTCTTTATATATGTATTTGAACTATTCCTTCATATGGTATCAAAGACACTCCTATGATGTTGTGCTTATAATGATGATCTCTGTGTAAATTTTTTGAACCATGGTAGATACCCTTGTCAATACTATTCTCGTTCGAAAATGAAGATCTAGGAAGGGCATCTAAATGAGCGATGGTAATATACTTGGGCATTTTGAAAGGAAATAGAGTATTGGCATCCATTGCTTGATTTTAAATACTAGAGATTCACCCAAGAAGCTAATAAAAGTGTAGAAATATATGAGGCATGGTATGGATCTGTAGATGATAGCAATAATATCTCAGTAGCTCTGCACAATTGGTTTGAAGGAGAAAGTATCATAATGAAAGACTTGTAGACAAGAAATAATGAGGTGTGAGAAGAAATCAAAGCCAACAATAATAAAGGTATTTGATATAAATTTGTTGTGTGCAGGAAGAGGAGGCATGGCATTGAAATTTGTAGTGAACACTTGAGGTAGAGAGGTGTTGAGGGACTCGAACTCCAATTGAGCTCAGGTTCCAATCTTTGGGATGAAATATACTAAGATCTCTACAGAAGATCAAGATTTAATGTGGAAGCGAGAAACTTACGGGCTTACATCTCTAGTAATAATGGTTGTTAAGTGTAGAGCCATTGATTTCATTGAGAACCCATTGTTATTATAAGGTTTGAGTGAACATAAGTTTGTGAGTGAAGTTATTTTCTTTTAAAAATCTGAGGATAATGGTTATTTTTACTTTGTAGAATTTTTTAGGAGTTTTATCTATGAAAGAAGTTTGTTGAGTTAATGATAAGGACTCCAAATTTTGAAATACATTTTGAGTTTTAGTTATGTTTGATGGATTTTAGGGTAGATGTTTGAATCTTTATGAAGTGTGTATTAATATCTTTCAAACCATTGAATTTTTTTGGGAATACCATGAATAAAATGAACTTGCAAGCATTAGGAAAATGACATTGAAGAGAGGGCATCGTGTTCTACTGAAGAGATCATTAATGCACGGTGACATCTATAGATGAGCACCTTGTTTTCTATGCAGGCTATAAGTTGTTAACAAGCAGTTGAAACCCCTACAAAAGATATTTAAGGATGTTCTTACATAAAACTATTATTTTTTAATAAAATATGGTGTGTGGCATATTGTGTAAGATTTGAATGCAAGCTTTGATGGGCTATGTGAGTTTTCATGTTCAAATTTCAAAATTGGTTAGTGATTAGAAAAGAGAAGTTTAATCTCATGTATGCCAAGCATGCCTTTGTGCAATGGTATGTTGGTGAGGGTATGAAAGAAGGATAATTATTTGGAGGCCAAGAAGATGAAGACCCACCAAATTATCCAATCAAGAGTGGGAAAATCATTCATTTGCAAAAATGAGGATTCATAAATGGGCACAGTCATTTGAATGCATCTCTTATTAGTGGTAACTTGGAGGTAAGTTTCTTTGTAAAAGAAGATGTAACTCAAAATAATTTTATGAGTATTTTAAGATTTCAAGTATATTATATATATTCCTTGAGATGTGCTAATCAAGTAATCTAGATCTTCTTACTTTCAATGCTTGGGAAGGTGCATTCCAAAACATTAAAACAATTAAAGACATTATATTTCCACAGTCCATATCTATAGGAGTTTGTTGCTTTTGGATTAAACTATGTGTTTATTTTTGGATTAATGTTTCGGATCACACAATGTGATCCATCATTAGGATGTAAAAAGAGTTGCAAGAGTAGGAGATTGCAGATCAAAGCTAGTTAGGAATTATTGTCATTTCAAGTCAACTTCTCACTTTGACATGGTTCTTTGCGTGAGAAGCATTTTTTCTTTATTTATTGCTTTCCTTGTTGATGTTGAGGATTTCAAGAGTACATATATTGTGAATTTTTTTTGGATACAGTTAAGGGATTTGGTGTTGAACTCAAATGGATTTTTATCTAGCGAGTTTATGAGATTATGCTAGAGAATTATACCCTTTTGAGGGTTGTCAGGCAACTTCATGAAGCTCTGTTGCAACTCAATATGGATTGTATCAAATAATTTGTGAATCATTGATTCGAGTGTTTAAAAAAATGGTAGTACAAGAACTTGGGAATTCAAATCAAAGATACACCCTTCTGAGGGTCACGAGGTAGCTTGATGGAGTTCCACTTGATTCAATATTTATTTCTTCAAAGGAATATTTTCTCAATATTGTATATCGATTTTATAATCATCAAGTTTTGTTATGTAAGCCTTAAGAAGAGGTCACTTCGCAAGGTGAAATTTGAGTTTTCCAAGGTACATTTACAAGAACAATGTAATAAGGGGGAATGCTAGAAATTCCTATTACATTGGTGGTTATCAGGCGGTTATGTAGTTAGATGTTGTTTAACTACATTTCTCCTCTTTATATATGTATTCATTGTTCCTTGATGATTAATGAAATATCCACCTTCATAATTATTTTTTTATAGTTTAGTTTTTTATTTTTACAAAAAAGTAGGTCATTAGCACCAAAATATAACATGATTTAAATACTAAAATTTATTAAAAACTTTAAAAAAATGATGTACTAGAGAAAATAATCTATGTCAAGATGATATATACTTTTTCTATTTTGGATAAATAATTAATAAAAAGGGTGATGTCTCATGGAAACATTTGTTTCTTTAGCACACGCACCTTTTAAGATTTATTAAAAGAAAAATATTTATCAAAATGTAGAAAAATAAATCCTTGCACTAAAGTTTTAATTTATAATTACATCCAAAAAATTGAAGAAGAAATAAATAAAGTTTACTATATAAAGAGTGGCATCCCTTGTAACTTCATGTTTCACCATTTTATGGACAACTAAGTTATAGTGTCCATTTTATAAAAAATATATTCCAATAACTTTTTATTTATTTTTTAAATACAAACATAAAATAAACGAAAAATATATATATTTAATTAGTTTAAATTATTTCAAAATTCAAAAAATATGTCACTTTCTAGTGATTCAAGTTAAAAATTTGGACCAATGTTGGCCATTTCCTTTATAAAAGTGTGACATAAATTTGTACTTTTACCCAATATGTATAACTTATGTTGGATTTGATCCTTGAGACCAATGATTTAAATAAAGTCATTCATGTTCTTCTTAGTAATTGTATCTATCCCCAAGGATATATTTTTGAAATTTTTAGTGTAATTTTTGACTAATCCATTTGTTGAAGTTTTTCTAGATGGCAAAAGTAGTTGTCAACCACTCTATTTCTATATTGTGATTGTATCTCCTCTATAAAAATTGATCATGAGACAATGATACCATTTTATTTCTATTGATTAAATAGCCATTGATACTATTAGACCCCCAAAAATCCTTGATATTTTGAGGTCTTTTATCCTTAATATCTGCATTCTATGATGATTACTCACTGGGTTTAGGGTTTTATTTGAATAAACTTGTCATCCAAAATCCCTCATTGTCCTTGGGTGTCTTATTTCTCCATTGACTTGTTGGTCTAGTTACCTCTGACTTAAGTCACCTCTAAGTCATCATTTCACATTTCTTACCGACCCCTTCATTTTGAGCTATTCAGTCATTCCTGGTCACAAGGTGTTTTAATTATTCCTAAAGTCAACCCCTAATCTTTGCATACAAATTACTTACGCTTTAGTCATAAACTCCCAAGGGGTAAGGTATCATTGGCCTAGTCAAGGCCCCCTTTTAAGATTAACTATAGTATTATTGTATAGGTTTGATGATCACGAAATTGTGGGATTTAATCTAGACCGTCCCCCGCTAGCTCACCTGTTTGAAATGACTGAAGTTTAATTGTTGCGGGGTCAGCAAAAAAACACCACGTGTATGTGGGATTGTTCAATATGTCTCGTCCCATTGCCCAGAACTTTGAGATTGATAGTGTTGAGCGAACAATGAGATATGATCACCGTTGTTCCCCACTGGCTTGCGGAAAGAAGGTGTAGGTTCTTTAAAAATGGCGAGACCCGCGAGATGCTGCCACATGCACTCTGCAACTATTAACTAGTGGGGCTCTCACGTACATGGAGATTGTCTTGTCAGTGAGTTTCTATTGGCTATGTGTCTGAGTTGGAGCCATATTCTGAATTCAAATGAGTTTGAATTGATTTGAGTCATTCGAAGGGCCCAACTCAGTTGTGGATTGACGACATGTATTCAAAATTGCAAGTACGCTTGTTGCAATGTTTTTGATTTGCGTGAATGAACATTAATGGTGGAGGTGACTTGTAAACCTTCTCAATTCCTTTCAAAATTTTTGCATATGGTTGACATTTGCTTATCTAAGATTTGAAAACGTGTCCGAGATAATACAGAGGGCTAAGAAGCAAATTGCAAAAGTTATCCGTGCTGGCATTAGGATTTGTCAAGATTGAAAGTAGTAAGTATCAAAAAACACAATTTTATGCCTTTTTAGTCTTTTGGACTAGGGTTTTCTTTTAATTTTCTTTAAACAAGTGTGTTTTGTTGTTTTTCTTTCATTTCTTTGAAGTTAGGGTTAATCTTTGCTTTTAAAAGCCCTAGCCCTGTAAGTTGCCCATCTTTACCCCTCGTCCTGAGTTGCTAATCGCAATTAAGAATTGAATAGTTAAAGCCCCCCAAAAGAATTCCTGCATAAATAAGCCCATGGCTCCCAAAATTCAAGGTGCTTCTTCATCTTCCCAGTCTAGGATCCTTTCTCAAGATGTAATTGATTTGCTACCCAGGTCTACTAGTAAGAAGCCAGAGGGAAAGGTCTTGTTTCATGGCCCAACTGTGAAGGAGGGTTTGATAGATATAACATGTTCCATCAAGGACGCTAAAGTGCCTTACACTGGCTGGAAAATGTTTCAACATTGGTTTGGAAATAGAAACCTTGGGTCTCCTTTTAGTAACCCATGGGATCTGAATATGGGGAGACTGATTGTCCCAAATGTGTACATGGATGCAGATCTCCT
Source organism: Sequoia sempervirens (assembly GCA_007258455.2). Lineage (NCBI taxonomy): Eukaryota > Viridiplantae > Streptophyta > Pinopsida > Cupressales > Cupressaceae > Sequoia > Sequoia sempervirens. The sequence goes on from VDFB02193867.1 coordinate 745,826,870, forward strand.
GAAGGATATTGCATCAAAATATGATCCAGTCTCTAAGGTAGTCAAAACATATGATAGGGTGGTTATGGTAAAAATAACCAGTGATGAAATTGAAACAGTTTTTGATCTGCATGAAAGGAATGCAAGTATGCTCACTTTGGATATGGATACAATTAGAATAGAGTGTAATATGACTAAGGTATTCATTAAGTCAAAATTGTTTCCCCTACATACTACAATGGTTGGAACTGGGAGACAATGAAGGAAGGTTAAGATTGATGATAGAGAGCTAGAACCTTTCCCAATGAGCTATTTTTCCAGCTATTTTAGAAAGACTGTATACTCTTTCTACCAAATTATAGGTGCCAATCCACCTGACACCTTACAAAAGGAGTATAGCTACCTGGCCGTGCATATGCAACATCCACAGTGCAGTATGGTTTATGATTATGCAACTTACCTGGTCGATTGCATCCATGAAGGCTTAGTAGGGTTATAGGGAGGAAAACAATGGGTGAAGTTCTGGTGGTACTCATTGTTAATGCAAATGTTCCTGTATAAGGGACAAAAGGCCTTTGGGAAGGAGATTACACTAGAAAGGAAAAAGGAAAAAGTCAACTTGCTAGTTCAGTGTTGGACCTGTATCTTGGATAAGGATGATAAAATATGAAACTTTGTAATGTTTAGAAATGATTTTGCATCCAAGATAAGGAGAGCATTGGTATATCAGCCACCTAAGATCCCTAAGGAAATCCATGAATTCTTGAGACCTAGGGAGCTAAGGCTAGATTTGAATTTGAGCCATAATTGGGGATATTTGATCTTGTATCATGATAAGACAATCTTCAAGATATATGGTAGTAGCTTGGGTCCATACATTTTTCTTGCAGACATTCCTCTGAGACTAGGTTTCCTTGAAATCATGAGGAAGTTGGGAGCTTCCCAGGAAGCACATTTACTTGAAGCAGCAAGGAAGGGGTCTTTCTTCCCAGAGTGGACTATGTTTGCAGATTATATTGTGTCAAAAAGGGGCAGTGAAGGAATTAAAGCATCTAATAAATCCTTATGAATTGATGATTGTAATCTTGAGGAATCATGATCATGAAGGATTTATCAACAAGCTCAAAGTAGATAAGAAAATGGGTACCTTTGTACATGTTTTTGACTATCCCGAGGACATCATCAAGAATCTTTTTAACTTTGAGGAACAAGATGAGAGAAAATCCAAGTACCTAGCTTATAGAAAGATGGTGGAAGCTAAGGTAAGGAGTAATCCTCAGTATGACCCCCTACCAAATGTACATAGGGTGAGTTCAACAAGGCCATGTATGCCATTGATAATTTTGAGAATGTTTTTGGTATTTTGAGAGAACAATAGGAGGTTCCTGATAAAGGAAAAGAAATGGTGGTTGAAGAAAGTGGTGAAGTGACATTAGAGGAAAGACCTATGTATCAACCACCCAAATAGTTAAGAATTTATAAAAGGAGAAGGAAGATGTCAAATGAAGAAAAGAGTCCAATGGCCTCTATTATTTCTAAAGAGCCTGTTAGAACTATAAAATTTTGAAAATTTTATGACTGCACATACTCATTAGTTCCCAAAAAATTCCCATACCATCCACTTTGCATATCATGTTTGCCCATGTTTTAGTTTGTTTTCATCACTTAGTCCCATAGAATTCATTTATCCTTGAGCATTTGAATGTATAATTCATATCGTCAAGAGATGGTGAGGGTCTCCCCGATCCATAAAGCATTTTATACTAACATATATCTTTTGCAGTCTATCAGCAAGAGTTCGGGAATGTCATACCGATATGATTTCATCTGAAGACACATATCGGCAGGACACAGTTCATTGTCTCAATGACTAGAGGATCCTATCGGCAAGATAAAGTTTATCAGAATGAGTCATATCGAGTTTATTCGTGTCTTACTGATCGAAGATATAGAGACATATCAGAGAGACAATAATCATCGAGATTAGTCATAGTGAGCACCTGTATGTCATACCGATGAAGTACAAAAGTGAAAGTTCGGTGAGATAGGAGCAATCGAAGTAACGTCCTATAGCGTTCATTTGGTCTTACCGATAAGGCAGGGTGGGTTCCGTCATTGTCATCGATATGAAGTCATGGAGTCCTACCGACCCCTTATGTCACAAGGACATGACTACATTGGGACTTAGCGGTATATTTGGACAAGAATGGACTCGGCAAGACTAGCATCATCGAAGAGAGATAGGAAGCTCATGTCGAATGAAGTTCCATCAGCAGGAAAACCACTATGTCTCGGCGATCAGAATTGACGAAGGACAAGTCTCGGAAAAAAATGATGTAGTTAGAGGAATGTTTGCCGACCCCTAAAAATTCACAACTATACTTAAGACTAAAAGGATAAAATGTTGGGGAGATTCAAGACATCGGTATAACTACAAGACAACTTGGCAATAGAAGCAAAGATACAGATAGGCTATCGATGAGACTCAGAACGTCGATCAGACTGCATGACTCCATAGCGATATGTGATATATTGATTGTCGGGAGGACTGAGAGTGTCGGTGTGACTGCAGGACATCATAGCGGATGTCTGGTGAACGTTTGAAAAGGCCCGAATGAAATAACTGCCCAGATAAGAATGCGAATGGACGCGACTTTTCATGTGGCCGATATATAAAACCATTTTTGTTAATGGATAAAAGAGCAGAGATTGAACAAAAAATATAGTAGATCAGAATGTTTATATTTTTGAGACTATGATGCATGTAAAAATGATGGAGATTTCAATTGAATTCATCTGATTTAGTGGAATTTTTCTGGTTTCAGTTGTTTGTTGTATTAATTAAAAGTATTTCTGAAGTTGTCTCCAAGGTTGATATTTTCTAATTGTTTAAACTGATAATATCAAGGATATTTTTTAGTTTATCAGTGCACATTTGTTGTAATTGTATGGTTGGATTAATTGGGTCTTTCAAGGAAAGATTAAATCCTTTAAAACAATCATAGTAATTAGGGAATCTCATTTGGATCATTAAGAAGAACTCAGTAGTCATATTCATGCATGTTTATACTAGTTATAAACTTAAAACCTATATGCCAAACAATTTGAATTTCTGCCAGAGAGAAGTTACTCATTTCAGATTTTCATTTGACTCCATATACCCAATAAGGCACTAGTCTCTATTATTTCACTATTTAGTTTCATTCAGTTTTTTCATATGAACATATTAGATTTTTACCTTGATATTGCTTATACAATTTATACCAAATTAAAACTCATTTAGCCACTCCTATTTGCCAGTGTGGGTGAATTGCTTTAGGAAATGAACAAAGGTCAAGTCTGCTTTATTCAAATAGGTATACCCGCCTAGGTCTAGCAACACCTAAAGAGTAGAAGGTTCAATTCATTTGGCCTTGTCTGTTACCCTGAAACATTGTGAGAACTTGGCAACTTCTCGTGGTTCAAACCTGCATTTTTGAGAGCTAACAAATTGGCGACTCCATTGGGAACTTATTGTAGGATATCCGGTTGAAGATCATCATACATAGTCATTGAAGAAAAATTCATAATTTGAGAAGTTTATGAAAAGGTGATTCCGCTGGGGGATAAAATCAAGAATAGTTTCATTTTTTCTCACTTTTCACAAAGTGAGTGGCAACTCTGACAAAAAAATTGAATCAATTCAACATGAATGGTACAAGATCCCAATATAAAGGAGGTCCTTTTGGAGGTCCTGATGGTAATAGTAAATGGACACATAAGGGTGATAAGGATGATAAGGGTAAGAAGAAAGAGGATGACATGTGCATAACGAATAAAGACAAAGCATCAAGACCACATTGTGAGACATATGACCGTTATGATACATGGAGAGATAATTCAAGTGCAGAACCTTGTACCCCTAAAGAACAAAGAAATCATTTTTATAATCCTAAGAAACAAGCAGAGTTCGATGCTAAACTCGAAGCTGAACGAGTCAGATATCAACATGAATATGATCAAAGAATGGAGGGTAATCAAAGTGATCCAGTTGATCATGTAATTCCTCAAGAAAACTATGAGTTCTCAACTTGTTAAGAAGTAGAAGCACAACTCGAGTTTCATAAACAAGAAGTAGAAAGGGAAAAAGTTGAACAGGAAAAGATCCAAATGATAAAAGCAATCCAAGATTTGAAATTGCAGAAAGCCCAAATTGATGCTCAGATAGCTAGTTTTTCAAAGTATATACCGCCTCATAGGCAAGGAAATGATAATGCAGGGCCTTCAAATCCATCAAAGGCTCCTCATAATCATATGAGAAATCAATACAAGCAACCAAACCATCCACTGTATATTGCATCACAACATACAAATATACAACCACCTCATGGTCAACAATATGTGCTATATCTTCATACACAATACAACAATCCAATGTACCAGTATCAGCATGTGCATAATCCTCCCCCTTAGCAATATACAAAAATGATCAGATAATCTAATTTGACAGGGTTTCAATTATACCCTTACCCTATGAATAGTAGTTGGAGAAGTCTTGTTCCTAAGTTTACAGGGAGCAGTGCAGTTACTACTGAAGATCATTTAAGGAATTTTAATGCTTTTGTCCAAGACTTGGATATACCATATGAATATTTACACATGAGGTTGTTCATGATGTCACTCACTGAAGAAGCTAGGGATTTGTTCAATAGCCTGCCAACAACCTCTGTTGATTCTATCCAAGAATTTCATGATTGATTTCTTGAACAATACGGAAATCCATGTGCACCAGATGCTGCTTTACATGAATTAATATGGATCCAAAAAATCAGAATGAGTCAATTTATGATTTTAACCGAAGATTCATCAAACTGTAGAATAAGATACCATCTGGGTCAAAGTTGCCAGACTCTACAACATTGAGTATTTATTTGAATGCATTCGATCCAAAAATAGGGTATGAAATAAGAAACAGGTTTCCAAGAAATTTAGCTGAAGCCCAAAAGATAGCACTAACCATTGAAAACAATAGGAAAGCTGTTGGGATGATTAGTAAGAGATACAATCCTAGGGTTCCTCAGTAAGCCAATAATTATCAGTACAAATAGGAGAACATGTACAAAAATGAGAGGCCTAGGTTACATGACATGCCTTATAATACAAATTGGAAGGATGGAAAACCTGTAACGGATAGACCCAGGAACAAAGAAACACCTGATCCATTAAGAAAGAAGGGGGCATATATGGTTAATAATAATATTTGGTGTGAAGGTTGTGATGGGCCACATTCCCCAGACCACTGCGTTGTATCCCAAGAAATGCAGGAAGAAGGGATGCTAGCGTGTAGCAGTGGAGAAGATCACTCAGTATTTTTGAATTCAAATACTTCTTATCCTGTTGAGGAGGAGTATTTATCTTCAGAAGATGAAGGTTGTGAGTATGATGTTTCAAATAAAAGGTGCAATGTCCACATGGCTGAACAACAGGTTTTTTCTGATTCTGAAGAAGATTATGCAAAATAGTACTCTGTTGAGGTACCTACTCAATACGATATCAGGAGACCCACTGATGAAGAAATAAAGAGGTTAACCATTGTTGCGGTTGAACAAACAAAGAGCAAGTATTGGTTAAGAAATAGGACAGTGAATAAAAAGTAAGGTGCTCCCAGGGAAACATTCATGAAAGATAGAGAAGTAACACCAAGAGTTTTGAAGAGAATAGAAAATAAGCAACGTGATAAGAACGGACAAAAGATTGTTTAGAAAGAAGAGAAAAAAGATTTATACAAAGAAAAGAATAAACTTGTTCAAAAGGAAGAATCCAAAGGGGAAATATCAGAGCAAAAGAAAAAGGTTAAGATAGAGGGTTCTTCATTTGAATTTTCTCAGGCTTTATCTCAGGTAAAAATGTCTGTCCCACTGCTCGAGATGATGAGAATTAAGGAGTATAGGGATAGTGAAATTCAATTGATATCAAATGGAAATGAGAAAAGCATGAGTTCTGAAAATCAGATGGCCACTATAACAGTTAACAAGCAAGAGAAAGTGATTGTCCCTGAAGTGTGCCTAAATGATGTATTGGTGAGTTCCCCACAAGTTGAACCTTTTTTCACCACATTGCTTATAAACAACAAACTGTTGAGGAATTGCATGATAGAATCTGGTGCTACTATCAATATCATGCCAGTAGGAGTTATGAAACAACTAGGCATGTGGGTAGATACTAATGAAGGGACGTGTTATGCAATGGATAGTAGGCCTGTTCCCGTAGTAGGTGTTATGAAGGATGTTGAAGTCAAACTAGCTACTTATATAGATATAACTGTAATTGATACTCCTCCTTAGTTTGGGATGCTTTTATCAAGACAATGGGTGGAAATAGTTGGGAGAAATTTCCAATTTGATTTGTCTTATGCAACAATTCCAGTGAATGGACATGAAGTTAAGTTGTGTAGGGACCCAAAGATGAACCCAATTGTAGATTGTGTACCTCCAGATCAAGTCAATTGCTTTTGTGATATGGATCTTGGAAGTTTTAAGATAGAACTAGCCCAACCAGAGTTAGTCAATGGTGATCCAATTGATAATAATGTTGCAAAAAACTGTGATGGCATGTGGAAAATGTACCTTGATGGAGCTTGTAGCCAAGAAGGTAACAGAGCAGGAATAGTGTCTATTTCTCCTGAAGGAGTTACTTTTAAATATTCATTTTTTCTGGCATTTGAATGTACAAACAATATAGCAGAGTATGAAGCTTTACTAACATGATTGAATATGTTTGTAAAACATAAGATCAAGTTGCTAGTTGTTCTAGGGGATTTTGAGCTAGATGTTTCTCAAGTTAAATCAAAATATGCAACAAAACATAAGAGGCTGAAGCAATATAGGAATGTTGTATGGGATACAATTGAGTTGTTTGATGCTTTCTCCATTGAATGGATTGAGAGGTCGAAGAACATAATGGTAGACTTTTTAGCCAATGTAGCATTAAGAAGAGATGATATCACATTGGCTGGAGTGTCTCAAATTGAGTTCAAAGCAAGACCCACTGTGCCTGACAATATATACAGTTGGAAGGTTTTTAATGACGATACTGACCTCCTAAAATTTCTCCACTGTATAGATCGATATGAAGCTCAAGAAATTGATTTCAATTCCCTTGTTGAAGAAGTAGATGGAAAGCAGACAGTATTTGGGAAAGAGGTCTTACAACTTAAAACTAATAAGCTTCCCAGAGGGCTAGTGGCATTGGAAAGGGTATATGATGGAAATGATCAGTCCCTCACGAAATAGATACCAGTCAAGAGAGAGGATATTGAAGAGGTCAATTTAGGGAATGAACTGGCACCAAAAAAGGTATACATTGGAAAGAAAATAAGCCCGACAATTCAAAGAATGTTGATTGCATTATTGAGAAAATATAAACATTTTTTTGCATGGTCTTATGAAGATCTCAAAGCATATAGGGAGGATTTGTTTCAACATGAAATCCCATTGAAACCAGATGCAAAGCCATTTAGGCAAAGACAAAGACCTATCAACCCAACATTGGAACCAAAAATGTAGGAGGAATTGGAAAAGCTCAGAGATGGGGGTATCATCAAACCAATCGGCATTCAACATGGGTTTCTAACCCGGTTCATGTGAGGAAGAAGAACGGGGATATTAAATTATGTGTGGACTTCAGAAATCTAAACATGGCATCCCTCAAGGATAATTACCCTTTACCTAATATGGAAGCTATACTACATAAAGTAACAGGGTGTGAGTTGTTATCTATGATGGATGGGTTCTTTGGTTACAACCAAGTCAAAGTCAAAGAATCTGAGTAGTACAAGAAAATTTTTACAACTCCATGGGGAACATATGTTTATGTGAGAATGCCATTCAGTCTCACAAATGCAGGTGCAACCTTTCAAAGAGCTATGGACGTAGCATTTGCAGATTTGGTTAATGCTATCATGGTGGTATACTAGGATGACCTTACTGCTTATTCAAAAAGGGCTGAAGATCATGTAGAACATCTAGAAAAGATATTTATTAAAGCTCTACAATATGGTATTAGTCTGAACCCTAAAAAATGCCATTTTGCAGTCACAGAGGGAAAACTTTTAGGACATATTGTTTCAAAGGACATAATTAGAATAGATCCTGAGAGGATTGAGGCCATAGATAAAGTTCCTATTCCTAAAATTGTTAAGGCCATCCAGTCATTTTTTGGACAGATCAATTTTGTTAGGAGATTTGTGTCCAATTTTGCTAAAATTATTAAGCCCATATCAAAGATGTTAAGGAAGGGACAAAAGATAGAATGGACTGTAGAAGCGTTGGAAGCTTTTATATCTATTAAAAAGGCCATCAAGGAAGCCCCTGTCCTTAAGTCTCCAGATTTTTCAAAACCCTTTCAAATATTTTCATTTGCTTCGTTGCATACTATAGCTATTGTCATGTTACAAAAGAATGAGGAAGGTCATGAGCAGCCTGTGTCTTTTTTCAGTAAGTCATTACAGGGGTCAGAATTGAAATATGATATAATGGAGAAACAAGCGTTTGCATTGGTGAAAGCCATAAAAGCTTTTAGACCATATCTTGTTGGAGCTAAGGTGATTGCTTATGTCCTCATGCAGTTGTTAAATATATTTTGACACAATCAAAGCTAACTGGAAAGAGATGAAGGTGGATTAATAAAATTCAAGAATTTGATATGGAAATACAAATCACTAACTTAGTGAGAGGTCAGGGTTTGGACAAGCTAATGGCAGAAACAAATATTGAAGCAAATCAAATCTATAATGTACAAGATGAAGGAAATGCAATTGCAAGTATTGATCATACTCCTTGGTATACATACATCATGTATTACCTCAGATACATGAAGTGTCCTGAAGGATTAAGTGATAATTAGAGAAGAACCTTGAAGCTGCAAGCATCCAAATATGTGTTCATGGAAGGTGATTTGTTTTGGAAAAATAGGGACGGGATGTTGTTGTTGTGTCTAGATGAGGCACAGGCCAAGCACGTTATAAGAGAAATGCATGAAGGGGTTTGTGGAGGCCATTATTTTGCAAAGACAACTGCACACAAGATTCTCAGGGCAGGTTATTACTGGCCAAATTTTTTTAATGATTCCTTTTCATATATAAGAAGATGTGAAGCATGTCAGAATTTCTGAGGGAAAATGAAGTATTAGGGAGCTTTACCACTTAGACCTATGCAGGTTGAAGCCTCTTTTCATCAGTGGGGAATTGATTTTATTGGGGAAATACAAGAGAAATCAAGTGGAGGACATAAGTGGATACTGGTAGCTATTGATTACTTCACTAAATGGGTAGAGGCAATCCCAACCAAGCAAGCAACAAGTAAAGTTGTAATCAATTTTTTAATGGATAACATCATTACCAGATTTGGTACACCATTAAGATTGATTTAGATAATGGGATGTGTTTCAGATCTGATGAGTTTAAAGATTTTTGCAGTACATATGGTATCAATATTTCTTATGCAGCTCCTTACCATCCACAAGCTAATGGTCAAGTAGAGTCCAGCAACAGAAGTCTTTTGAAGATCATAAGGAGGATGCTAGGTGGGAATAAGAAGGCTTGGGATTCAAAATTGAGGTTGGCTGTGTGGGCTAATAGGATAATTGTAAAAAAGGTAATTGGAAAATCCCCATTTGAATTGGTGTATGGAACACAAGCTAGGATGCCTCTACAAAATTTGTTACCATTTTACAAATTCATCCTTCAGGAAGATATTGATATTCTAGAACCAATGGAGGAAAGAATGGAGCAACTGGCAGAGCTTGATGAAGTAAGAAGAGTAGCTCAAAACCAGAATGTGAAGTTGTAGGGACAAATGAAGTATTTATTTGATAGAAGAGCAAATGATAGAAAATTCGAAGAAATGATTTGGTATTAATGTGGAATGCAAGGTGTCAGGAAAAGGGAAAGCATGGGAAATTTGAAGCTTTGTGGTTGGGACCCTTTGTTTTTATTGGTAAGAAAGGTGAAGATTCATATTATCTGCAAAACATGACTGGTGAAGAACATGAGTTGCATGTACATGGGAAATTCTTGAAGCATTTTTTCTCTTAAGCTATACAAAGGATTAAGGGTTGCCAGTGCATGGAAAACTCTTGACAATCCTCTCAAAAATTTCTCTTCCATGCACAGTAGTTTAGGAAATAAAAAGGAATAGGAATTGGCAGTACATGGACAATCCTGATATTCCTTCTTTTAAATAATTCTTTCCATGTACAATAGTATAGGGTCATGTTCATCTCCATTTCCGTTCATTCCATCCTACTTACTAGTCCATCACCTTGAAAGTCTGGTTTGCTCTTCCAAAGATCTGGATCCTTGCAATGATCTCACAATCATTCATCCCTAGACGGAGCCACTGTTAGAACTGTAAAATTTTGAAAATTTCATGGCTGCACATACTCATTAATTCCCAAAAAATGCCCATACCATCCGCTTTGCATATCATGTTTTCCCATGTTTTAGTTTGTTTTCATCATTTGGTCCCATAGAATTCATTTATCCTTGAGCATTTGAATGTATAATTCATATCGGCCAGAGATGGTGAGGGTCTCCCTGATCAATAAAGCATTTTATATTAATGTATATCTTTTGTAGTCTATCAGCAAGAGTTCGGGAATGTCATACTGATATGATTTCATCTGAAGACACATATTGGCAAGACACAGATCATTGTCTCAATGACTAGAGGATCCTATCGGCAAGATAAATTTTATTGGAATGAGTCATATCAAGTTTATTCGTGTCTTACCAATCGAAGATATAGCGACATATCGGTGAGACAATAATCGTCAGAATTAGTCATAGTGAGCACTTGTATGTCATACCGATGAAGTACAAAAGTGAAAGTTCGGCGAGACAGGAGCAATTGGAGTAATGTCCTGCAACATTCATTTGGTCTTACCGATAAGGTAGGGTGGGTTCCGTTGTTGTCATTGATATGAAGTCACAGAGTCCTACCGACCCCTTATGTCACAACGACAAGACTACATTGGGACTTGGCAGTATATTTGGACAAGAATGGACTCGGCGAGACTAGCATCATTGGAGATAGATAGGAAGCTCATGCTGAATGAAGTTCCATTGATAGGAAAACCACTATGTCTCGACAATCAGAATTGACAAAGGACAAGTCTCAGAAAAACATGCTATAGTTGGAGGAATGTTTGCCGACCCCTAAAAAGTCACAATGATACTTAAGACCGAAAGGATAAAATGTCGGGGAGACTCAAGGAATTGGTATAACTACAAGAAAACTTGGCGATAGAAGCGAAGATACAGATAGGCTATTGGTGAGACTCAGAATGTTGATCAGACAACATGACTCCATAGCGATATGTGATATATTGATTGTCGGGAGGACTTAGAGTGTCGGTGTGACTGCAAGACGTCATAGTGGATGTCTGGTGAATGTTTGAAAAAGCCCAAATGAAATAATTTCCCAGATGTGAATATGAATGGACGCGACTTTTCATGTGGCCGATATATAAAACCATTTTTGATAATGGATAAAAGAGTAGAGATCGAATAGAAAATACAGTAGATCAAAATGTTTATATTTTTGAGACTATGATGCATGTAAAAAATGATGGAGATTTCAATTGAGTTCATCTGATTTGGTGGCATTTTTTTGGGGATAGCTATATAAAAAATAGGGAAATTTCAAATATTCATATTATAACATTGATAACATCATAATAATGTTAAGCCATTCATCATATTGATGTATACATTATAGGATCTTTAATACAAAACAATAGAGTTGACATGAAGGTAAAACAAATTAAATTTAATAGTAATAACTTTAAAAGCTTAGAAAGTAAAGAAACAATAAATTTCAAATATATAATCAAATTAACCTTCAAAGAAGTCCCAACCTTCTAAATTTGTGTATCACTCTTGCAGAGATATATAAAATATAATATCCAATTTTACAAACGTCAAAACAATATGTGTAGATTGTATATAAATACACACTACGCCTTTAAACAGTTAGATACAAAATTTTCAATATTTGAAATAGAAATTAAACTAGTTAAATTTAACATGGGATTAAAATAACGAAGATTGAATTTGTAAACATGGTAGTGCAACTAAGAGCCAACAACAACAACAATACTACTATTGCAACTTCCACCTAACAATGAAAAATAAAAGGAGGCTTCCTAAAACTTGAGATGAACCCCAATGCTTTCTTCTTCTTCCTTTGTACATGTCTATGGTGTATCCTTTTTTTTACTATATCATTTTAAGTTTAAACTTTATATAAAATCTTCCACTACTCTTATCCCATGGTTCCTTTATATATTATGGTTCTCTCCAAATGCAAAAACAATAGCACTATCATGTAACACATTCCTCTATTAAATCTTAACAAGGATTTCAAATAAATCATAAAACTTAAAAAAACATTATTTTTTAAGTTTGGGTTTTCTATAATAAGACTTGGCTACAACAATAGGGGACAAATTAATAAATCAATTTTTTAAGGTTGGTGTAGAGTCTAAGCTAATGTATTGTAAACTTGGTAGAACCTACTCAATTCAGAGGTTTAATTGGATGAATAGTCCACTTTACATTGCTTAAGACCACATTAAATTATCAACCCAAGGATTTTAAGCTTATAATGGTGCAACATTATATATGCCTTCATGGACTCAGAACTACCTAAACTACCCTACTTAAGCTATCCTACTTGTTGGAAATTCACAGAACTATAAAATAGTAAAAGCATAAACCAGAGCTAGTTGCTATAGGTACCTACAGTAAAGACTATAATTGAACTATTGCTAATAAAATAATGTTGTGTTAACTAAAAACTTAGTAAAGACTAATAACTCAGCTGAACTATCATCCAGAGTGTTAACTATGAAACAATGATAAATTAATAACAATTGTTAACAAAAATAAATAACTGAAAGATGAAGTGAAGAACAATACCTTGAGTTTCCTACTCAAGTAACTATTCCCACTTTAACTAAACTCAAATTTTGCTAATGGATTCTACACATCCCATAATATTAACTCCATTCATTGCATATTGTAAAAGATTACAAAATATTCTTCCAAAAATTAGACTTAATCATTTGGAATATTTTTCATGTCTTAAAACTTGAAAACTGATAACATAAAATTGAGAAAAACTAACTAACTATCCTATAGATTCAACCAACAGCTATATACAAGCTTGAGGGAATCTTTATTGAAAGAAACAACTAACCAAAATTATTAACTCTACTCCCAGATAATAGAGCATGGAATTAAGACTTGAATTATTCAACCTATAACTAAAAAGGAAAGATAATCCTATTAGAACTAGAACTCTATCAAAATAGAATTGTATGAAGACATACAATCACTTGTCAAAATTCCACAAGTGAAGGAGACCTCTTCTTCAACATTTATTAAACTAGTTATAATAACACACGTCCAACCTTCATTAAGTGCCTTTGATCAATGATCACCATGTTCGGCTTATCTTGGAGCTTCCCCTATTTTGATGTCTAGTCATTCCTTTTGCTACGGGTTCATCCTGCAACTGTTGTGCCATGATTCCTCTTCAGCTATAAAAAAGTTAATTCCACAAAACATGTACACAAGGATAACTATCACAATTAACTTATAGAATTCCATCAACATTCCATACAAATATTCATATAAACCATATAATTTACTAATATATTATAACCATAATTAAGGTTCAATTCTACATAATGGATATAAAAAGATAGTATAATCTAGGAAAATTTTCTGGAGAGTGTATCTAAAAGTGTCTTAAAACATGTATAAAAACAACATAAACTAAGCCATTATCTAGACCTATCACTCCCCCCAACTAGCCTTTTGCTTGTCCCCAAGAAATAAACTAGGGATCTTAATTGTATTGTAGAACAATTTGTCTTAAGTCCATAACTGTGCTAACTCCCTGATCGTGTTTCAAATAAAAACCTTGATATTCTAAAAGTCACCTCATCTTGATGATACCTTCCCTCTCATATTCATCACTTTTCTGGACCTTGTCCAATGTGGGATCAAATAAAGGAGAATAGGTGGATGAAAAGTGAGGGGCATCCAATAAAATCCTTTTTCAATACCAATTTACATATAATTGTGTGCCCTTTGAAGTATAGTAGTGAAGTTATACATGGAATGTGGCTCTTTCTTCTCCAGTTCAGGTGTTAGACTACTCCATCTACTCTGTACATACTTAAAAAAATGTTATCCTACACCCACAACTAGAATTTTCATTCTATCATAGTATGTCTCCCTCAATTTCATGGTTTTCTTTCCTACTTCCTTATGCTTAAGAAGTCTCAACCATTCATCAATGATTGCCTATGAATTCATTGCCTCTCTTTTGATTGGAAGTTCCATAGACTTTTCTTTCTCTTCATGTTCTTCCATAATCTCTCCTCTAAGTTTCTCAATTTCTAAAATAAGAGGCAAGTGCCATAATTTGAAGATCTCCCATAAAAAATTAAAGGGTTCCATTCGATTTCATCAAGTATCACATAGTTGTGCAAATAGAATTTGCACAACTGATCCTATTCTTCTGGTGTGGAAAAAAAAAAAGCTTCAAGAAACTCAGTAGTTTGACTCATGCTAATTGAATACTTGCTATCTAACCTACTGAACTGAAAAAATAAAAACCTTTCTTGTAAAAATAGTGCATAAGTTCTTGGTGGAGGCCTACATTTGACAATTTATGTAGCCTTATCTGCTACCTCCTCCAACTGAACTATTGTTTCATTCAGTTCCATAGCTTTCTTCTCCAACTCCTATTCATATTTTTCCTTTTCATTTTTCCACTTCTCCTTATCATGTGCAAACTTATCAGTTACCTTCCACAATTGGTAGCCAAGTGAGCAGGTTGTATGATAATCAAGAGTTTTGAGAGGAGGGGGTTTCTCATCTAGCATTTCCAATTCTTTGTCCCCCATCTTAGTAACAACCAACTATGCCAGCACATCTAGTTTAGTGCCATGACCATATAGTTGCAATTTCTCCTCCATCTCTTGTATTTTTTCTTCCCTTTCTTTATCCTTCTACTCCTAATTCCGCACCAATTCCTCTAGGTGTTTAATTATATCCAATGCCTCTTGGAGTTCTTTTCTTACATCCCTGACTTCAATGTAAACTTCCTCTGCATTTTCAAACTACTCATTACTTTCTTTATAACCTCCAGGAATAGAGAAGGTTTCTATCTAAAATTTCTTAGCATGAAATATGTCTTGTGATTTAGAATCAAAAGTGGTCACTACATGTACCTTCTCTTTTTCACTGGTATATTCTCATTAGCAAGGACATTCCCTTCTAATTCAGAGTTAGTTTCTACAATCATTACATTTTCCTGAGGTTGCTCTTTCTAATGTTGCTCTCCCTAAGGTTGTTCTTCTTGAGGTTGTTCCCTTGTGTTTCCTTTTGTAGCACTTTGTTTCTTGAGCCTGCCAGAGTGTCTAGGTGTAAGTACTTCTTCCTCAATTTTCCTCTTTTGATTTTTAACACTTTTTTTTTTAGGAACATCCTCTTTTTTCTACTTTTGAGCATCCCTCCTTTTCTTTGAAATATCTTCTTCTAATTTTGAGGGTGTAGTGGACGTAGATACACTGCCTCTCCAACTCTTAGATTTTTGTGTCTTAGAAGAAGAAGGTAATTCCTCATTTATTTGCGGCCTAAACTCTAGTCCTATAGGTTCTTCATGCTTGCCTTAGTTGTGGGTAGGTGAGGCCACAGGTGAAACATGAGGGTTTTCCTCTTCAGGCTCATTTTGGGGATCATTTTGGTTTTTTGTATCCTCAAGCACTATGGGTGCATCTAGCAAACTATTAATGTCTATACATCCCTCAGCCCTGAAATCCTCCCACTTAACTTGTGGGTATTGAATTCTTAGACTCCTTTTTATCAGTAAGGTAACTAAACAATGATGAGAGAGAGAGAAGTATCGCAATACCTTTTCTGGTGTTTCAAATCCATTTGTTTCAACAAGTTTAAATTTGGTACATTTACTACCCTATTATGCTCAAGATGACTTAACAATTTTAAATGGGTCATATACAAAAGGTTATGTCTACCATCACAGGTAATGTATCTAATAATATAAGAGGCACATCTAGCCCACAACAAGTGGAGATAAATTCTCTTCGTACCTTGTGATGAGGAATCTAGTTCTTCTCCTTGTATGCAAAATTCTTCCCAATTTGTAACTGCTTCAAACCAAGCATGGAATTCTATTCCCATCCTTGGTAGTCCTATGACTTGGGCAATGGTAGTTTCTAATGCATCAACTAAAAATACCTTTACCATTGCCTCATCATATTGAAGAGTATCTACAAACCTTCTTGTTAAGTCATCACTAAATTATGTCAATTTCAAAAAGTAATTGAGACTTGACCAACCCTTGTAAAGATGGGTAGGATTGTTGCGTCCTCTGAAATTTTTTGGTGAGTCATTGACTCTATTCTTATAACATCTCCTCTCATCCTTGCTTTCTTCTCTACTCAATATACCAATTTCATCTCTAGAAATTTAATTCAACCTTTTTCTTACCACTTTCAAATTTATCTATCACCTCAAAACCTTTGTTTCCACATATATCCTTACTACTAAACCATACTTCAACTGTAAGTTCCCTTTTAAGTTTAGTTGTAGTCTAAACTAACCTAAAGTTCTCATAAACTCTGATAGTTTCAAGTTTTATCAATTTTGAAAGTGGTAGTAGAAATAGCAGCAAAAATAAAACATAAGGGTTTTGCATGTCATAATTTACACATTAAATTTGGTTTTAGGTGGAAGATTTGAAAGAACTGGCAAAAAGACCGAGTAAGGTGTACCCTTCCCCCAACTTAATGGGTGAAGTGACCTCACTTCAAGGTTATGATTTGAAGGTGGTGTAAACATGAAATGATGGTAATTAGTGATATAATATTTCACATGCATGAAATTAAATGAAAAAGTGCATGAAAGTTTAAAGAAAACTAGATTAATCATAAAAGCATACCTTAAGTACTGATTTGTAGAAATAACCATCCTTCGCATGTGGAAATTGAAAGAATATATTTGTTCATTGATTTGATGTGACATATATTAAGTGCAAGATAATGAATTGTGGGTCGCAAGTGGATATGATGAGATGGATAGGAGTTGGCAATTTGATAGCTCAAAAATTTGAAATGAAAGTGGGAAATAAAAGAGTTACACCACGGTACTTAACATGAAATGATGGATATGATATGTGGATAATTTGTAAATGAATGCGAATAACCCTGCAATAAATATGGCACCAAATTAGTTGAATATTCTTTTGGCCATCAATTGTTGCTATGGGCATCGACAGTGTCAGGTCCCATTCTAAATGTTGTTGATGGTGTGAAGCTACAGGTCCCTTTGACATTAAGACCCTTGTGAATATTGATAATAGGTCCCTCTTAAGATAGTGCAAACATTATTATAATGTGTAGTGTGTGCTTTTGAGAAAAAAAAACATGAAAATTTAGTGCCAAGGAAGCTAAGGGATTGAGTTGTGTAACTCAATCTTTGTGTCGCCAGAAGTGTTGGGTATATCAAGTATAATTGAAATAGGACTCTGTGTATCAGATTTTGTATCATGTTAATTGAGAGAAACATATTGTTGGATTAGTAAAAATATGAAGTCATCCTTCTATAATGGTTTCTTGTATAACTTCAGTCTATGGCCATTGACAAGAAGGGAAAATCGAACTGCATCAATGGTGTGTAATTGTACTGCCCCATTACCTAGTAAACTTTGCTAATCTTATAGGGGCCTAACCATCTAGACTAAAATTTTCCCTTGAAATCTTTATACCGTGAATCATATAATAGGGCCTAGTCCCAAACAATGAACTCTTTTGTTTTAATGTATTGATCATGCCACTTCATCCTCTGTTGTTGTATTACCTATCTATGATGCATTGCTTCCATTTGTATCTCATCCAACCCATTTAAAGAATGCAACCTTTCCTTCTATGCATTTGTTAAATCCATTCCTAGTTCTACTATTGTCCTCAATGTTTTATATTCAAATTCAATAGGAAGGAGTGTTGTCTTTCCATAGACTAACTCATAGGGTGTAAATCCAGTGGTAGTTTTCCATGTAGTTTTATATGCCCAAACTACTTTAGGAAACCTTGAAACCCAATCTTTCCTATGCAGCAGTACTGTTTCAGTAAGAATACTTTCAATCTCCCTATTAGTGACTTCCACCTGACCATTAGCCTACGGGTGGTAGGGTGTTGATTTCTTGTGTCTAATTTGGTATTCCTCAACCAACTTGGCAATTAGATCAGAAGTAAATTGGGGCCCTTGATCAATGACTATTTCTCTAGGTACTCCATACCTAGTAAAAATATATCCATATAGGAACTTAGCCATATTACCATCTTTGGAAAATTGCAAGGCCTTGACTTCCACCTATTTTTTCAAGTAGTCAGTGCAAACAAGGATATATTCCTTGTTGTTATATGTAAGAGAGAATGGGCCAATGAAAATTTTAAACCCCATTTGTCAAAAGGTGCCAATGTCAACTGAGGTTGTAAGGGCATCTCATCACTCTTGGTTGGCCTTCCCATCCTTTGACACCTATCACAACTTGTGTATTTAACATCTTTATGGAAAGTAGGCCAATAATATCTAGTGTTGAGAATCTTGAAGGCTATTATTTTTGCTGCAAGGTGGCCTCCACATGGTTCATCATGACATGCATTCATGATGTCAAAGGTATAATCTTCTCTGATACATCTTCTCATGATGTTATCAAGTCCAATGTAAAATAGATAACTAGATACCCAGGAGTATGGAAAACATTTATGAACCAACTATATTTTCTCCCTTGGTGAAAAATGTAGTGGAACCTACTCTGTGACCAAATAATTAGCAATATCTACATACTGGTCAAGGTATTTGTACTTGTAAGGAAAACAAGTGTTCATCTGGAAATGAATCATCCACCACTCCTTTAGTTGATTATGTTGTCAATCTTGATAGGAAATTTTCCACTACATTTTCTTTACTAGGTTTATCTACTATGGTAATATCGAATTCTTGTAAGAGAAGTAGCCATCTTACCAATCTACCCCCAAATACTAGCTTATTAATCAAATACCTAATTGTTGTGTGATCTGTATGAACAAAGACTGAATAGCTAGTAATATAGTGCCTGAATTTATTAAGAGAGGAAATTAGGAAATGGTGGAATATTAATATCCCTAGTACTGCTATGTTTAGAGTGGTTAAAAAATTAAGGGAAGTTAAATTCAATTTTAAAAAATGGAAAAAAGAGTCCTTTGGGAACATTTTCAGGATCAAATCTGATCTTTAGATGGAGTTGGAGGAGATCCAATATAAAATCCAGAAGGAAGGATATTTGAATGATATTAAGGAAAAAGAGAATGAGCTCCTTATTAAGATGCATGGCATCATTGCAAAAGAAGTGGAGTTATGGAGACAAAGATCTAGAGCTTTATGGTTATCTGTTGGTGATAAAAACACTAAGTACTTTCATTTATCGGCCTCAAAACATAGGGCGGTCAACATAATCTCTCATATTGAAGTTGATGGTAATAGGTATGAGGAGGAGAAGGATATCAGAAGGCATGCTGTCATCTTCTTCAAAAATATTCTTTCTGAGAATGAGGAAAATAACCAAAATGATCAGGATCATTTGATAGAAGCTATACCTAATGTGATCAATCAGGAAGATAAATCTATGTTGACTGCTATTCCTTCTAGTGAGGAAGTTAGGAAGGCTATTTTTTCTTTTGAAGGGAGCAAAGGCCTGGGTCCTGATGGGTTCCCTATGTTCTTTTTTCAAAGGTTTTGGGAGATTGTTGGAGAGGATGTGGTGAATTCCGTAAAAGAATTTTTCAATTCCAGAATTCTCCTAAAAGAGTTGAATGCTACTTTCTTGGTTCTTATCCCTAAGAAGCTTGGAGTGGTTAACTTTGATGCTTTCAAACCTATCAGCCTCTGTAACTTGTTCTATAAAATCATCTCAAAGGTCTTGACTTCCAGACTTTTAATTCTTTTGCCTACTCAGATCTCACCTCAACAGAATGGATTTGTCCCCGGTAGATAGATCCTTGACTCTATAGTCACTATGCACGAGAATATCCATTCCCTTTACCTACCACCTATCTAGGTTTACCTCTAAGCCTTAAACCCCTAGAGTCCTTTTGGATTTCATTGGTTGATAGGCTTAGTAAGAAGCTTGCTGGATGGAAAGGAGCTTTGCTAAGTCAAGTGGGTAAATTACAACTCCTCAAAGCTACTCTTCAGAATATATCGATTTATGCTTTAAGCCTCTTTAAAATCCCTGCCAAGTATACAAACGCCATTGAAAAGATTCAAAAAAGATTTCTTTGGTTGGGTGTTGAAGAAAAGAAAAGGTTTCCTTTAATAGGATGGGATCTGGTGTGTAGACCTAAAAAGGCTGGTGGTTTAGGTCTTAGAAAAATCAGAATGGTTAACAAGATACTTCTAGCTAAACAAATTTGGAGGATATTTTTGTCCTCAAGGGAATGGACAGATATCCTGACTAGCAAATATTTGGAGAATAACAAATCTCTTATAATTAAGATGGATTCCCACCTTCTACCCAGAGGCTCAACATACTGGAATAATTTGATTACTGGAAGAAAATTTGTTGAAACTGGTGTGGGTTGGCAAGTCAGGAGTGGAAACCAAACTAGATTTTGGGAGGATAGATGGTTGTTTAATGAGCCCCTTATCAAAATTGAACCTTTTTGTGGGTGGGATGATATTTGCAAAGCTCTATTTGGTTTGTATGTTAAAGATTATTGGTTGAATGGAAAATGGGTGGAACTATGTATTGTTAGTCAGGATCTTGCTCCTATTCATTCATCCTTGTTGGCTATCCGACTTAGCCACTGGGATCAGTTGGAAGATCGTCTTGTTTGGATAGATGAGCCCTTGGGAAATTATTCTGTTTCGTCAGCTTTTTCCAAGCTATCTTCTATCCAGTTTCCTCCTCCCATATGGTCGAAGGCTTGGTTCAAACACTTGATTCCTAAAGTCAACATCTTCTTCTGGATCCTTCTTTAAAATAAAGTGCTCACAGTTGATAATCTTTGCAAGCGTGGCATTCAAATACCCAATAGATGTTGTCTTTGCAAGATGGAAGCTGAGTTAGTTTGTCATTTTTTTCTTCATTGTCCTTTTGTTGTCTCGATTTGGGAAAAATTCCTCTATTACTGGCAACTATCTTGGGTTTTCCCCTTGTCAATTGAAGACTTCTTTTTACAATGGAAAGCCCCAACACACAATCCTTCTCTTGTGAAACTGTGTAATTTTTCTTTCCCTCATGTTGCTTGGGGTCTATGGAAGGAAAAAAAAAAGAATTTACAGAGATAAAGAATCTTCGGTGGCCATTGTGTTTGATAAAATAATCAGATTATTGAAAGAAAATTTGAATACTATACCCCAGATGATTGGTAATACCAAGAAAGTGACTTGTTCGTCCTATGATCTCACGGTAGCCAAGGAATGGAACATTAATCTTGATATCTCTTGTGTCCCTAAACATGCTAAGAAGAATAGGGAGGGTGTCTGTTAGACTTTCCCGCCTAATGGTTGGATCAAAGCCAACTTTGATGGGGCAGCTAAAGGTAATCTTGGGGCGACGGGTTGTGGCGGAGTCATAAGGGATTCTTTTGGAAATTTCCTCGGTGCGACTGCCACTCCCCTTGGTTCTCAAACCAATCACCTAGCTGAGGCTGCTGGAGCTTTTCATGTTATAAATTTGGCTCATAGTCTGAATTTTAAAAACCTCTGGCTTTAAGGGGACTCTAAAAATATTATTGAATGTCTTTTAGGTAGGCCCCCCCTCTCGTGGACTATAAAATCTTGGATTGATGATGCTATTTTGGCTCTAGCTAAGTTTGATAATATAAAGATTTCACATGCTTATAGAGAAGCCAATGCTGTGGCAGACTTTTTTGCGAATGAAGGGGTTAAAAGTAAAGGACAGTACACTTGGCTGAATATTAATGATTTAGGATCTAATGTTCGTGCCTTATTGAACTATGATGCTTCACATGGGAAAGATGCATATCATTTCATTAATGATGATAGAACAGAGAAAATACATCACAATCATTAGATTGCATGGGGTTGAGCCAAATTACTTATCCGGTAAGTTTGCTTGGCATGCTTTGTGGGCTCACTGGTTTGGCAGGACCATTTCAAGTCAAGATTTCTCCTTTGTCTGATTTATTGTGCTTGTCAATATGAGAGGAGATAGAAAAAGAGTTGAGCTGGATAGCTTTGAGATGCATACTAGAAACACTAAAGTGTGGAGTAAAGTCAAAAGCGAGGGTTTACTTCTTTTTCTGGAAAAACTTCATGGGTCTAATCAGGAAGCTACAAAGAATTTTGAGAGGAATTGGGAAAATGAGGAATTAACCCTTTTTGGAAGGAAAGTTTAGCTCGACGAAAATCTTATAGCTGAAGTGATTGGCATGTCCACTGAAGGACACAAATTTTTTTGGGATAGGGTTTTCTTTGATGAAGCTGTGGTCAGATTTCTGAAGAAAGATAAGGAAAGATTGAAACTGGTGAAAATTTCTAACAGTTTCTTTGAGGTCGACACCATTAAATCTCTTTGGAGAAAATTTCTACATTCCATCATGGAGTATATAACTCTAGATGGTCGTTTCACTAGGGCCTATGGCTATCACTTTGCTTTGCTCAACCATTTTTGCTATAAGGTTAGGGTTTCTCTTCCCCACTATATTCTCTATTCTTTAAGAGGATGACCATAAGAAAAACCCAAGAAGATATCCCATTTTGCATATTGGTTTAATTAGGTTAATTGTTGAAGATTTTCAAAATATGCTGGCCACTGCTAAGTTGGTTGTTTCCCCGGAGTCCGAGGAGGATGATACTAAACCTAGTTGTTCAAGGAATTTGCCCAATTTGAGCTCGGTGAGGATTGTCCTGAGTCTGCCCCCTATTCAGACTGACAAGAATACTCAAATCCATAATCCCCAAACTGTTAAAACCTACCTTGTTTCTAAGCCTGGAAGCTCTACTGTCAAAAACCTTGTCTCTTATTCTGAAGACTCTCCTAATCCTGAGGATTCTGGAAATAACAAGAATTCATCCTCTATTGTCCTATCGTCGGATAGAGATGTAAGAATTGAATCCCCTAGAGCCTCTGACCCTACAAAAAATTGCTTCAATCCTGATAGGGAACCCTCGGCTGACTTCCTTGGCATAGCTAGGAATAATGTGATGGACCACTTCAAAATGTTGAAATGGGTCTTCCATGAAATCAATGATTTGAAAATAAAAAATTGGGCCCTCCAGAGTAAATTGGAGGAAATGAGAGATAAGGTTTCAGAGGTAAGCAAGAGGGATGAAGAGCATAAAGATCACAGTGCCAGTAAAGAGATCCAGGATAATGTGGGCAAGGTCAGAAGGATTGAAATAGATTTGGAAAAAATGAAAAATATCATGAAGATAATTGTTGAACAGAATAATAGGATGGCAAGACATAATGCCATTATTATCAACGTGATGACTAAAAAATTGGACAAAGCTCAACAGGGGTCCTTGGTGGCTGACTTGGAAGAGGTGAAAGATAAAAATTAGGAAGAGGACATTGGGATATCAAAGAGAACCAGGGCGAATCTAAAAAGGAAAACACCCCCAACACCACAGATGATTCAAACATTCAAGAAAGGTGTTCAGGACATGCAGGACCTGGAGGCTGAGACTGAGTCTATTCTGAAGACTCTGGGTTAGGTGCTGGTGGTTTTTTTGGCTTGCGTTCTGACTGGTTTTTTGATTGACCTTCCTGGTCTTTTGTGGTTGGTTGCTACTTTTTTTGGTTTTATCCTTTTTTGCAGCCTATTTTTTCTGATGGACTTTGTTGTCCTCTTTTTCTTGTTGTAAACTTGGTGGTTTTGGGTCCCTATAAAACCCATTTTTTCCTTTATCAAAAACATATACTACAACAAGCATCTCTTTTTTTGTTATAGTATATTTTAATTCTTCCCCCTAAATATTTATACTGATATAATAAATTACATACTCCTTTTTGTCATCCTTCTGACCCAAGACTACTCCAATAGAAAAATATGAAGCATTTATATGTTTTTGAAATGGGAGAATCTAATTAGGCCCTCTTATTACTGGTGCTTGAGTCAAAGATTTATTCAATTATTCAAATGAGTGTGGACACTCGGAGGTCTATTCAAATTTAATGTCCTTACAAAAATAAAATAAAGGTGCAACAATCTTACTAAAATATTTGATAAACACCTATAGTAGCCTGCATGACCAAGGAAGATCCTAATATCTCTTTGTTTTTGAGGAATAGGTAAGGTATATATTATCTCTATTTTGTGTGGAGCAATCTGAATTCCTTTACTAGATATAAAGTGTCCCAATACAATTCCCTGTGTCATCATCATAAAACACTTTTCATTGTTGAGTGACAGTTGTGTTCTTTACAAATTTTTAACACTTTTTCCAGTTTAATGAGAGCTTCCTCATAACTTTCACCATAAGTAGTGAAGTCATCCATGCATATCTCCATGCAATCATGTGCATAATAAAAAAAAATGCTAAGTACTTGTACTACTTTTTGAAAGGTAGCTAGAGTGTTGCATAAGCCAAAGGGTAGGACAAAGTAAGCATAAGTCTCCCAAGGACATGTAAATGTAGTCTTGTACTGATCCTCTGGAGCAATTTTAATTTGGTTATAATCACTGAAACCATCAAGAAATGAGAAGTACTTCTTCTCAGCTAGAGAATCAAGTACCTAATCTATGAAGGGTAGAGGAAAGTGATCTTTCCTAGTGGCTATATTCAATTACCTATAGTTTACAAAGATTCCATTTCCCACCTTTCTTGGGAACAATTACCAAAGGTGAGAGCCATTCACTGTCTAACATTGGATAGATAAAACCTGCATCAAGGAGCTTTTGTAGCTCGACTTTCACTATCTCCTTGAGGGCAAGATTCATACACCTTTGTGGTTACCGAATGGGTCTATAGCCATCATTAATATAAATCATATGCATACATAAATCAAGGTCTATGCCTTTCATATCATGGTAATCCCATGCATATGTGATTGAGTGTGCCTATAGCACTGATTGCAAGGAATTCTGTTGTTCCTCTATCAAGGCATGATTGATATTTAATTTCCTTCATGGCATGATTTCAAATCCTTTGATAACTCTTGAACTAATCAGAGATCAAGGCTTGGTATGATGGGTAGAAATTGTTGAGGTAGTAATGAATGAAATAGCTGTGATATCTCTTCTATAGAATTAGTGGGTATGATACCTTGCAAGGGGTCTTGTAGGCATATGAGGTAGTCTTGTTGTTGTGGGATCCTACCACAGTCATTTTGGATTATGTGAGCAATGAGCTCATTCTCATCCTGGTCATCCAATAAGGGGATGCACTCTACAGTCATCGATGTCTACAGAGAATAGTTATCCTCATCCTCATCCAAATTGGGCCAAATGTTTTGCTCAAGGTTTGCATATGGTTGGGCTGGTGGATAGAGAACCAAGTTCTTTGTAATTGTCCCATTAGATATTATCATTTTATTAGACCTACAACCTATAAATGCATCGACTGTAGCTAACCAAGGTCTACCTAGGATGAGTGGGTGACTTGCAAGATTAACTTTGGGTTGTAGCACTGTGAATTTTGCAGGGTATTCCCAAGAATCCAACACAATGAATAGGTCTTCAATAATCCCCTCAGGCTTGACTATGGACATATCAGCTAACTACAAAATAGTTTGTGTGGGCCTGAGGTTGACCAACTAAAGCAACTGTATTGTTTCTTTTGTCATGACATTGATGGCTACCCCCAAGTCTATCAAAGTATTCTTAATGAGGGTCCCATTAATCTTAATGTCCATAACTGGACTACTAGTGTCTATGTACTTAGGGACTTAATTTTCCCTAACATGATGTCTACAAGATTTCCCAAGACATGGGCTATCTGAGGATCTTTTCTTTTCCTGCCCAGTTTCTTAAGACATAGATCCCTTACAGTTTTGGTGTAGATAGGGATGTCTTTGATAGCTTCGATTAGTGGAATCTTGATTCTCACATCTTTTAGTTGTCCTAAAAGATCTATCTCAACCTAAGTGTGATGCTTTTGTATAGCTAGGCATTCAGGAAAAGGTGGCTTAGGACTTGAGGTGGTTTGGTGTACCTAATTTGGTTCATGTTCCAAAGATGGTTTTTTAGAAGCCTCAACTATAGGTACCTCATCCTCCATTTATGTAATTTGGGTGGATGAAGGTCCAACCTATTGTTTACCTGATCTAAGGTGGACATAACTCACCTCTACCCCATAAGTGGGGTATTACATGGCTTCGTTAGTATAATCCTCCTAGATAGGCTTAGCGTTAGGGTTAGGTCCAGGTTGGGAAGGTATTTATTGTTTCTTGGGTGGTTGGGATGTAGGATTTGATGGAGGAATTAAGGCTTGTTGCTATGGTGGAGGAGGGAGCATAGGATGTTGGTAGTTCATATTTTGTTGTTGCCATTGTTGGCCCTTCTGCCACTAAGGTTACCACTGATTCTATTGGGTTGGCCATTGTGGATTATAATTGGAACCCAAAATTTTTTGTTGTGGCCAAGGATTTGGTTGAGCTTGTGGTCATTATTGAGGGTTTTTCCTTTGATTTACTTTCCAGGACTAAGAGTTCCAAGTAGAAAAGTTTTGATTCTCAATTGGAAAGGATGAGTTAAAGCTAAGGGGGTCTTGTGGCATACCTTGTCTCTACTACCATGGCATCCTTTGCTCTATATAAAAGAGTTTTCCATCATATCCTTCAATTGGCTAAAAATTAGGCTTCTCAACTTTATCTTGTTGGATACTAGCCACTTTTATAGTTACAATTTCCTTTTCTTTGCCTACAGCTTGGAAAATATTCAGTGAGAATTGCCTTAGCTTCCTCCTACTTTTTCTTAATGTGGAAAGTATCCAACTGACTTACCAAATGACTGATGATATCCTCCTTCATGTTAGATAACATATTGCTTAGCTCTATTTTTGAAATCCTTGTGGATGATTTACCAATAACTAATGTTCTATCTCCTCTTGGCATTTTAGTGAAGGTCTAGGAGCAATTCCTACAAACCTTACAAATTCCAAAAAATGGTATCTAAGAAAGATCTCCCTGGCCAATGAGATTCAAGGCATCCATGCAGTCTTCATTAACTCTCCTCAAAAAGACTAACTTGAGAGACTCTTCTAACAACTTGTTTTGTGAATTTTTCTTTAGAGAAAACTGAAATAGCTCTACATAATCTTCTAGGGGCTCATCATCCTTTTGTGTCATTCTGAATATATCATCTTTTGTCCTATCAAGTCCTCTACAATAGTCCTGACACTTCTCTAAGAAAATTGTCTTCATGGTGTCCAAATCAGGAACAACATCCTTACCTAATCCCATAAACCATCTCAAAACTGCATCCTTCAAGGTGGCAAGGAAAATATTGAGCCTATGTGCATCAAAAGTATAGTCATAACTTCTACATAGGACATCAAATTCAAAAAGGAATGTATTTGGGTCCACAATCATTAACCCATAGAAGACTGGTAATGTTGAAGGGGGAATGTTCTTCAACACTACATAGCCCTCTGTTGGTCAATGATGGGGATCTCAAATGTTGGTTGGTCAACATCATCTATTGCATCACCCATGATGTGGTATGTTCCTTCTATATGTGGGTTAGATGTTGGTGAGAAGGAAATTTCTTCTTTAGTGGTACATTCATTCTAAGTACTAGAGTCACCAATATTTGATATAGCTTCCTGGCATGTGGAGGGAAGGAACCTACCCAAGGAATCTCTCTGCCTCCACATACATGAAATATAGCTTTAGATTCAACGATCTTGCACAATGTTAATATATCTCTGGTGTTGGAAAAAGATTGTATCTAATAGTCTTAATGCTTGAAAAGAAAAAATAGCTATGAAAACTATAAAAATAATTGTATGAAGATAGCACCATCCTCGACAACAATGCCAAAAATGCAGATTCTAAGCTAATGTATTGTAAACTTGGTAGAACCTACTCAATTCAGAGGTTTAACTGGATGAACAATCCACTTTACATTGCTCAAGACCACATTAAATTGTCAACCCTAGGCTTGTAAGTTTATGATGGTGCAACATTATATATGCCTTAATGGACTCAAAACTACCTAAACTACCCTACTTGTTGAAAATTCATAAAATTGTAAAATAATAAAAGCATAAAATAGAGTTAGTTGGTATAGATACCTACAATAAAGACTATAATTGAATTGTTTCTAATAAAATAATGTTGTAATTAACTAAAAAATTAGTAAAGACTAATGACTCAGTTGAACTATCCTCTAGAGTGCTACTAATAAATTTTACATGCATATTCACAAGAATTCATTGACAATAAGAAAGAAACAATGATAAATTAATAACATCTATTAACAAAAAGAAATAAATGAAAGATGAAGTGAAGAACAATACCTTGAGTGGCCTACTCAAGTAACGTTTTTCCACTTTAACTGAACTTAAATCTTGCTCATAGATTCTATGCATCCCATAAGATTAACTCCATTCATTGCATATTGTAAAAGATTACAAAATATTCTTCCATAGATTGGACTTAATCATTTGGAATACTTTTCATGTCTCAAAACCTAAAACAACTAATAACACAAAACTGAGAAAAACCAACTAACTATCCTATAGATTCAACCAATAGCTATATTCAAGCTTGAGGGAATATTTATTGAAAGCAACAATTAATTGAAATAATTAACTCCACTCCTAGATAATAGAGCATGGAATTAAGACTTGAATTATTCAACTTATAACTAAAAAGGAAAGAAAATCCTATTAGAACTAGAACTCTGTCAAAACAAAATTGTATGAAGACATATAACCACTTGTCAAAATTCCATAAGTGAAGGAGACCTTTTCTTCAACATTTATTAGACGGGTTATAATAACACATGTCCAACCTTCATTAAGTGCCTTTGATCAACGATCACCACGTTCAGCTTATCTTGGAGCTTCCCCTATTTTGGTGTTCAGTCATTCCTTTTGCTACGAGTTCATCTCTCAACTATTGCACACCATGGTTCCTCTTTAGCTACAAACAAGCTAATTCCATAAAACATGTACACGAGGATAACTAGATCAAAATTAACTCATAGCATTCCATCAACATTCCATACGTATATTCATATAAACCATGTAATACTAGTATATTGTACCCATAATTTTGTCATCATAATTAAGGTTCAAGTCTGCATAATGGATATAAAAAGATAGTATAATGTAGGAACATTATCTGGAGATTGTATCTAAAAGTGTCTTAAAACATGTATGAACAACATAAACTAAGCCATTATCTAGACCTATTAGTTGGGGTTTTCTTTTTTTTTATTAAATTTAGCTATAGCTATAGGGGACAATTGGCTATCCTTGAGATGGTTAAGGAATGTCTAAGACATCTCTAGTTGTCCCTTGCCAGTCTCCACATCCCTAGGATGTTTCCTATAAAAAAGTTTAAATGGGGATGGTTAAGGGACATCCTCGAGCCATCCCCAAGTCTTTGAAACGTCTTTGATATGGATATGTCTAAAAATAGTCAGGGATGCATTCTTGGAGAAGTCAATTCCTTTGTTAAATTAATAAAAATAATAATATAATAATCATGCCTTTGTTAAATTCAATTCATATATACTCTATTTAAGCACTAAACACTTTAGTGACTAGAAGTCAATAATATTCTTATACTTTATCCGTATAAAAAAGTGAACATGTTCCTGGAGAACATAGACTCTAATTAATAAAAAATAATAATATAATAGGGGAGAGGGGCCCATAGTGGAGCACCCTAACCTCACGTTTCTCAAAATATTATGTGGAAATTTCAAATCACTCTCAATTTTTTACAAACATTTATTTGGCAACTTGCATGCTTCTATATTTCGTTTTAGGGCCACATCATCAAATATGATGCCACATCAACATGCTTTTTGTTGAGGTATCTAAAAAGACCCAAAAATAAGTGAGACCGACAGTGGTGCACTAAGTCATGTTTTATTGGTGCCTTGATGTGGCATCACATGATTTGTCACTGTATGTACTTTATGGATAAAAAGTGTTTTGCAATTGGATATTAAGGTGCTCCACTATGGGGCCTACTAAGGTCTACTTCTATCCCCACTATTGGACCCTGCTCCACTATGGGATTGGGCCCCTCTCCCCTAATCATGCTTTTGTTAAATTTATTTCTTATGTACTCTATTTAAGCATTAAACACTTTGATGACTAGAAGTCAATAATATTCTTACACTTTATCCACATAAAAAAATAAACAAATAATTATCCCATTTTTATTGGTTAGCACTCCAACAAATTAGACAGCTTGAATCTTCTCATCCAATAAATTTGGACGGTTCGAATCTTCTCATCCCCTACGAAAGCTGAAGAATTGTTGTGGGGTTGAGCTTTCTAAAGATAAACAGCACGTGGAAAATTACAAAGCTATAGAGAAGCAGCAATACATGAACCATATTTGAATTCCAATGGATGATAACCCCTAAGTGGGGTATAAATTTTGATTCATTTTCTAGATTAAGAATTACGGTTGAACAAAAAGATACAAACAGTAAAATCCATCACAAAATTTAGACTTGTTTGTATGTGGCCAGGGTTCTGTATTCTTGTGCTTGTGCAATCATTTTAGAACTGGTGTTGTACAGGTAACAAACAAATTTGCTCATAGTGTCAAATTCATCTTCATGACTGCTTAACTTTAGCAATTGAGTGTGGGAAGATACACCCAAATCATTGAAGAACAGCTCTTTTTCTGTCATTTGTCCTGTTTATATTGCTCTCTGTCCTCATGTAACTGGTGATTTTGAATTATCATGTATTAAATTATCAGCTTTGTTCAATAATATGAAAAAGAAAAACCAATCTACTATTAATTGTCATGATTTTTAACTTTTAAGATCGTTTAAGTTAGATTTAAACATTTTCTGGGATTGAAATTCGATCTACCATTAATTGTCTTTGTTGGCTCACAGAAATCAATGGTGTTCGAGGAATTTGAGTGAACCATGGAAGAAATATCTGTCTACTTTACTGTAGAAGATGGAACTTGGACTGGCAGACTAAGATGGAAGAGACAAGTGTAAGATTGTTAGGAATCCTGAATCTCAGAAAAATCAAATACTATTAATAATATAAGTGGCCCCAAGAAGAATCATCAAGAATTGTTGCATCTTAGTGAAGGGGGCCTCTTTTTCTAAGAGCTGTATTCCAGTGGATGGGAGTTTCCCATAAAACCTTCCGGCCAAAATGGATGTACTTAAAGAAAACAGACACGAGAAAAAATAATAATTGTACAACAAAATTTCCATCTGGAACAATTAGCTCGTTGCTCACATGGCTGTCGATGTAGCATATATGATATTAGAAACTATTGTTTCAGGTACAAATTTGCTGTTGAAGGAATGTCCAGAGCAATCATCTAGTCTGGAGCTCGATGTTTTGACTTATCTGGGAATAAGTCTCACTGGAAGTCCTTGTTTTGGAAGAGGGAAGGGACCATATTCAATACCACTCTCGGTCCCCACAACTTGCCACCTGCAAATAAGCCACATACATATCAGTTAAAAAGCTTCACGGTTCGCTCTTGTCTGTCTGCCTCACAAGTCGGCAAACAAAAAGACATTGTCACTCTTCATGCCCTAACCCTTTCTTAGCTGCTGACTAAAAAGGTAAACAAACTTTATATCTGATAAAAATCTCAAGTACGGCCTTCCATGTCTGGAAATTGACGGTCTCTGAACTGGTTTTTAACCAGATTTGGCTGTATAAACGTTTTTTTCTTTGGGCTGTTGTGTCAAGAGACTCATTATAGTGGAAGCACATGAAGGTTGTAAGAAAGTAGCTGAATGCCAAAATTTCCATAATCTAATAAATTTAATAAGTTAATATAAATATTATATCTATAAAAACTATTATCTTAAAATCAATCTCAAGATATTTATAATCATATTATAAATCTAATATAAATATCTCAAATTTATATTTTTTAATATCTTTAAAAATAATATATTGAAGATCTATAAGTAGGAAGTATTTTTCAGTGTGTTAAGGTATGACATTAATATTAAGATTCAATTTTGAGTCAGATTCATTGATCTATATTTCATGAACATTGGTTCACAAGAATCAATCTCTCATGCTAATAGGATGGGATCATTCATTCTTAGGAGCTGGGTTCTTCCCAACCAATAATCATGAAATATGAATCAATGAAACTAACTTAAAAATTGTACAATTGAATCCTAATATTAATATCATATATTAAAAATATTTATAAATATTTTGATATTAAAAATATTTATAATATTGAAAATATTTATAATAATAAGACTAAATCACAATAAATCTATGCTAATAATATATCAGATTTTCTATCGTCTACAAGTTTTACGAACAGGGTTGTCAGCTCTAAGTAAATGTACAAATAAGTATGCACTTTATATGATGGATTGACACGAAGTCAGTGAATATTTTCCTAGCGATCTTGGTGAGATTTGCAACTTTTCCAATTTCCGAGAAAAAATCGTTCGAAATCAGAAAGGATTCTGAAAAGGGCATGATTTTGTGTACCTGTACTTGGTTGTAAGATGGTGGATTAAGATGAACATTTCCGTGTATGCTAGTTGATTCCCGGGGCACGAGTGGACTCCATTCCCAAACGGCATGAAAGTATTTGGCCTTGGAGGCACCTGCGGTTCAATCCTTCTAGTCAGAAATCCAGATTTACCATATCTATGCCGGCCTATCTTTTGTACTGGGATAAAATGAGCTCATTAAAATTTTACATTGTTGAAAGCCCACAAGCTCAGGGCGCCGCATATGTACTCACTAGGAATCTCGAAGGATCAAAATGTTGGGGATCAGGGAAGAACTCCGGATTATGATGTATATTTCGGAACAGCGGCAAAACCTTCCAACCCTTGGGAATGAGGAAGCCTGCATAACAGCCAGGATAAATAGATAAGAGGTTCCATAGCAGATCTGTTTTTCTAATAATCTCAGACAAGTTAAAATTTTTTTTTACCTTTGTACTCAACGTCTTCAACAGCTTCTCTGAACGTGAAGGATAACACTGTTGCCACCCTCAACGTCTCCTGAATAACCTGAAAACATCCGTATAAGTTGAAAAACAGTAAATTTAGAGATGTTATGGAAAAGTATGTTGTTATTGTGGACTGGCCTTAACCACCACCCATGTTATCAGTTAAACAGTAACAACGATTTACTTCCCTGTATACAATTCAAAAAACATTAGTTCAAAGCATACGATCTCTAAATAACAACACAGTGCGGTGTTATCCACAATGTCATAGATACCCTTGTTGTGATTAACATTTTCTTGGTGTCTGCAAATGTCAGGGATTCTTCTTCCTTGTTTCGCCCAATAGCATCTTGCTCGGCCTACAAAGACAGTGTTCAAGTTCAGGAGATTTCGAAATAATGTGACTTCAACTTAAAATTCAGACACGTAAAACTAGTATAATATACTTACGATGACAGCGTCAAGAAGAGCAGGATATTCTGCGAGAAATTTAACAAGCCAGGTCAAGACACTGCCTGTTGTATCATGCGCTGCGAAGAGAACGCCAATGACATTGTCTGCTATCTGCTCCTCGTTCAGACTCTGCCCTCTTTTGTCTCTGGACGCCATCAGTGACTCCAAAAAATCCTTGTGAGGGACATTCTGGGCTCGTCGCTCTGCAATTATTGCACTCAATATTTCGCTCAGCTTCTTCCTTGCCTGGAAGCCACCAAGAGAAAAAGGTTAGAACTTGAATACATCTGTGTTTCAATTAAGTAGAAATAGAATATCATATATTTTAACTCTCTGAGTTTTTTTTCAACGTTTTGAATCAAACTCTATGATCCGCAAAAATAAGGTGAACTTTCTTTACGTTTCAAATCAAACTTCATGATTCGTAAAAATAAGACATGACGTTTCAAATCAAACTCCATAATCCAAAAAAAACAAGGTTTCAACATGTTTATACCTTAATGGATTTGTTGAAGAGCGTTCCAGGTAGGTTGACAGGCAGAGAATTGTATCCCTTCTCCAAAATGGGATAATATTTCGTGAGAGCTTCATGGTGAGCGTCGTCCAAGGGACCGAAAATGGAATGCAATCCCACTTCAAACGCATACTGCCAAAATTATATTTCTCATGTTAGAAGCCTGAAGAGCAACGAGAACAACTTTTTAGCTGAAATAGAGAAGTCACCTTTTTCATCTCCTGGAAAGTAACTATTGTGCGACCTTCCCACGTCTTCAAGATATTCTGCGCTATCTTGTCAATGTCGGGGACAATGCCACGGATGGCCTCAGGAAGGAAACTAGACTGGACAAGTTTCCTGAGGCGTGCGTGGTATTCTCCTTCCTGGAAAAACAGAGCATTCCGGCCAAGCATCCGCTCCTTGCTCGCAGGAAAGGTGGGCTTGAAAATTTGAGCATTGTGGACGAGTACAAATCTCACAGCCTCTGGGTTTGCAATCATAATACAAGGGCACCCTAAAATTCGCGTTTTGAATATGTCGCCATATCTGCACAAGTGCAACCAAACAGCAACACGTGAGGCTTGGACGTGACTATCTACTCACTGAACACAATTTTATATATAACTCTGAGAACAAGAGAAGCTACGTTTATTTTATATATAGGTGGGTACCATAAGTGTTGTGGAGAAAACAAAATCACATAGAGAATCATATCAGACATTTGGTTGCCAGGTAGTAGACATTATGGCATAATTGTCAAACAAGTGATTGTATGAGAAAGATACAGAAAACTCATCTGGGTGCATGTGGGGTTGGGAGGAAAACAAGATAAGCTCACAGTAGAGAAAATCCTCTAGACCACACTACCTACAATAAAGAGAATAAGAAGATATTAGCACCTCTTCTGTTTACTAGAGAAGAAGACGTTTGGATTTTGAGAGTAAAGCTGCAATGTCTGTCCAATAAATGGCAATCCCATGGACCCTGGCGGTAGTCTTCTTCCTCTGGAGAAGAAAACTGAATGATGCCATAGTCTCCCCACAATAGACACTCCCACAATTATCAGAATTGCAGAGATAAAGAAGATCATTGTCTCAGAAAATGGACTAGAACCAGCTGCTGCCTGCTTCTTAGTGACCCAAGTTCATGTCTAACCAATTCTCTTGACTGCTAATCCTGACAATCTCAAACCATATTACAGGCCCAAACAAAGCCAACTAAAATGAAACCCAAACCAAATCAAAGAGGACAATATGGGCTGGACAGAGAATGCACAGCCCTACCAAATAAGGGTAGTGAAATGGTGGTATGCAAATGGTCCTTCGTGGTGCTATATAAAGAGTTTCACAACCAGCCGAGACTCTAATAGTACGAGGTTAAAAGGGAAAATAAAATGTAGGTTAATCAAATTGCGACCGCAACGTGGAGAGAATCCGTAAATCCTGAATAACTTGGGGAACTATCCAAAGTGTTTTGCCTGTTCTGCTTTCGAAATCATTTAGAGTGTGCGATTTTCATGCCATGTCCTAAGTTTCCAAAACATCAAAGACTTGAATACCTCCAAGAACCCTACTTTTGTTTATAAGCTTCGGCCACTTAATGAATGGTGTTGTTTGAATGTATTTGTAGAGAGAACATAATGAAACAAATTATATGAAAAGGGAATATAATATGAAATATTATATAAATATTTGATAATTATTGAGAATAATAAATCAGTTTAAGAGGATTAATTTTTAAATATCTTCAACGAGAACACAATTAACAATTTAATGATAATAAACTTATTTTTAGTTTTTATATATGCTTAATAATGTCTTGGGTGTCACTCAAGTTGATTTAGACAATTAACTATAATATTTATGATGACCTAAATATCTAAACAAGAATATAGTAATCATCATATAACTTAATTAAGAGTTAAGGTAGCCACAAGATGACTACGAATAACCCTATACACACACTAAGTAGCCACAAGCCAACTACTCATAATCTTATTCACACTCTAATATTAAGGGTGTAACATGCCCCTCTTCAGACAAGCATTGTACTCAATGCTAATCAAGTATAGATGATTCTAGATGAACTCTTCATCCTCGCATGTAACATCTTCAACTAGTAAATTCTTTCACCAAATGAGATACTCATGAGTGTTGTAGTCCTCAACTTGTTTGTGTGTGTTTGAAGAATTAACTCTAGCTCCAACTAGATTATTTCCTTCTTCATCTAGCTTTAGTAATATTATATGGGTATGGATATCAAGTTCCCAATCACTTTGTTCAAATAAGAAACATGAAAAAATGGATGTATCTTTCTTGTTGGAGGTAACTCAAGTTTGTAGGCGACACTACCTATCTTTTGCATGATTTGGGATGGAACATAATGTTTTTGGGACAACTTTTTGATCTTTCTTTTCTTTTTCTTTAGAGATGTTTTTCTTATAAGGCTACAATCTCAAGAAAAAGTAATCCCCAACTTCAAAAATATTTTCACTATGGTGTTGGTTAGTCTATACTTCATTTGATTTTGTGCCATGACCAAATTCTCCTTGACTCTTGAGAGAACCTATTGTTGATGATGCATGTGGTCCTCCATAGCCTAAACTCTAGGTGTCACCCTCAATGATGATGTGATGGATAGATGATGGTATCCATATAGTGCCATAAATGGAGACAGTTTTGATGATCTATGGAAGGAAGTGTTATACCACCATTCTACTAGTGGTAGCCAATATTTCCATTGAGATTGCTTATTTGAAGTGAAGAAACATAGACACCCTTCCAATAAATTATTGACAACCTCAATTTGTGCATCATATTGACGATGGCATGAAAAGCTATTAGTTAATTGAGTACCCAAACAAGAGAATAAATATGTCCAAAAGTTACTATTAAAGATGGGATCATGGTTGCTAACAAATAACCCTAGGTATACCATGTAGCTTTTGTATATTCTATAAAAATATTTTATCATTGTACTTGCAAAAGGATGAGACAATATAATAAAATGAGCATATTTAGTGAGGTGATACACCACAACCATGATGATATTCTCACCTTCAAATCTTGGGAGTGTTGTGATAAATCCATGGAGACCTCTTTCCACCACTTGCTAGGAAGGACTAAGGGTTCCAAAAGACCAAGTGTATTAATTGTCTCCCCTTAAATTCTTTCACATAAAAAACGTTCTTCCACAAATCATTGAACATCACCTTTAAGCACTTCCCAAAAGAAGTCTTGCTTGATTCGATAATATGTCTTCAAAATTCCTAAATGATCCCCAACTTGAGAACCATGAAGCTCTTCTAGAATATTATATTTGGGTGTGGAATTATTGCATCCAGGTATAATATATCTTTATACCACAAATCATCTCTCTTCTAACAAAACTTATCTAAATTAATAGAATCAATTTATAATTGTTGAATAAGATTCCTTGTAGAACTATTGTTTTCCACTTTGTTTTGACTTCTTCCACCCAATTGACATGTAATATTAAAAGTGCACACAATAATTCTTCATCCTTCTCATCATTCCTAGATAATGTATCTACAATAATATTATCCTTCCGTTTCCCCACAATAGTGGTTTACAATTTTTGGCCAAACTCGACACTGAAATAATTTCTTTTAACTAAATCTTCACATTCAGGCACCTATAGTGGCTAAACCATGAGGAATTTGAAGATGATGCAAACTAGAGTCTCGTCACATTTTGTCTATAGATTCTAAAAATCTTTTTTTCAAAATTTTTGGAATCAAATTGCACTTCTTTTTCCATCTCCCATGAAAACTCCTTTTTTCATAAAACAACATTTTTAAAAAGTGACACACACCGTATAACGCATAAATTTTTCTCCATGAAGGATAAAATTCTAATTCTTTCAAATTTAGATTTGTGACTCTGATATCTAGTACTTCCTCTTGGTTAGATAGTTGTTTATTGAATATTTTTTCTTTAATCAAGATTTGAAGTTAAACCAATTACAATTCAGACATAGTGTGACCGTATAACGCGTAAATTTTTTGTATATATCGAAATTCAATTTTTATTTTTTTGTTGGATCAAGGACTTCAATATCTAGTGCAATCATATTTTTCAAAATTTTTTTTTGATAATCTGCTATTTTTCCACATGTGCAGAACAAAGACCTTCATTTTTGATGAAAAACTTATGTTTAATAAAACTAAAAGAACAAATACATAATAAAACCAAAACATATTAAAATTGTATTTGTTGGATAGCTCATTCTAAGGAATACCTAATTCCAGTTGGGTTCATGAAGTCTCCTCCATTTTCATCCTCAACTCGAGCTTTCAAGGGAAAAAATTTTGGTTTTTTTTGTGCCAAAGAGTAGGGAGGTGGGAAAAGGGGTGCTCTAGCGAACCCCCTTTCAAAAAGGGGTTTTCATTATTTTTTTGGCAGGATGGGGTCCACCTTGCATTTAACTGGTTCACAAAAACTAGGATTCATTCGAACCCTTTTTTGGTTTGCTTGAACCAAAGGGTTCATTTGAACCCCAAAAACCAAAATTTTTGGTATGGGGTAATTTTTTGCCATTTTTCCTTCCTCAATCAAATTGTAAACCACTTTTGTGGGTTTACCCTTAATATACAATCTTAAATTCATAACCCAACATCTTAGTGGCCCATTTTGTTGTTATTAAGAAGATAATCTTTTCTCTAGAAAATATTCCAAGCTATCATGATTAGTCTTAACTTTTAAGTGCCTACCCATTAGATATTCCCTCCATTACTTTACTACATGAAGAATAACTATCATTTCCTTATCATAAATAGGTTTGACTTGATTCTAACCATTCAATTGAAGACTTTCAAAAGCAATGGGCCTACCCTCCTGCATGAGAGTTGTACATAAACCATTAACTAAAGCATCACACACCATAAAAAATCCTCAGTAAAGTTTGGAGTGGATAGAAATGGAGTAGTACATAGGATCCTTCAATATCTCAAATATTGTATTAACCAATCATTCCACTAAAAGCATCCTTTTTTAATAGAACTATTAGGGGTGCTACTATATGATCATAGCACTTCAAAAATATCCTATAGTATCTAGCGAATTCTAGGAAACCCTTCAATTTTCTAATGATTTTGTGACCACGTCATTCTATAATAGCCTTAATTTTGTTAGGATCAATCTCAACTCCTTAATGTAACACTACATTTCTCAAGTACTCCACCTCTTTGAAACTAAAAGAACACTTGGAAGGATTAACATAAATCTGGTGACCTTTGAGAACTTTTAATTCTTGATCTATACATTTCATGTTTTCTTCCCATATCTTGCTATAAAACATGTCATCAAAGAACACTAATATAAAATTCCTCAAAAATGTTTCAAAACAGGAATTCATCAATCTTTAAAATAATTTAGATGGGGCATTCATAAGACCAAATGACAACAAAAGAAACTCATAATGTCCCTCATGAGTCCTTAATGTTATCATCAGAATATCCTCTTCCTTAATTTAGATTAGGGAAAACTTTAGTGGTGAATCTTCACCAATTGGTGAATTCTAGGAATCGACCAAGTCAAAATTGGCAAATTTCTCGCACCCAATAGGGTGTCCAATCGCTCGGATTTTACAAACTATAGGTCCAATGCATGTCCATTCGCCAATGAGTTTTTTTATGAGGCATATTTAAGCAAAAAATTCACCATTGTCAAACTAGGCGTTTCAATTGGACCTACTAATATTTTTGCTTGGAATCCCGAAAGCACTTAATAAAAAACCTACATATTCACCAATACTATTAAAACAACATTGTATCAGGACCCATTTCGCCAATTAAAATTTACAAATAGTTGCTTGAGAAGACCCATTTCTCCATTTAAAATTTATAAATAGTTGCTCATGAGGACCTATTTCACCAATAACATTAAAAATTAATTACATTTGAGGGCACATTTCACCTTGAAAATTACAATGTATCGTTGTATAAACATGTCGGATTCACCAAATTTTTAATATACCATTTAAAAATCCCACGGAATTCACCAAATATGGAATCATGGATTGATATAAATACAATTGAAAGTGTCATTTATTATTACATATTTTGTTCAGTTTTGGGGTTCTACTTCTCGATTTAGAAGTTAGCAAAAGCCGAAAACATAGACTTAAAAGGTGAGTGATCATTTCTTCATAGTGTTATTAGTTATAATAATAAGTTTTCTTTATCTCTTTTCCACTCTTGCTTCAACAAAGTGAACCTTAGAACCAAACTCTGAAGTTTCAAAGTTTTTGAAACCTTTGACTCACCGAGTAGAAAGTTGACTAGGAAAGACTTGCAACTCAACAAAGTGAACCATCAACCAAGTCGAGGAATTGGGAAGTTATGAAAATTTAGAAGTCTACGACAAGGTTATAAAACTCTGAGGACTAGTGACTAAGGTTAGGAAAAGAGAAAATTTTATATTGTATTCCATGGTATTGAATTTGATATGTGATTCTGCATGATTTTTAAAGAAAAACACTTATTACACTACTTATAAATTCCTACTGCATTGCCATTCACACAATCTTTGATAAATAATTGAAAGGAATGTTATTAATCCATTCCTTGAACAAAAGCTAATAGTTCAACATAAATAACGTATAAAGGCATCCACCCAACTTAAACAATAAAAGCTTAAACTACCAAATCACCTAAATTATAATGAGAAATCCTTACGCATCCATCACCATAAAATCTTTATTCACAGATAAACATTCCACATCAATGAAACTATCCAAAAATCTATCATTCCAATAATAGAAAATCCACTGGAAAATATAGAGTTTTAATTTTATTTTTCTTCATAATAGTTTCTTAAAGACAACCATTTTAGAAATTATAATAAATTCTTTGAAGTATCAAGAGAGCCAAATTAAAGAAAATAACATAAAAACTAAAAACTAAACAATGGTCCCACTCCTAGCACTGACTCCTTCGCTTTCAATTTTTTCTGCCTCCTTCTCCTTCAGTAACGCCTCATGTGCCTTTACTCTTTGCCTGTATTCTTGGTACTTGGTGACAATTGTGGTGATATTTTTGCTTCTTGGAGTTGTAGTAATCTATAACCTGGTTCTCCATGTGACCAAATCCTTCTCACACTCAACCAACATCTAAGATCTTTTCTCTTCTCCACATTTATAAGTCCTTAGGTGGATCTCCATTCCACTGAGTTTTGAGGACTCCCATGTCACTGTAGTAGGATCAACTATTTCTTTCTTGAATATCTCTCTAAACTTTAGAGAGATCTCTTTTATATCTAGAATGTTTTCATCAAACTCATCAATAATTTCCACTCATAGAATATGGAAATCTTCTTTAACTTCCACCAACATTTCATAATATTGATCAAGTGTATTATTAATTTCCTTCACTAGATTATCATATATATTCAATTTCCATTCCAATGAAATGGACCATGAAGGGTCTAGCTCCTTAGGATTATTCACAATTTTCTCACCAATTAATATCTTTAGATCCATAGAGTTCAATTCTTTCACTTCCTGAGAGAGTACATAGAGACTAGTTTGATCTTTTCTAAGCTATTGAAATTTTGTTACTAACTCCTCCCTCTTGTTAACAACTCGAGTGTAAAAGAGCATAGATATATTCAGAAAGAAGATAGCCTCTTGAGATATTTTATCAATCCCCTCACAAACAGCTCTGGAATAGCTCAAATTCTTTTTAATTTTCTCTATGGTGAGCACATCGATGCCCTCTACCTGAGAACTTGAGGCTTCATCAGATGTAGGAGTGGCCATGGAAGAAATAAAGTTACTCAATGAGAGGACTTGAGATTCCAGTTTTATATTTTCTTTCCTCT
Source organism: Sequoia sempervirens (assembly GCA_007258455.2). Classification (NCBI taxonomy): domain Eukaryota; kingdom Viridiplantae; phylum Streptophyta; class Pinopsida; order Cupressales; family Cupressaceae; genus Sequoia; species Sequoia sempervirens. The sequence goes on from VDFB02193867.1 coordinate 745,868,827, forward strand.
ATTTTTTTACTCTTTTAATCAAGGTATTGACTGAATAATTGGCATGGTACATATCACCTTCTAGTGTTGGAGGCCCCATATTAACATGTGTGACTTTGAAGTCTGCCTCTGTTATTTCCTCTTCATTTAAATTCTTCACAGGCTCAACAATTTCTAACATTTGATTTCAAGAAGTAGTATCAGTCACCATCCTTGACATCCTCCTGGCTTTCTTAGGTTTTGAAGAGCTTTGAAGTTACTTTGAAACTGTATCCACTCCAACTATCATTGTAGGAATATGCTTTCTCTTTTTCTCCACTACTTTTTTTAGCCATCCTAGGGAGGCTACTACCAGACTAGAATCTTCATTTCCACTAATAGTTTCTTTAGGAGTGTTAGGAGTGATAGGTGGATTATCAACCAGAGGCAAAGAAGAGGGAAATTCAGAGTTAGACAAAGGAGGAAAGATATTATCTTCAACAATCCATTTAAAGATAGCTTCAAAATCTACAACCACAAGTTTTCCTTGATTGGTCTTCTTCTTAGGGGTAGGAGAAAGCACATTTTCTTGTTCACAGATGCTCTTCAACTTGACTATTTCTTTTTGGCCTATCACCATCACCTCTTGACTGATAATTTGCACTAGAGGACCTCACAGAGGGTTTCCCTAATGATACACTTGCACCAGATGCTTGTGTAGACCCCTGCTCATTCTTTTATGATGACTTAGGCTCTTGAACAGGACCAACAACTTGCCACCATTTCCCATCCAACCAGTCCTGGGTTCTTTTAATCACTGGGGCAACATGCACCCTCATATCTAAAATTTCACTTTGGCTCCAATCAACCCTAGGGTGGGATTTATCAGGCAATTTTTCATATGCAGGATCTATGATTGTTGAATCCTTGGCTACATTTTTAGGAATTTGAAATGATAGACCAAAAGCCTATATCTGTTTTAGCATTAGCCTCATATAACCTCTTCTCAAAATTTCCTTCTCATCGACACAATATTCCCATAAATATTCGATAGATGGGTGATTTTGATATAAGCTCCCTCCATAGAGATTATGCTTCACAAAACCCTTACTATCAAAATTAGCTCTCATAGATAGATTATGGAGGTTATATAACTTGAGAATTCCTTCAACTCCCCTAGCCATCTGGTTTGATTTGCACACAAAAGAAGGGGTCTCCAATGGGAAGACATACCCTCGTTTCCCCATGTTCATATACGTAATATTAACCATGGCCATTTGTTGACAAACTTCCATAAATACCAGTAAATCTTTAGGATACTAAGGTAATTTAAATGGGGCTTTCTCAAAATGCCCTATTCTTAGATAGGAAAACTTATCAAATTGGATATAAAAACTCCCAAATTTTGATACAAGAGAAATCAATTCAATGGAAAGGCACATTTCTAGATTTCCATCTAGCTTCCTCATGACCTCCATTAAAAATGCATCATTAACATGACAAAAATCACCCATTCCAAATTGTTTAGTGAACTGAGGAAAGCATTTATACATAGGAATATCAGAAGCTGGGGTTCCTTGCGGCTCCAACCCAGGCCAAAAGGACCTCTGACTACCTACAATGTACATCAGGCAAGAACACATACAGAAAGTAGCAATCTTATGGAAATTAATTAATTGCTCATTCAAATGGAAGCAAATAACTTCAACCCAGTCAATGAAAATGTTCTCATCACAGACTATCAAGATAAACCAGCACATCTAATCCTCAAATAACTCCACTTGTGCATTCCCAACAACGTGGTGCAATAAAGCAATAGCATTTGCAATTTCTCCCTTAAAATGCAATCTTTTGAGTTTACTTGGAAGTTGTGACTTTCCTTTCTTTTCAGACTTCAACCAGGTTTTGGCCATGGATTTCTTACACTAGTCCTTATTCGCTTTGAAAAATTCACCTGCCACTGCGACAAACATGTCTTCTATAGGTTCCCTTTCTGGAATCCCCAACACGTGGGAAACAACTTCAGGAAATTTTTTTGCAATTACAGTTCCATCCGCAGCTTTAATTTCCCGTGTCTTTAGAATGTACCCTCTCGCACATGCACTTATTAGGTCCACACTCATCACAACTTTTGGAAACCCTCCATCTTGAGCTAGCCCACTTTTTAAGAGTTTTATGTCCAACTCAGACTTGTCATCCCTCTCCAGGCACACCTAAAATTTGTCTAACTTAAAAGGTCTGAGCATTGTATCCCTTACGCCGACCCAACATTCACTCTGCATGTGAAAAAAATTGTGGAGAATGAATGTTTTCACATGAGATTCTGAGAAGTACTGGCCTTGGCAAAGAATGATAATGCAGCCTAAAATTATGAGTAAAAAGAATGTTTTCACTTGAGAAGTACTGGCCTTAGCAAAGAACGAGAATGCAGGCTAAATGTCTGAGTAAAACTTTGCCAACCACTTATGCCATTATTTTTGATAGGACGTGCTTTAAATGCAGCATTCAAATTCATTCCTCAAAAAGATAGCCTTTAAACCTGCATGCTTTTGGAAATTCCTAAAAAGACAACTCAAGTTTATTCCGTACATAGGATTCAATAAGATGTCAAACAACGATGCCTTTGAAAGGAAAGATAATTTTTCAAAACCTCTGACCCACCAACTAAATCCACACACTGTAACTCAAAGGTTACGTATGCATGAACTTAAGTTACTCAACAAAGTGAACCAAGTCGAGGAATGAGGTAGTTATGAAAATTTAGAACTCTGCGACAATGTGACATGTCACATGGTTATAAAACTTGGAGGCCTAGTGACTAATCTTGCTTTGCTCCCTTATTTTGAGTCTACAACAATACATCAAATTTTCATCAAATGGTTGAGTAATCTATGATATAAATAATAAACATGTGTTTTAAAGTTTTTTAATTTTTAACCATTAATGTGCTCGGATTGACATCAAGGCCTTTATAAAATGAATTACAATGTCACATTAATAGCACAACCATTAATAGAACTAAGTATAGTAACACTTAACATTGCAATTGCAAAGGACTTAATAAAAGAAATTATTTAATGTCACATTAATATCACAACCATTAATAGCACAGTAAAACTTAACGTTGTAAAGGACTTAATAAAAGGAATTACAATGTCAAATTAATAGCACAACCATTTGTTTTATTACAACTAAATTACAATGTCACATTATTGCATAGTACAAATACAAATGTAAGCGCAAGTGCCAAGCTTTTCTGGATCATTGGTGAAAACGTAAATGTAATACATGTGTGTCTAAAAATAAATGGGACTTTCTGAGTCAACCATGTGCTCTAAAAATAAACACTTGGGACTTTTGAGATTAGCCATGGTGTTTGAAAATAAATACATGGGGAAAGGTAGGCTAATCAAACTGAGGAAATGGGAGCTTTGAAGATACAAAATGTACTTCTCCCCTTTGAAAATAAGAGTCATGTAGAAGATGAGGGGTTGTAAAACTGCTCCCATCCTCTACTTGCAGCTTCCATGCACTAGGAGAGTACTTATCTCCATCAAAGCTCCTCATCCTGGCTCAAAACCTGTCTGAGAAGTTAAGTGAACCAAATAAACATCTTTTCAATTCCACCCATTCTGAACTTGAAGGAAATTGGCCTTTTACTCTGTAACTACATAATTGCAGGAAGGAGAATTTAGAGTATCCCCAATAATGCCACATCATCTTCTTCTTGAATCCTATTCCTTATTTTAACCCTACAAAATGAAAACCCTTATGACAATTTGAACGTTGCACTCAAATTCTCAATAGTAAAGCCTTTAGTGTTCAATGAATGATTTCAATTTTTAGTTTTGCTCACTATCCTTATTTATGGGAAACAGTGCCACCAATAGTGCCACTACTAGCCTGGTCCCTATGTACACCTCACACATGTCACATGTGAGGTTAGGTATAATCATGATTCATGAATCATAATCACAATTTGCGCAAACCAACACACATACTTAAATTTTAATTGATTTGTGTAACTTAAGCCTTACATTTATTTAAATTTTTAATTTGATTGACGTTTGGACTCTGACAGGCTAACAATTGTCAAAAGCACCAGTGCCCCCTCAAAGTTCAAATGATATGAAATTATTACAAATCGTGTTTCACTAGCCATTTAGTCCTACATTGGCAACAAATTTAAACTGTTGATCATTGTAAATATAACAGTTAAAGGGTGATTCTAGAAGTTTAAGTTCACAAGACTAGCACTTTGTGCATTTCATTCTAGAATGCAACTACAACCATACATCAAATTTTCATCAAACGGTTGAGTAATTTATGAATTATGATATAAATAATAAACATGTGTTTTAAAGTTGTTTTAAACTTTAATGCGCTAAGATTGACATCAAGGCCAAGGGATCACTAACTTAACGTTGCAAAGGACTTAATAAAATGATTAATGATACCAAGAACTAGGGGAGAATGTCAACGACAAATTAGAAATCAATAACATTTTAATTTTTGGTAAACCCTAAAAAGAGTGACAACTTTTAGTATTTATAATATTTTCTTGTCAATTTGATGCAACTTTCTTTTTTCATTTGTATTGCTTTATGTTTTACTTTTAAATCTGCATGCAATTATTTCATAAATAGATAATACTTAATTTCTCAAAGGAAAAAAAAATTGATTTGAATAGATTCATAGACACTGAACTCAGAAAATAACTCTTTGATGACAACTTTCTTTTTTCATTTGTATTTCTTTATGTTTTACTTTTAAATCTGCATGCTCATAAATAGATAATACTTAATTTCTGAAAGGAAAAAAAATTGATTTGAATAGATTCAAAGACACTAAACTCAGAAAATAAAGTTCTTTACTATAAATTTATAACCATTTATTTTATTACAACTGAATTACAATGTCACATTATTACTATCACTATTACTAACCCTATTTAATAATTTATGGGCCACTAGTGCCACTACCAGCTTGATTCGCGCAAACCAAAAAACCAACTTAGTCGATTCGTGTATCTTAAGCCTTACATGTACAATTAAAAATTAAAATGTTTAATTTGATTGACGTCTGTCTACATGCAAATTGTACCTCAATCTAACAAGCTGTCAAAATCACTAGACTCTAGTCAGCACTACCAATGCCACTCAAACACTATGAAATCATTACAAATCTTGTTTAATTCAAGCTATGAGCTATCTAATCAATCACTTCGGATGTTCAAAACTAAAAGATTGAGAATTTCAATTAAATGAAATGTAATACGTTAAGGCATTGAAAAGAGAGAAATGAGCCTTGATCTCACCACATGTCCGCATCTAACTATTCTAGTGTTATTCCAGAGGTTTCAATTCGCAAGTCTATTGCTTTAGAGATTTATTTCGAAAATGCAACTATAGCCATCCATCAAAAAATCATCTAATGGTCATGGTTATATTGATTTTCCTTTACATCCTTTGTGTAAAACATTCTTAAGTTTTTAAGCCTTGGTCCTACGTTCTTCGTAGGCGGTCCCTCTTTTAAAACAAACTTTCTGCACATGCATATTTATGCCACTTAAGTTCTTCTATCGCCCATCACTAAAATTCAACCCATCGGGTTCATTACCATGATGATGAGCCTTGATCTCCCCACGTGTCTGCATCTAATGGTTCTAGTGTAATTCTGGAGGTTTGAATTCACAAATCTACTACTTGAGAGATATACTTCCAAAATGAAACTATAGCTGTCCATCGAAAATTCATCGAATAGTAGTGGTCCATAATGTTGTGTGGTCGCTGAAACATGAAACCTTAGAACCAAAGTCTGAAGTTTCAAAGTTTTCAAAACTTCCAAACCACTGACTACATAGATGACCAAGAAAGACTTGCAACTAAGGTTAGGAAAAGCTCCAAAATCTTGACCTTGGTGAATTAAGATAGGAAAGGTGGCAAGGATGGTGCATTTATGAAGTGAAGATCATGGGAAGATTTTAGCAAGTGGACATGACTGGAGGATCGATGGGTAATTAAGATCGGTACGTGTGGAGTTTGGAAATTATTACCTCTTGGCCAGGCCTAGAATTTGATGGCCACCCCTACCTGTCATATGAAAATTTTGTGATGGTTTGTTCATTTAAATGCTTGTCACTTTACATTATATGAAAAAATTTAACTATCAAAAATATATTTAATTTATATTTTTTTATATAAAATATTTTATATTAAAAAATTATTGATTTTATTAATCATACATATTAAATAAATGCTATAAAATAAATGTTGTTTGAATATATCATATATATATTAATATAAAGTGAAATTAGAAAGAATTATTCCAATTCTAAACTAATTTATATTTTATCATAAACATTATTATATACTTTAGATTTATCTTCATCCATCAACTACCAAAAATTATTCCAATTCTAAACTAATGCTATAAAATATACTTCAGATTTATGTTCATCCATAAACTACCAAAAAAGTTGATTATCTAGCACAATTTCCATTTCCAACATATCAAATTATCCCTAATCATATATGCTTGAAATCTACCCTTCCAACCATTGTTCGTGCCCAAAGGTGTTTTACAATTACAATGAAAATCCAGGCATAATCCCCAAAAAACAATATCACAGGCAAAATTTAGTACGATAATCTTTTTTTTTTTTAAACTTGTACTACTCAAAATCCTTCAATGAATTACCCATCTCCAACGGCTCTATCTCCATTAATAGCTTCATCTTCTTCCTCAGACGCAAACCCTTCTTTTCATGTATCTCTACTCTAGCGATGTCTTTGAGATTCTCTATGACCTCCTCAACCTCCATTATTTCGATGTAGATTTTGAGTGCTTGCCACCCATGCTCTACACCTTCTCACCACAGAGCTTTGGTGCATCCTTCTGGTCACCTGATAAAGAGATGATTTAAATCTGAGAGCTCTGGGCCTCCACCATCCATGCCTTCAACCTTAACAAGCCCCACTCCTAGTATCACCCATTCCAAAATGCCTTCCATATCCTCTAAAAAATCTTTGTGAACCAGAGTTTTCATGACTTTCCTCACTACATCCACTGGCTCTCCTAAGGCCAGACCCTAAGCCATGACCAATGAATAAATATCCATATTGGTCCAATATTTGTGCTTTAATTTTTCAAAGCCATTACCCAAAATAAATTGAACTGCTTGTGCCACCTACACATCCTTGAAGAGAAATAAACCTTGCATTCGTTTCATAGACACTTTGCCAATGAAAGGGTCCAACTTCCTCCATGATGTCAAGGTGCAACTGGCCTCCATTGTTTCTCTGGTTCACTGGCTTCCAGACAACCACCCACCACCGACCAACTACATGAGATGTGTTTCTTTAATACATCTTAATTTTCCAGCCATCTCCATTAATGCTAATTTGAAACATACGTCCAACACTGGCAAAAAACCTTCATAAATGCTTCACTTTTTATAGAAAATTTTGTGCCTCCTTCGCTTACTAAACAATGTTTAATTTTCCAATTTTTTTTCTTAATCATTTGAAAATAGGTTTAATTCGCCAATAAATTTTAGTTTTTATGAAAAAAAGTTTTAATTGCCAACAAAATTATTTTTTCTGGTTTGAAAACAAGTTTAATTCGCCAATCAAAATATTTTATTGGTTTAAAAATAGATTTTAATCGCCAATGGAAAAAATTTAGTGGTTTTAAAAAAATTGCATTTCACCAGGATTTTCCACAGACTTCTAACGATTAGAAAAGATTTGTTAATGGACATTTGTTTTTTTACATGGAAAAGGAAAAAATTCGCCACTAAAATTAATATTTTTATCGGAAAGTATACAAGATTCACCAGGATTTTACACCTTTGCCAAGGGGGGGTTTCTTAAAGTTTTCCTTGATTTAGATTAAGCAATAACAAGATCTAAGATCCAGTTTTATAAAAACATAGCCTCATTCAATTCATCTAACAAATCCTTAATGACTAGAATATGAAAGTTATATTTGATGGTTTACATGTTGAACACTCTATAATTTGGGCACATGTGTCACATTTGATCCTTCTTATGCACCATCATCATAGGAGAGTAGTAGGAAATTTGGCTATGCCTAATAATACTAACGTCTAGCATCTCCTAGAGAATCTTTTGAACCTCATTTTTTGTATATATGGGTACCTATATGACCGATGTTGGGTAGCTGGTTGCTAAGCACTACTTGTATGGAAATCATGATTCCTCTTAAGAGGTAGTCTTTTAGGAATATTTCCAAAACTACTAAGTGCTAATATATAATTTTTTGTAGATATGGATGGGTAGGAGCATTTGATTGATAGGCTATTAATGAAAACAATTGGACCACAAATTCATATTCTATTTTATTAAGAAAATTTTGCATTTGATGATATGATATTACCATATGTGGGGAATTTTCACACAACCTTCTTTGCTCCATTTCATTTCCTTCTGAGTGAAATCACATGAATACCCCTTGAAAGTTTATCTCAATTTTTCTTAAAGTAGTGAGTCATCATACTCCAACTACAATATTTTTTACATCTATGAGAATAGAAAAAAGGGTAATCAAGACAATATTCCACCATGATTATTTTAATGCTCTAACATTTTTGAATAACTAATAATATCCCGATCTATAATTTGGACATAGAATTCTAGAGAAAAATATATAAAATAATTTAGATGAGTAGCTAACTTCTTGTTGATGAAGTTGTGAGTGCTTCTTGAGTAAATCAACACTAGTATTCTCTCTTTCTTTAGGAAACCCACCACTTTAAGAGTTTATGAGGCACTAAAAAGAACAAGATCATGCCAAAAAATGATTGGGTGAGTATCTCTAGATTCCTCTTCTATCTCATTTCCTCCACCTAATATTACCTCTTCCTATTTTTCTTCCTCATTTGGACCTTCAATGTAGAATAATTTATTTTTAGAATATTCATTATATGACTATATTTTCTATCAAAATCAAAACATAACCAATTTTCTCTCTTCTCTTTAGTTTGTTATGAATTTAGCTTGGTAGGTTGAGGTGATGACTGTGTACGAGATAGAAAATATAGTTAACCTACCAAGCTAAATTCATAACACACTAAATATTTTCCTCCACTTTCCTTACCATAATCGTCACTTGGGACAAGGATTTTGAAATTTATTTTCCAATAGGCAACAATCACATGTTGATTTCTACCCTTAAATATGATACCTAGAATGACCTAAATATCTAAATAAGAATATAATAAGGGATCATATAAATAAATTAAGAGTTAGGGTAGCCATAAGACAAATACTCATAACCCTATGCACACTCTAAAATTAAAATGATGATCTCAATTTCACATATAAAATTTCCTATAAAATTTTGATCATTTAAACCACTTAAAATGACGTAAGAGTCTAAAAAACCAAGTTAAAAAAATACTACAAAACACAAAGAAAAAATCTGAGTTAGTTAAGGAATATAATCCCTACTAGGGTCACTAAAAATTAATGCTTTAATTTGAAAATGCAAAATAGAAACAAAAAAATAGAAGTTTTTATTCAAACTAAAATAAAACCTCAAATAGAGATCACAAAATAAAGTTCAAAAACAAAAAATAATACAAGCTCTCAAAACAATATTAATATAAAAATCTATTGTGAATTTGATTTTCTACAATTGATTGGGATGTGGATGCTCTTGCACAAAACATCACAATATACACTTAGCTCAAATATGTGATGATGAAATAGATGGAAATGTGCCTCAATTTATATATTTTAGGAAGAGGCAATGGATGATAGAGATATGATGGAGAGATAAATTGTGGGGGATGAATGAGAGGATCTCCCTAATATTGAATATATCATAAATGATTTTTATGAAGGTTGTTGGAATGGGAAAGGGTAAGATGCATCTACTAGATTTAGTAAGTATTTGTAACCATGAGGTATGTGAGGGAAAAGTGTACTTAGTACCCATTTATTCTTGGAACTTGGTGGAGAGAATATTTCAACCATGATAAATGTAGGAGAAAAGTGTTCTTAGGTGTCCTTTATTCTTGCAAGCTAGTCGAGAGAATATATATAATTAAATAATAATAATATTTAATTATTTCAGCCATATGTGAGGTGGAAAATATGTCTAAGTAATTTAATAAATTTATGTATTTATTTGAGATGAAAAAGATGCTTAATTAAATAGTAATATTATTTAATTAGATGGAGGACATAAGGTGAAGGGGTTTTGACTAGGTAATGTATTATTTAGTTGGTTATAATAAGGGTATATTAGGAAAATATTTAGGTGTCTATAGTATTCATGATTGTATCAAGGATTTGAATATGTTCTCATAATTTGTTACATAAAATCTATTAAGCCTTGAAGACGCCATATATTTCTAAAAAAATGATGGTGGTCTCTATTCTATGGATGTAGATTCATTTTGCATACGATTTTCCATTCTTTGTGGAACTTTTCATTACATATATTCCTCCTATTTTGGACACTTTCACTTCCCTTTTTAATGATACTAATGTTGATTATACTCCTATGTATGATGACTAGTACTAGTGACTTTCACAAAATTAATTATAATTATATTCCTGCTATGTGTAGTGATAGTTATTTTCTATTAATTACATTCCAATCAATTTGTGTTATATATATTGAAGAAGACCATATTATTTTCCTTAGTGATGTATATTATTTTTTTCACCTTTAAATGATGTTGGCATGTCTAATGATGATAATACCTCTTACACAACTCATGATTACCCCATGCATGGTGTTGATATTTCATTGATTCATGATATTATGTTTTGTGTGATTTTAATGAAAGCATTATAAACGGAACAAATATTGAATTCATTTAGTTAAATGAAATATATAATTTTACATTTGAGATCATTTTTACCTTCATATTATGAGAACATTAATGATTTTTTTTTTACTTCAGGGATGTATCTATAGATACTTTAATTTATAGGTTATTGCAATGGTTTGATTCATGCCATATTTATCATATGCTTTCATAAATCATTTACTCATTACCCTATATTATTTTAATAATTTGTAACATACCCAAAGTTTACCCTATTGATTTTACCTAAGTTTTAACTTGGAACTTATAGAATTGTGTTGTAGTTACTTCTCTTTCATCTGGTCAAAGGTCTCACCATTCTAAATCATTTTCTAATAGCTTCTATAGCTTAGCCTTCAATTTGAACAAATTTGTTGTAGTCATGAAACTTTAGATATAATGTTTTTGATCTGAGAACCATGTCTATGGAGAAGTCAAAAATTTTGTCTTACTGGAATTACATCATCAAACTCTGTTCAATAGGGGAATATCTGTGTAGAGGAGGGGGGCTGAGTGCTCATGACCCTAAATCACAGGAGGGTCTAGAATGATCAACTGCACTAATCTACCTCACACTAATGATTGTTCAAGGTAAGTTTGATGTTTTAGCAGGGAGAGAAGGAAGGGAAATTAACCTGCCACTATCCTTTTGACAATTGGATCAAGTGAAAAAATTCTTGAGCCAAAAATGTGACCTAGGCAACTCTCTCCTAGAGGACCCCAGCATGGAAGATAGACAACAACATGACGTGCTGACATCCCGGTTAGGTGTTGGAATTTGTATGGACATTAAGTCGGTAGGACAACTAAGACTAGCATGGAATCAGCTAAGCACCTGATAAAAACATTAATGACGAAAAGTAGAAATAAATAAACTACTAAAAGTAACAAGAAGAATAATTTAACTTAGGAAAAAAAGGATGATGAGAAAAAGGTGGTAGAAATATAACTCACGAGCATTACACCCTCCTGAAAGCTCCACATGATCAAGAGTACTTACACACAACAGAATGTGGAAAATTTTTGGGGATGTTTCTGGGCTTGCCATAGTTAAACCCCCGTTTTGGTGTTCCCACCTCCACAAATAGGAAGACTAGCCACAAGATAGAAAATACGATAAAGGAAGGAATGGAAGAGATTACAACCAAGCAATGGTAATCACACTATGCTATGAAATCAAATGACAATGCTAAATGAAATGGATATCACCTCCCAAACAAGGTGCCCTCAAGCACGTGAAGGGAGATGCAAGCTCACAAACTTAAAAGTGCAACTATTGCCACAACAGCATGAGAAGAGAAACTGACAGAGTAATGCTTGGGTGATCCCACAATACTAGTTTACAATTTTTGGCCAAACTAGACACTGAACTGATTTTTTCTAACTAAATCTTCACTTCTTGGCACCTATAGTGGCTAAATGGTGAGTAATTTGAAGATGATGCAAACTAGTGATTTGTTACATTTTTTTGTAGATTCTAAATATATTTTTAAAAAAAAATTGGAATCAGATTGCACTTCTTTTTCCATCTCCTTCAAAAACTAGTTTTTTTCAATAAACACCATTTTTAAGGAGTGATGCTCACCGTATACAACATAACTTTTTTTCCATGAAGGATAAAATTCTAATTTTTTTGAATTTAGATTTGTAACTATGATATCTATCACTTTCATTTAGTTTCATAGTGTTTTATTGAATATTTTTTCCTTAATCAAGTTTTGAAGTCAAACCAATTAAAATTCAAACATAGGCGGACCGTATACAACATAAAAATTTTTGTATGTATCAAAATTCAATTTTTTTTGTTGGATCATAGACTTAAATATCTAGTGTAATAATATTTTTCAGATTTTTTTTTATAATCTGCTATTTTTCCACATGTGTAGAACAAAGAGTTTGATTTTTAGTGAAAAACCTACATTCACAAGAAATAAAAAATAAATATAATAATCAAATTAAATTTACTTAAAATTATACTTTTTGGGAAGCTTATAATAAGGACTACATACTCAAAAAAAATAAAAAATTAAATGAATTCATTTGATCCCCCAAAAGATAAATCAAAAGTGGTTTTTTATCAACATTTTGATGGGTGTAAAGGAGACTATGTTATAGGTATGGTTTAAAACTAGTGGGGTTCTATCCAAGGGGGTTTGATCTAAGGTGGTTTGATCAAACCCTATTCAATTGGAATCCTTTAAATAGAACTTTTCAAGTCTTAAATCATTATATTTTCTAAAAATATGTGATTTTAGCAAAAATTAGGATATTCGAGAAAGTGTAAACCAGTATTGTGGAATCACCCGCCTTGGAGATTCAATAATGGAGAAATTTGTTAAAATGAGGTGTGTTACAACAAGTAGAGCTCAAGCAATGTATAGAAGATCGAATGAATGAAGAATGGGATCTTCTTAGCATGGATAGAATCCCAAAAGAGTTGTTCGAGGTCGGTCAAGGGTGTAGGGGTGTTACTCATCGTCGCCAATGCAGAAGTGTAACACCTCTATAGATTCCAGAGGCTAGAATCCTATAAGGATGGTAGCATGCCATGTAGATGTTTGCACGTTGCACTAGCATCCTAAAAAAAATTCCCCCACCGACACTACAAATAGCTGCCAAGTGGGTGGAAAGTGAATGGGTGAGGTGGAAAATAATTGTTGGGTTTGATTTTTCTAAGGTGAGGAGATGGAAATGGAGAATTTGCAATGGGTACAAATTCACTCCATTAAATTTCTCCCCCACTTTGGCAGGCACATATGTGCTACCAGATGCAAGGTAAAGTAGATCAAAAGAGTTTAGAAATGTATACCTAAACCGTCAAGGAAGTAGACCCCAATCTGACCCACCCAAAAGAATAGGAAGAAGAGATGGGTCCATAGGTCCTCAAACCAAAGAAGAGTTGAAAAAAATGCACCACAGATTCATAGACCTACAGATAGTGAACAAAAGGCTTTTCAAGTCCGTAGACTTACATAGTTGAATAAATAGATCCTACAAGATGTAAGTGCTTCATAGGTCCTCAGACTTGTGAAGGAGGCACCCCCCAAGTGCTCGGTCCTAAAGGAAGCTGAATGTAAGAGGTTCCATAGAGTTTGATTAAAAAGTAGCTTCATAGGTGCACCTACAAAGCAACATGTTAATTTGCAAACAAAACATGTTAGATTACAAAAAGAAGCCACATAGGAAGACAAGCAGACAGTCATGCAGATAGTCAACAATTGAAGGAAGAGATTTCAAAGGAGTCCCTTAGGAATTCTTCAAAAGAAAAAGGGGTCCACTCAAGCAACACTTAGTTTGAAAGTGGTAGCATTTGGAAAGGAAACAATATTTTTCACCAATGGTTCTAGCATCAAGGAATCCTTCTAAAAGATTCATTTCATCAAGGAATTCAAAAGAAAGAATATTCCATCACAAGGGCAAGTCTGGATTCTATCTTTAGAATTTGAGATGAAAGAAAAATTTGTCTAGGAATATATGTTGAAGAATGAAATTTTTGAAAAATATTTTGAGATAAGGTAGATATTTTTATGGAGGGATTCATTTCCACCAAGTGCACCTTTTGAAAATCGAAGCAGTGTGATAGCCCCCCTTAGGATGGGTTGTTCCAAGCACAAAGGCATGTGACATCGTAAGGAGAGAATTTAAGTAAGAATGAAAGTGATGTTATGGCCCATGGAATATGATGAGATGTAACAATGGCAATGTTTTCACACACACGAGGGACAACACATGAGAACCACATCATCACAAAGCAAGAAATGAAGAGAGAAAGATAAAAGGAAATGGGAAACAATGACATAATGAACAAGAGATAGGGGGAATATTTTAGGGTCAAAGCTACTCATAAATATAGATAAATAAGTATAATAATATATAAATGAACTATCATCAACCCCCTACTATATCAAACCATGTGAAGAAAGGAACATGAAAATAAAAAATAAAATAAAATTGGGTCAACATGAAAGGGACGCCTAAATGCCCCCAACACTTTGCATTGTCCCCAATTGTTGAAAATCAAGGCACAAAAAATAGAAGAAAGTTGAGACAAATAGAAGAAATTTTACAACACAAAAAATCCTTTATCCAAGCACCTATGAGGGTGACAAGGGTCATACAGGAACATATAAAACAAGCACGGGGGAACACAACACACACACACAATCTAATCTATAGATAACGAAGAGGCACCCCCTAGTCCTCATTAACCAAGAGGTATTCGTTCTCCCAATATAGATCACTGTAAGGGGAGGGTGGATGATCCTACAAGGGAAGAATATCAAGGGGGTACCCTCTAACTCTCCTGCAACAAGAGCCAAGGAAGAGGTCCCTTCAAGTTCCTCTCTACCCAGTTCCTATGAGGTGCACATCAGTGATCTTGCAAAGATTATCAATAGAGCTAAGACCTCATCCATAGAGTTGAACATACACTTTATAGGAGTACCATGTGTCAATTTAGTGAGCAATGGAGGAGGCGCCTGAGATCCACTTCTAGCCTCATCAAAAGATTTGGGAGTAGTAACGAAATTTGAGGATGTCGAGGCTACCTCTATCACTAGGACAACACACACCAATGCAGAACCACCCTCCGCAGAAGGAAAATCCCATTGAGAGTAGGGTTGTCCTCCATCTTTTTCTTCATCAAAGGATGCAATATCCCCACGAGTGAAGTAGAAGTTGAAGAGGAAGAGGAGAAAACCATGGTAGACATCACCAAGGTATTCAACATGTCTGCAATTTTTGAAAAGGATGGGATTGATGAGCATAGTTTTTGGTCCAATTTTGGGTAGAATCTTTAGTTTATTTGCTAGTAGTTGTCATGGAATCTAATGTTAAATGTTGGTATTTTTATAATGTTTCCCTCAAACCATTGACATTGGACTTAAATCCTATCTCTAAAAGTTTTAATGGCATTTGGCATATTATGTGGATTATCTATATTGATTTTGCATGTGGGTAGTGAATATTCCTTAAGGTGGTTATAGATGTACAGTTATTATGCGTACTGACATTACCATGCAGATTTAATATGCTAAGTTAAGTGATGCAAGTACAAGATGAATAAACAAACTAATCTCAGTCTCAATTAGACAAACCTCGGTCATTTTTTGTTTGGTTACCCATCTTAGGGTTACATTCCCCTTCACCAAAACACTACTCAAACATTCAAATGTGAAAACAAGAGTTCCAACTTTTATCATATCCTTCAACAAAGCTTTAACATCTTGAAAATGATTGATTCAACCAACTAAATTCATTCTAACCATTTTGTTTACAAACTGCCCTCCAATGTATAACCATGGTACCTGTATACCTTGGAATTTATCCTACTCTAAATGTGTAAAACAACTTAAAAATGTGAATAACAAAATACCAAGGACACCTCAAGATTAGCCAAAAGAGTGATAAACAATAAGGAAAATAGACAAAATAAGACACAAACGATTTCACCTTCCTTGTTGTTGATTTCTCCTTGATTGGCCCTTGCTTGGAATGATTTGTGTGCTCCTTAGATGATGGATTGAGTGACTAAGATGCAAGATTAGATGTGCAATATGATCAAGAGAGATGGCTAAAATGATGACAAAGGATTGAAAATGTAAATTAGCAGCATGTAGTTATGAAAATTCTAAGTGCTGTAAATGCCCTTGAGGGGGGGTATTTATAGGAGAATTTGAATTCTCTAGAGAATTCAATGGTCAAGATTGCTCCAACAAGGCCAAGATGAAGGGAAATGGTGGGTTGAGAACCCACAAGCCCTCACATCTTGACATGTGGAGGGTGAAGTGGACAAGGGGATATGAGGTGTAAGTGAAGTGTCAAGGAAGTACATGAGGTGGAAAAAGGACATGCACCTTGGGGAGTGAGGAGATTTCCACAAAAAGGGATTTCTTGTCCCCAAGTGGGAGTGAAAGAGACATTTGAGGAATTTTGGAATTCCTCAAAAATCTACATGGGAAAATGAAAGGTGGTTGGGGATATAAATGTGAATTAAAAATTCACATTCCTAGGATGATCTAGAGGGTAAAAGGTGGGCTCCAAAAAGGTGGGACTTGTTCACATGTGGAGATTGTGACAAGTCCAAGGTTCTAGAAGCCTTGGAAGAATGAAATGTGAATTAAAAATTCACATAAAGAGGATGGGAACCTAGGACCAATAAATGTGAATTAAAAATTCACATGGGAAAGGGGGTCAATATCCAAAAAGGAAAAATGGAAGAATTGACCAAAAAGTGGTGCTAAAAATGGCTAATGACCTTGGTTAAGGTTGTGCAAACATTGGATTAGGCTAATTAATGGAAGATTAGAGGCAAGTGGCAAATGTAGGAGGATGTGACATTAATCTCTGATTAAGAGGATGCACATCATAATCATGAATTAATTAAATTAATTCAGATTAGGGATGTGACAAGGAGAGAGAAAGTGAGGAATTTTAAATTGATTTTAAATCAAAAAGGGGGAAATGACTAAATTAAATAAATTAGCGTATTTATTTAATTTAGAGAGGAGTAAGGTGAAAGGCAAAGTATTAATTATTAAATTAAATACTTTACCGGTATGAGACAAAAGCTATAATATTAATTTAATAAATTAATATTAATATGGTAAGTGGAAAGGCAGTAAATTTAATCATATGGAAGTGATTAAATTTAGATGTCTACAGTACCTTTTGGATCACAATCACAAACTCCAAATTTCAAGACACCAAAAATCAATAAAATACTTGAAACACCTTCATATGAGTTCAATTAACAAGACTAAACACTGTACAAATCCTGCATTTTCAAATGATTCACTTTGTTATGACTGTTGCACTCCCTTGCAACCATGCTCCTGCATACTGTCAAAAACCACTTCCAATACAAACCTTTAGTACTCACTGTAACCAACTTTTTGGACACCTCTTTCCATGCTTTAAAACATATCAAATATTTAGTATACATTACTTTGGTAAAAAGTGCTCAAATATGACTGTCTACGCTTTAGAAATAGGGCTAATTAGACATTGTTCATATAGGGCTTATTCAATATCCTACTTCCCACCACAAGTTCACTTGACCAATGCTTAAATAATTTGTATTTAGAATTTAATAAGCTTCATTCACCATTATAATTTCATTTCCACAGTTATTTTTATAAACCATAGATCATGTTACACTTAACTGCCCTATTCAGACTATATACTTAGAATTTATAGTCAAGAAACCTCACTCTTCCTATCTTAACTTTATGATTTTCCCTACATCGACTAAAACATGAAAGAACATATATTAGAGGACATCCTTACCAAAAATTAGAAAATTCCATTCGAAAACAAAGGAGAAATACAAATTACTATAACATTGTTTACCCTAATCTGGGGTTTCAATAGTTTTCAGAAAAACATCAATAACTTACTCAAAACCAAACCACTCTACATGAAATAAAATCCATAAGGAAGGTGATTGAGAATATCAACACTTAAAAACATTTTTTCAAGCTTTTAAGCTTGTACAATTCTGTACAAAGGCTGAACATAGTGAATTTCTGAAGAAAATACAGAAAAAACAATGTTTTTTATCATTTTATTCTCAAAACTTCAATCACCCTCAAACTAAAAATGGTTTACGAAGCCTTTTTAAAGGAATTTAAACTAACTCTTAGCCTTATAATTTCCTTTAAATTACCTAAAAACCCAAATGTCCCTTCAACTTCCTAATACAACCTTTACATAATTGTGCAATTTAATCAATATTTGTTGACAACTTTACATTTTTCACATTTGTTTGCAAAATATGACTCTAATACACGAGAAAGGACTTGAAGGACCCTAATAGAATTTTGGAACACCAAAATTTAATCAACCTATAAATTTTTACATGATGGAATCAAAATATTGCAAAGGTGCTCCTGCACCATTCTACCAGCCAAGAAAAATAATCCAAGTCCACTTGGATTGATGTTGTCAACAACCTTCATGCCCTATATGCTCTACCTCAAACTGAAATTGCTTCTAATCACCTTTAGATCTTCATCTTGGGTTTAAAATTTTCCATGAAAATTAGTCCTCTATCATGCTTCCCCTCTGAAATCAAATTCTTTACTCCTTTATACACCTCAAAATCATGCTTCTCCCTTTGTCCTTTAACCTGAAAATTACTCTTTGTCCAAAAAATTAGTAACACAATGAGATGAAACAAACTTTCTACCATAATACATCCATCATTCATCAATCCCTTACAAACCTCTATGACCAATACATCCATGATCTGCTCCTCATCCAAACTTGTTACTAATTCAAGGTCTTCAACATCTGAAATTAGGTCTATGATCTCTATCATACCTTCACCTTCTTGCCTTGGAATGTCTACAACAACTTTACCTTCTTCATCCATGAATTCCTCTTTGGCATCTTCAAATACTTTTGCCTCTTTTATCCTCATTTGTTTTTTTCTCTTCTTGATTATCTTCCTTATAGGCCATGAAACTTTCTTGTTTACCTTCAAGTGCCAACTTGTCATCTCCTCAATCATCTAGCCCATCTCCTTCATGGATTCTTGGAACTCTTCTTCAAGTCTTCTCAACTCTTTCTTCAACTCAACAATCTCTCTATCAAACTTTTCTTGTCTAGATTCTTCTTCTTTCTCTCTTCCTCTGCCTGCAAATGCCTTTTCAAGTTCTCCATCTTCACAAGCAAGCTTCCTCCTTGCTTCACAACTCTCTACCTCACCTAAGTGTCTCCACTTTTCTCTCCCTAGTCTCTTGGACTTTCTCACTACACCAACCTAAAAAAACAACACATACAAACCACAAACAACTTTCCCAAAGCATCTTCGGGGTCTGATACCAATTTGATGCAAGTACAAGAGGAATAAACAAGCCAATCTCAGTCTCAATCAGACAAACCTCAGTCATTTGTTGTTTGGTTACTCATCTTAGGGTTACATTCCCCTTCACCAAAACACTACTCAAACATTCAAATGTGAAAAAAAGAGTTCCAAATTTTATCATACCCTTCAACAAAGCTTTAACATCTTGAAAATGATTGATTCAACCAACTAAATTCCTTCTAACCATTTTATTTACAAACTTCCCTCCAATATACAACCATGGAACCTTTTAGATCACAATCACAAACTCCATATTTCAAGACAAAAACAATCAATAAAAGACTTGAAACACCTTCATATGAGTTCTATTAACAAGACTAAACACTATACAAATCCCGCCTTTTCAAATGATTCACTTTGTTATGACTGTTGCACTCCCTTGCAGCCATGCTCCTACATACTGTCAGAAACCACTTCCAATACAAACCTTTAGTACTCACTGTAACCAAATTTTTGGACACCTCTTTCCATGATTTAAAACATATCAGACATTTATTATATATTATTTTGGTAAAAACTGCTCAAATTTGACTATCTACGCTTTAGAAATAGGGCTAATTAGACATTGTTCATATAGGACTTATTCAATATCCTAATTCCCACCACAAGTTCACTTGAACAATGCTTCAATCATTTGTATTTAGACTTTAATAAGCTTCATTCACCATTATAAGTTCATTTCTAGAGTTATTTTTATTAACCCTAGATCATGTTACACTTAACTGCCCTGTTCAAACTGTATACTTAGAATTTATAGTCAAGAAACCTCACTCTTCCTATCTTAACTTTATGATTTTTCCCTAAATCCACCAAAACATGAAAGAAAATATATTGGAGGACATCCTTACCAAAAATCAGCAAATTCCATTGGAAAACAAAGGAGAAATACAAATTACTATATCATTATTTACCCTAATCTGGGGTTTCAACAGTTTTCAGAAAAACATCAATAACTTACTCAAAACCAAACCAATCTACATGAAATAAAATCCATAAGGAAGTTGATTGAGAATATCAACACTTACAAACATTTTTTCAAGCTTTTAAGCCTGTACAATTCTATACAAAGGCTAAACACAGTGAATTTCTAAAGAAAATATAGAAAAATAGATTTTTTATCATTTTATTCTCAAAATTTCAATCACCCTTAAACTCAAAATGGTTTACAAAGCATTTTTAAAGGAATTTCAACTAACTCTTAGCCTTCTAATTTCCTTTAAATGGCCTAACAACCTAAATGTCCCTTCAACTTCCTAATACAACCTTTACATAATTGTGCAATTTAATCAATATTTTTGACAACTTTACATTTTTCACATTTTTTTGCAAAATATGACTCTAATACATGAGAAATGACTTGAAGGACCCTAACAGAATGTTGGAACACCAAAATTTTATCAACATATCAAGTTTTACATGATGGAATCAAAATATTGCAAAGATGCTCCTACACCATTAAGGAAGACACCGCTAGTTAGGCATGCACCATAACATCCAGCAAAGGAATCACTCCAAGTCAAAGGAAGACGATGATAGAAGATTCTTCATGCAACCAAACTTAATTTCCTTGTAGTGGAATTTAATGATCGAGCATGCACAGGTTTTATTGTTCTATTGAATCTGCATTTGGACTTGCATGCTTGACCAGATTCCATGCACGCATACCGCCATCACTCCATTTTCTCTATTTTCCCTAAATGGCGTCCTCCCAATTATGGAGTTGAATCCCTATTTAGTTGATATTATAAATAATGATCTGATGCTCCTTCTTCAAGAGGTTTCATGATTTGATATTATACTTGCACTCTCCATTTTTCAGTAATACAGATACACTACTCTTTTGTACTCATGATTTACTGTGAATAAAATAAAGTTCTGAGTTTGAGCATCTGAGTTCTCATTAGTTTTAGAGGATACTTATCCAAGGGGGCCCACTTGGTGAGTAATCCATCTTCTTAGTTTAGCATTAGTTTAGTATTACTTGTTGTTTAGTAATTAGTTAGAAATCTGGCATCAACTATTCCTTCAGCCACTAGAATTCCATTCTCTGACTGTTCTTGCAAGCAAAGTAGACAGAGTAGTGTCGTGTTTGTTGCTCATATTTTCATTCTTGTTATGCATTTTAGTTTTATGTAGTTGTTGGTTGATGATTGGAACTTATGGCATTCCCTTCTAAGTAATTTACTTTCAACATTGTGTGTTCCTTAGTTGTCGAATGAAATGGCTACTTTGAGTTCCTAGTGCACATATTGTGCTGACCCATTTCAAGTTCATGTCCCTAGGTTGACAAGTTAAATGCACCTTCATGATGATTGAAATAGTTATTCAGGTTAGATGTCCAATCTCTGAATCATGGTTGTAAAGGCTTAGTTATCAAAATCATTGTAGGAGGCCAACATTTTTGGTGTCATTGTCGAGGATGGTGTCAAACTAGGGAGTCTTTTGGAGTCATTGGTAGTTTTTCTTGTTGTAGTGTTTCTAGAAGTTGTTCTTAGTATATCCTAATTGAGGAAGTAATGACCCCCCTTATTCTTTACCAATTCTTTGTGTGAGTTGACTGATAATGAGTGATATCACATGCATAGAGGAAGGAGAAGGGATGCTTATGGGATATTCCTTCCTAACAATCCTAATCTATTCCAGCTAGTTGAATATCAGAATATACTAGAAGAAGAAGAAGAAGAAGAAGATCAAAATCACCTTGAGAACCCTTTTGCTTTGGAACTACATCAAGTAGGTATGGGTGATGCAAATAGGAACATACCTAACCAACCAACTTTTCCTTTCCCCATTGCTCATCAGAATGAAGTTGACAACATCAAGAACATTCCTGCCTTAGCACTCCCAAAGTTTTATGGACTTGTCACAGAAGATCCTGATACCTTTTTATTCGAATTTGACATACTCTATAGGAGTTATTATTATACTACTAATGCCCATAGGCTTAAGCTATTTCCTACCACTTTGAAAGATGTTGCATTAAGATGGTTCATGAGCCTAAGCAGAGATACGGTGGAAACTTGGGAAGACATGAAGACAAAATTCCTTGAGAAATACAAGGAATATTACAGGGGCAACAACATGAGAGGAAGTAACATTTTTAGGATGTAGCAAAATGAAGATGAGAGCCTAGAAGATTACATTGCAAGATTTTTGTTTTTCCTACAAAAACCTCCACACCATACACTTAATGAAGACTCGCAAAAGTTGTTTTTCCTAAGAGGAAAAATTGATAGTTGCACTGATGCCTTGGACCTAATGGGAGGAGGAGATATCTCCCAAGTTCCTTAGGAAGATATCAAGAAAACATGCCAGAACTACTCTAAGGAAGCTTCAAAGAAAGGGAGAGCTTACCAATCTTCCATGGGTAAGTCAACTACCAGTGGCGTTTCAAGAATGGAGATTACTCATTTGTTGGTAGACTTCAAGAAAGATATTATAAATAATCTAGCTACTTAGCTAGATACACTTCACACCAAGAAGAAGCAAGAGGAGGTAGAGGCAATGTTGACAGAGTATTGCCCCCACTATAGACAAAAGAAGAAGGACTACAGATGTAAGATGATAGCTAATCTTGAAAGCAAGCAAGTTCCACCTGAGTTCAAGCCAAACTAGATTGAAGAAGACCAAGTCTACTATGTTGCACAAAGGAATCCTTGGGCTCCAAGACAAGGTATGCCACCGGATCCACTATCCTATGTTGGGCCATATTTTAATTCCTATTCATCTGGTAACGAATGGCAACCCCCATATCCATCAAGTTATGGAAGATATCCACCATAGCCTTGGAGCAACCCTCCAAATGTTTGGCCCAATCATCAGAGTTCTCCACCCCAGTGGCAACAACCTCAAGGGAATTGATAGCAATTGCAAGGAAATTGGCGGCCACCTCCAAGAAATTGGCAGCAAACAAATCAATGGAGAGGAGGGCAGCAATGGCCTACTCAGACAACCAATTACATGTAGCCACCTTCTCAACCACAATAGCCTGCTATAATGCCTCCACCTATTAATACAAGCTCAAATGCACCTAAACTACTCAGCTACCAACTCAAATCACACCCAATCCAAATAACAAATAACAACAATAACCTGCATACTCTGTTGATTCAAATCAATTCACTGCATATGTTGTGAGTGGAAGTGATATCCACTTGCATTCAAAAACTACTCTACTAGCCCCTTCCAAGCCCATTATCACTGAGCTTCCTGTAGAAGAGGAAGAGGAGCCTCTGAATGATCCCATTCAACCCAATGTACCTAAAATTCATGAACCAGCCCAAGTCAAGTAGACTAAAACCATTTCCTCATAGATTGGAAGTTGTTAAGAAGAAAGGAGAAGAGGACGATACAAATTATGATATCTTGGATCAACTAAAGCATATATGTGTCCAGATACCTTTATTCCAGGTCATAAAGGATATTCCAATCTATGACAAGGCAATCAAAGAGGCATGTCTTAAGAAGCCATGTAGGAAAAAGAAGGACCAAACTACAATTCATGTGGTGGGATAGCTAGTTGACATCATGCTAGGAAAAGTGACTATCCCCAAGTATAATGACCCAGGTAGTCCTGTGGTAGCAGTTGTTATAAACAGGGTCCAAGTAAAGAATGCTTTGATTGATTTAGGGGAAACAATGAATGTAATGACAAAAGAAATCCTACAAAAACTAAATATCGCAAGCATGAGATCTACTCCTACTATCTTGTAGCTCGTTGATAGCTCTACTATTAAGCCTAGTGTAGTGGAGGATCTTCTAGTAGTTCTAGACTCTTGGGAGTACCCAACAGACTTTATGATTCTTTCTCCTAAAGCTACACTAGGAGGGTATCCCATTATTCTTGGAAGGCCTTGGTTAGAAACTATAGATACATACATTGGTTGTTAGTCAGGTGACTAACTATTTTAGATGGGAGGAGCACTAAAAATTTTATTCTTTATCTACCTGTTCAGCCATCTCATGATGAAGATAATATCGTATGGCCACATGTTGGTGAAGAGGCCGAGGAAGTTAACTCTGTGGCACAACTTATGATGCT
Organism: Sequoia sempervirens; assembly: GCA_007258455.2. Classification (NCBI taxonomy): domain Eukaryota; kingdom Viridiplantae; phylum Streptophyta; class Pinopsida; order Cupressales; family Cupressaceae; genus Sequoia; species Sequoia sempervirens. The sequence continues at coordinate 745,893,538 of VDFB02193867.1, forward strand.
AGGAAGAAGCTCTTTCATGAAACTCCAAGATGAGGATGAAGTATTGGATAACATCATTCAGAACCATTGTGAAGTGGAGGAAGCATCATCTTCTCATTCTGCTACTTTAGTCAAGACACTTTTTCCTACTCTTTTTGCAGCCACTGTTCCTATAGACATTCTTCCTATAGCCACTCTTCTTGTAGCAACTATTCCTACAGACAGACTTCCTACAGCAATAGGTATGTCCCATAGATTTCTTCCATATGAACTAAAGGTACCATGTGTTAATGAAGTATCCATGATAGAGTTAACTACACAAGTACAAGTATCAGAAGGAAAATATTTGAATGTTAATAGTAAATTGAATGAAGAACAACAATTGTTATTGGAAAACCTATTAAGGACCCATCAACATGCATTTGCATGGGATTATCATGATATGAAGGGATTGGATCCTAAACTTTGTACACATAGAATTTCAATTAGAGATGACTGCAACCTAGTAAGACAGCCACAGAGAAGAATTAACCCTGCACTACGAGAGATTACGAAAGGAGAACTGCAGAAATTACTAGATGCATGATTTATCTACCCCATTTCAGATAGTCAGTGGGTGTGTCCATTGGTGATTGTGCCCCAAAAAGGAGGGAAATGGTGATTTTTTGTTGATTATAGGGAACTTAATGTTGCCACCAAGAAGGACCACTTTCCCTTACCCTTCATTGATCAAGTTTTGGACACACTTTTTGGAAATCAATACTTTTCGTTTCTAGATGGAATCAATAGCTACAACTAGATCCAAATTGCACTAGAGGACTAGGAGAAGACCATATTTACCTGTCCATGGGGGACCTATGCCTATTCGATGCTCCCATTTGGCTTATGCAATGCACTTGCAACTTTTTAGAGGGTAGTCATTAGCATCTCTTAGACATTTCTCATGATTGCATGGAAATTTATATGGATGACTTTACCACTTATGATGTTGATTTTAATCAACCATTGAAAAATATTAGGAGGGTCCTATAGAGATGTGAAGACCAAAACTTGTCCTTAAAAAGTGAAAAGTGCTTCATGATGATGCAGGAAGGTGTAGTTCTTGGCCACTACATCTCCCATAAGGGAATTCAAGTAGATCCTACAAAGATTGAGGTAATCAAAAATCTTACCACACCTATAAAATAGAAGGATGTTAGGAGTTTCTTGGGTCATGCAAGATATTATAGGTGTTTCATCAAGGATTTCAACAAGGTAGAAACACCATTGTACACTCTTCTCACTAAAGATGCTCAATTTCAGTGGACTAAAGCCTATGACAAGGCATTTTCTAACTTGAAGGTGGCCTTGACTCATGCTCTTGTACTCAAAGGGCCTAATTGGGAGTTTCCTTTCCACATCCATACTGATGCATCAAATTATGCCATAGGAGCAATCTTAGGATAGAAAGAAGGAGATTTTGAAAACACCATTTAATTTGTTAGCAAAAATTTACAAGGAGCTGAATTCAATTATACAGTGACAAAGAAAGAAATGTTGGCAATAATCTATGCATTGAACAAATTGAGACATTGCATAATAGGCTACCAAATATTTGTGCACACTATTCATGCAACCATTAGATATCTTATGAATAAATGTTTGATCATAGGTAGATTGATAAGATGGTTATTGTTGATGCAGGAGTTTGATATAACCATTGTGGATAAGCTAGGGAAGGCCAATGTCATTGCAGATTTTCTTTCAAGGCTAGCTACATCATAAGACAATCAACCAATAGATGACTCTTTTCCTAATGAGCATCTATTCTCCCTCAGTGTACAAGCCCTGGTATGCTAACATAGCCAATTATTTGGACATAGGTAGAGTTCCTTTTCACTTTTCTCCAAAAGAGAAAAGGGAACTCATTGAAAAATATTTTCCTTTCTCTTGGATTGCTGGATGTTTTTTTTATACTGGACTTGACCATGTCATGAGGAGATGTGTGAGAGAAGATAAGACAGATGAAATTTTGCATGCATTTCACAATGAACCATGTGGAGGAAACTTTGTATCCAAGAGGACAACAATGAAGGTTTTGAACACAGGATATTACTAGCCAACACTTTACAAGAATGTAGGAAGGTATACCAGAAAATGTGATAGATGTCAAAGAATGGGAAAACCAACCAGATTTGATGAGATGCCACTGTTCCCTAAGGTAGTAATCACTCCCTTTGACAAGTGGGGATTGGATTTTGTGGGAATCATTGACCCCCCATCAAATGGTAAGTCTTATATATTGATATGGACTGATTATGTGACAAAGTGGGTAGAAGTTAAGGCCATGAAGCATGTAAGAGATAACGAGGCTGCAAAATTTCTTTATAAGGATATTTTTACAAGATATGAAGTCTCAAGAGAAATAGTGACTAATCAGGGAGTTCAATTCATATCAACCCTTGTTATAACACTAGTTAATGAGTACAACATAAGGCATGGGAAGTATACTCCTTATCACCCATAGGCTAATGGCCAAGTTGAGATGACCAACAGATAAATTGAAGCCATTATGACTAAGACAGTAGCTAATCATAGAAAGGATTGGGAAAATAGATTACTCGAAGCTATTTGGGCCTATAGGAAAACCTGGAAAAAAAATACATGCTTCACCCCATTTGAGTTGGTGTATGGAAAGACAACTATGATGCCCGTTGAATTTGAATATAAGACTTTGTGGATTGTAGTAGATTTGGGGATGGATATTTCTGAGGCACGAAAAGAAAGAATCATGACTTTGTGGATTGTAGTAGATTTGGGGATGGATATTTCTGAGGCACGAAAAGAAAGAATCGTGTAGCTAAATGTTTTGGATGAGATAAGAAGAGCACCCCTACAACATACAAAAGTGGTGCAGAATAAGAGAATCAAGTGGCATGACAAATTTATCAAGGACAAGAAATTTCAACTAGGAGATTGGGCCCTGCTCTATGACTCAAGATACCAGGACAATGCAGGAAACTTGTAGACAAGGTGGCTAGGACCATATGAAGTTGCTAAGTTATTTCCTAATGGATTTTTTCAGCTTACTACCATTGACCTTGTCAGGTTCAATTACTTGTCAATGGTCATCACCTTAGATTATATCACAAGCCAACTTTCGAAGAAGAGTTCCTACAACAATTCACCTAGCATTCAACACCCAAGCTTCTTGCAGCCCTCCTTCTGGCTAATTAAGGTACATACTTCTCATAATAAAGACTTTCACTTATGTGGAAGTCCATTTCTTCCTCCATCCACCCATTCACCCATCCATCACCACATTTCTCTCTCTTCCATCACTTCATTCCACCTCACCTCATTCCACTTCATTTTCATTAATTACTCAATTTATTCCCTAAAAGGTGAGCAGTACTTTTTCCACAATATTTGTAGCAAATCTTCCACACATTCAAGTATGTGCACATTAATTGCTATCTTTAATCATCTTTTAAGTGTGTTCATTTAATCATTGTATGTTAGTATAGACGTTTACATAAAATGCCATATTTCCCTATCAAATCACCACTCCCATCTTGCATGTGTGCACACATGTCTAAATTTAGGTTTGAGGGAGGGGAAAGAAAAATATGTAAATATATTGCCCATGCATCAATTTATGCTAGGCTATGTCAGAAAATTTAAAATGAGCTGATTTGAAATCTGGGTGAGAGGACGTCTTGCATGTGTGAAGTGACTTTAGCTACAACCACCATTTCTTCCCATCATAATTCCACTTTATCACTCCTTTTCTTTCCATTATTGACCCTATCATAATCTTGAGTTGCAAGTAAAAAGGTGAAACAAATAAAAGAAAATTCAGTCGATATTGGCACTAGAAATTTAACAGGTAGTGCAAGAAAGTGAGCTTGATTTTCAGACAGGAATTGTAGAAAGAAGTTGCAGATCATTTGTTTGATTGTAGACAATGGGAGGTGGGTTAATTCAAAATGAACCCACGGTGCATGATGTTTTATTGCAGGATACACAATGTCTGGCCAAATTTAGAAACTATTGATGGTTAGATTACTTCTTGAAGCTAGATGGCTTTGATGAAAGCATTGCCCTTGAATTTTCCCAGACATGTTTTGAAGGGAAAACCACAATAAAAGGGTTGGAAGTTGTGGAAATTCAGTAAATAATTGTAGAGGTCACAAGGTTACTGGATGATGGTGAAAATTACCCTACCTATAGAGATGCTAGGTCAGCCAAGGCCGAATTTACAGAGTCGAACGAACTCCCATTGAGCATTGATAAACAGGGTGCAAAGAGAATGTCTCTGCCTGAGCCATGGAAGTAGATAGTTGTTTATGTTATGAAATACATCACCTATGAGGGTTGCCAGTCAAATTTTCATTTCATGCACTTCAAGCTTTTGAATCGCATGAGGCACATAAGGAGGATGAATTTTCCTAGCGTGCTATACAATCTTCTCTCAATCATGGTGACCGAGACCCAAAAAGGTAGGGATAATTATGTTTCCCACCATTGTCTGATTAAATTACTAGTTGAAAAGTCTCTGCATGATGTATCAACAATAACCTAGGAAGAATTTATAAATGTTGATCAAATTAGACCTGAGCACTTGCAATCTAGGGCTTTACCTCAACCTTGTAGGTCTAGTAGGAGATTGAGCACAGTTAAAACCCCTCTTGGTGCTTCAACCTCTGATGCTGGCTCTAGTGTGAATCCTCCTGCAACATAAGAAACCATAGAAATTAGTTCTTCTAGAACAGAGCACTCAAAAAAAGAAAGTGTTTCCTCTGATTTTGATGATGGCATTCCACTTGAAACCCTGATGAAAACTAGGGCACAGAAGAGAGAAGTAGAAACAAGAAAAGGAAAGGCCAAAACATAGCCTACAAAAAGAAAGGTGCCACGTTCTAAAAAGAGGAAGGCTAACACTATTCATCCTGTAGCCAAAGGAAAATGTGAGAGACATCCAAGAAATCAAGACCACTTGGGCCTATGATTGGTATGCCTCCACAAAAAAGCACTAAGCCTGGTGAGACATCAAACGAGGACCCTAAAGCTCCAATGGAGTAGGAGAATGTCGAAGAAGAAAAAATATTTACGAGAGCAACAAATATAACACTAACCGATCTTGCTAACATTGTAGAAGACTTTGAGGAAAATAAAGATTTCCTCCAACATGAGTAGGAAGTCTTGCAGCAAGAAGTCCTGCAAGAATAGCCAGAACTAGAGCAGGGGTTCCTACAACCACAACAAGAACAAGAATGAGGGCCCTTGCAGCAAGAAGTGGGAGAAGAAATAGTGCCCCTATAGCCAGAGATAACTGGACAGCCTAAGTCCATGTAGATAGTGCCATATGAGGAGCCACCATTGACAAAAAGACTGGTAAGAATTCATAATCCTCCTAATTTTATAGTAGATGCAGACATTTTGAATTTATGGAAAGAAATACAAAGAAGAGAGGAAGAATGGAAAAAGGAAAAACAGAAATTGAAGAAGGAAATTCAAAAGAGGGATGAAGAGATTGAAGATAAGGATGCATAAATTGCAACCCTGAAGTAGAGGGTGGATGATATGGCAACCTTGGCACCACATATTTTGGAATGCAGGACCCCTCCAAGGGTGTATTCTCTTCTCTTGAAAGAGAAATATATCTCTTTTAAGATATCAATGATTGCCTTAGGTTTGAATCCTTCTATTGACACCCCTATTGAATTTTTCAATGCTTATAGAATTGCCTCACCTGAAATGAAGAATTTGATGTGTGAGTTTTATTTGCATAATTATGTCATAACTCAAGACCAAGATTGGAACCTGATGTTGTATGTTGGGGATGTCCAATTGATGGAATTTATGTCTTGGGTACAAAATGAGATTAGTTGGAGATAGCAACATGGAGCTTATAAGCAATTGGGGTCTGATATCCCTCTGCTTGTTAGGGCTGAATCAAGCAACCCAAGGGATATTTATAGATAATGGCACAAAATGCTTTTCAAACCTAGTTATGGCAACAGGATTATGTCGTGGATTGAGGTAGTTTACAGTGATTATGAGGTAAAGATAGCAACAAAGTAGGAAACTATGAGAAGATGTCTATCATAAATATGGAATAACCTAACTGATGAGATGAAACAAGTTGAGCCTCATTCCATCCACAATTATGTTGTAACACTAAAAAGGATTGATAGGTATATTCAAATTTGGAGAACATAGGGGAAATCTTTGCTTCCCCTGACTTTCCAGCCACCCATGCTCATGTGGCTCGTGCCAAACTTCAGATTCTACTAGTGTGACATTCTTGTAGAAAAATAGAGATGGAACAAATTTGATAGATTGAGAGGATTCTATTGGGATCCTGATTCATGCATTGCAGCCACTGATGTTGGACAACTATCAATTGAAAATTTTAGAGCTTTGACCAAGCAAAAGAATAACCCTTCCCCTGCTAGAGGACCAACAAAGTGTTAGGTTGGGGGGAGTGATGAGCCTAGTTTTTGGTCCAATTTTGGGTAGAATCTATAGTTTATTTGTTGGTATATGTCATGGAATTTAATCTTAAATGTTGGTATTTACATAACATTTCCCTCAAACCATTGGCGTTGGAATGAAATCCTATCTCTACAAGTTTTAATGACATTTGGCATATTATGTGGATTATCTATATTGATTTTGCATGTGGTTAATGAATGTTCCTTAAGGTGGTTATAGATGTGTAGTTATTATGAGTACTAAAATTACCATGCATATTTAATATGCTAAGTTGAGGAAGACACCGCTAGCTGGGCATGCACCATAACATCCAACAAAGGAATCTCTTAAAGTCAAAGGAGGCTGATGGCAGAAGATTCTTCATGCAACCGAACATAACCACCTTGTAGTGGAATTTAATGATCGAGCATGCACGGGCATTACTGTTGTGCTAAATATGTGTTTGGACCTACATGTCTGACCAAATTTCATGCACACGTAACCGCCATTACTCCATTTTCTCTATTTTCCCTAAATGGCATCCTCCCAGTCGTGGAGTTGACTGCCTTGTTTAGTTGATAGTATAAATAATGATATGATGCTCCTTCTTTAGGAGGTTTCACGATTTGAAATTGTACTTTTACTCTCCAATTTTTAGTAATATAGATACACTACTCTTTTGTACTCATGATTTATAGTGAATAAAATAAAGTTCTAAGTTCGAGCATCTGAGTTGTCATTAGTTTTAGAGGATACTTATCCAAGGGGGACCACTTGGTGAGTAATCCATCTTCTTAGTTTAGCATTAGTTTAGTATTACTTGTTGTTTAGTAATTAGTTAGAAATCTAGCATTGACAGTTCCTACAGCCACTAGAATTCCATTATGTGACTGTTCCTATAGCCAAAGCAGACAAAGTAGTGCCCTATTTGTTGCTCAAATTTTCATTCTTGTTATGCATTTAAGTTTGATGTAGTTGTTGGTTGATGATTGGTATTTATGGTATTCCCTTCTAAGAAATTTACTTTTAGCATTGTGTGTTCCTAAGCTACAGAATGAAATGGCTACTTTGAGTTCCTAGTGCACATATTGTGCTAACCCATTTCAAGTTCACATCCCTACGTTGAAAATTTAAATGCACCTTCATGATGATTGAAATAGCTATTTAGGTTAGATATCCAATCTTTGAATCATGGTTGTAAAGGCTTAGTTATCAAAATCATTGTAGGAGGCCAATAGGGATGTCTAGAAGGGACATCAGAAGGGGAGGCTCAGTCGAAGGAGCAATGAATACCTACACCCTCTTTAGGTGATGATCATTCAGGCTTGTAAGGGGACTTGGGAGAAATACTAAGGCAAAGGGAACTGAAGCAGAGGGGGCATAAGGGGAGGACACAATAGAAGATGTTGAAGTAGGAGATGCTTGTCACCATTCCTTCTTCTACAAGGCAACCTATTCAATGGATAGGGCCTTCCTCTGATGCTTGTGCTCATGCGCAAGGTAGTTTATACTACTCTAGGAACTAGAGGTTGCAGCCTAAGAAGGGACAAAAGACTCTGGTTCAACCATTAGAGTACCCATCACAACCATTTTTGGCGAAGGGATTGACTCCTAAATGGGAACAAGAGGAAGAGATGGAGAAGAAGATACATCAACAGATAGGGGAGCGAAATCGAGTGCCTCAATGGTGGGACTCTTCTCATTCACTACCTTAGAGGTAGGAGCAGTAGGAGGCTATGGAGTTCGGGACACAAGAGATGCTCCATGAGGACCCTTCCCCTTACCATACAAAATGGGTTGAGGCACTGTGGGTAAGACAAGAAGTTCAAATGATTGATGATTGTCCTTCCTCCAAGCGGGCACCATCAAACTCCCCAAAAGATGCATAGGGGAAGAATTCAAAGGTACCATAGCTGGGCAAGAGGAAGCAACTGGTGGAATAATGTAGGAGGAAGAAGAAGGTCCCTGAGCATGGGTAGGCTTCCCCTTCCCCTTTTGAGAGGAAGAGGTAGCTTGTTGCACTACAAGGTGAGTCATTTTTGGATTTCCCTTTCCCGCGATCTTATACTTAACATAATTTTGATAAAGTAGGTCAGTTTTGGTAGGAATCTGACCAATCGAGGTGGGCCAAAAATGCTCCAAGGAATAACCCCCACGTGATACAAATGGTTGATACCCAGTGTCGCAGACGACATGTAAAACACCATGAGGGAATTTTAGACATCTATGAATGACAGAAGCAACCCTTTTCATGGAAGCTAGGCAAGGGATACCTAACTTCACCCTAAATAGGTCAGATTCTAGGACGATATCAAAAGTAGGCCCCACTAGGATAGAAAGAGTTATAGAGCCATATAGAGTGAGAGAAAGAGTCTGTCATGAGTATGCATAGTGGTTTTTTGTCTTCTCATATTCCTCACTCTGTAAAGAATTTAGAAAAAGAGTCTCTTCTATAATAACATTCACAGAATTTGCAGGGTCCACAAGGACTCCTGTCATGATTTTTTCATTTACGCGAGCATGAATGTGTAGGGGAGAGGCTTTGTTATTCTTGGGTACCTCCTATGATGTAAAAGTTATATCTTGTGAACCAATCACAGGTTGAGGGTAAGGACTAGGAGTAAACGAGACCGAATTTACGTATGTTGGGGCCTTAGGAGAAGCATCAAAAGGATCAATAATTAAGTTCATAGAGTGAGACGAAAATGGGTCTATATAGAGGGTATGTGTAGGATCATGATGGGCCAAAATGTGGTGATATGATGGGTATGTGGCTGACAACTTTTTTTTACCCAAAATTCATGAAACAAAAAGGGTTTTTAAAGGAGATTCTTATCTTTCCACCAATATAAATTATGCTTTACTTTGAATTTAATAAATAATTATTATTCATTTTCTATTTGAATTACGACTAAAGTCTTGATTGATAAGCTAATTGAAAACATCTATAGCTTTCAAATAGTATCACATTTTTGAATCAAAACACACATTCTATGCTTCACATAATAAGATTAAAATAATAATAATATGAAGTTTTGACCAAGTTATGGTTAGACATATGAGTTTTATATTTTTAAAAATTGTAATAAAAATTCATAATTAATTATTTAATTGGGAAAAAATTACAAAAAATATGCATCACATCAAGACATGAGCCCTCTACTTATATCTAGAATTTTATAAAAAAATATTATCATTTTATTGTGGTTAGGGTGGACAGACACCTGCTTCTTATTTTTTCCCTGAAATTTAAGTACTATTGCATTGAAATTTCAAATTTTCACCAAATAGATTTTTTTAAAAAAAACCTAGTAGTTTAGAAACTACATTCAATTTGCTACAAATTCTATTCTTACATATTTTGAAATAATATATATAACTTATTCAAATTTTTACGTCAAGATTCCTAACTCTGATTTTTCGCCACTTAAGGGCCTATTTTTTCCATGATGATCCTGCGCATACCCTAGATCTCCAATTGACTATTTTCCTTAGCCATTCACTTATTTACATTTTTCTCCTTACCATCAAGACTAATGGTATCATCATTTATGTGATCCTATATCTCATGATGCAGGTGCATACAACGTTTCATATCATGTCTGTGGACACAATGGTACTAGAACATATTTCCATCATACCAGTCAAGATAAGGCTCTCTTAGAGGTTGAGGATCTTCTAATGTTATAATCTTATCCTTCAACAACTTTTGTAGAATAGAAGAATGAGACTCGAATAACTTAGTAAATTGTCTATTGCACTTGAGGCCTTGATTATTAGTTATAGCGACTAAATTTGTAGCATATTTACCTTTTCCCAAGATTGATACTATATTTATTCCTTTGGGATGGGATCATGAGGAAGATTCCTTGAACTGAACAAACATCTATTGATACTTTTGTAGCTTGACACATAGGTCTACAAAGGAAAGATATTTCATCAAGGAAAATTTTTCCTATCAAGCTCACTGCAGATTACCTATGAACACCTTTTGCACATCTGAGTTGGGTAGTGGGTAAGAGATTTGTGAGAAGAGCGCTTGGTATCATGCAATGAAATTAGTGTTCTTCTTGTCCTCTCCCTACTTAAACATTGGATCAGATCCAAGGTCATCTTCAGACTAATGTTATCTTGGAACTACCAGAGAAACTGATTTACAAGTTGGTCAAATGAAAATATATAGTTATTAGGAAAGGAATAATATCACTCTAGTATTGTATCCTTAAGATATTGAGGAAAGAGATTAGTCATTAGAGCATCATGGTGAAATAAATCCATACACATGTCACGTTACAAGATGACACATGTGGTTGGGGATCTCCTTTACCACCATACTTCTCAAACTTAGGTATTTCCATCCCTTGAGGGAAGGGAGTATTCAAAATTGTCACTAAAAAAGGGCTATGCCAGAAGAAAGGCTAAAAGATAGGTTGGGTAGAGGCTTGGAATAGGCTCGCCAGCTAGTTTTGCAACTGACCCATTTTTTGTAGAAAAGCATTCAAAACATGGTCAAATGAAGACATAGGACCAGTGGAGTTTCCACCAGAGCTACCACCAAGACCACCACCAAAGCTAGTACCATGACCACCAGAGCGATTGATGAATCCACCACCAGGACCACTGCTATAGCCACCACTAGACCCACCATTGTAGCCTCCACCAGAGCCACTACCATGACCACCATTAGAGCCACTGTCACAACCACCGTTGTAGCCACTAGACATACCAAGACCACCATCCCCCATTCCACTATAAATCTCACTATGAAGAATAGAGCCACCCCCAAGAGGAAGAGCATTGAACCCTAGGGGTATTCTAATTGTTTTGACAATAGGAGGTGGATTGTGAATAGAGACATAAGGGCCTATCTCAACCATGTATATCGATGTCATGGGCATCAAGAAACTAATTTGTCTTTCATAAGTGTCGTGCTCATGAGTTCAAGTGATTCTTGATCTAGGATCATAAGAGGGGATACATGCTTGCACTAAATCGATAAGGCCATGGAGAAAATCTATGCCTATCTGATCCTTTCCTAGCATATACTTGATCTCATTAGCAACCCTAGCAGGCCTAGCCATCTTTGATCTTTCTCTAAGTGATTTGCAAGATCCAATAGCCTCCTATCTAGAGCCATTAGATGATCTATAGGAATAGGGATGGCTTCATTCTCATCTAGAGGTGGAGGCAAAGGGGAAGTAGGAGGTGTAGGGGCATGAGTGGTTTCATCAAACTAACACATCTCTACCACCAATACCATCTCCTAGGAGGAAAGCACTGAAGTGAACCTCATAAAGTCCATCTCTATGTGTTGATGTCATGCACTCCTTCTAAAAATGTACCTGGAGGTTGTAGACCGAGTTCTAAAGCTCATAAATATTCATAATGCATAGACTCATAGCCTACACAGACATGAGGAAGAGAACCTCAATACAAGGAAACAAATATCACAAGTTTCACGCCAGGTTCACCAAAATGTAGAGGAAGGGGACTAAGCACTTAGGACCCCAAGTCATTGGAGGGTCTACAATGATTAGCTACCCTAATCTACCTCATGCTAAGGATTGTTCAAGGTAAGTTTGATGTTTTCAGAAGGGAAGAAGGAAGGTAAATTAACCTGTCTCTATCCTTCTATCAACCCGAGAGGTTTAATGGATTAAGTAAATAAATTCTTGAGCTAAAACTGTGACCTAGGAAACTCTCTACCAAAGGACCCTAAAATGGAAGATGTACAACAACACGACACACTAGCATCTTGATCAGACGTTGGAATCTATACAGACAAAAAATATGTATGATAGCTAAGACTAGTAGAGAATCAACTAACTACCTAATAAAAACATTAATGACAAAAAGTAGAAATAACTAAACTACTAAAAGTAACAAGAAGAATACTTTAACTTAGGAAATGAAAGACAATAAGAAAAAGGTGGTAGAAATATAACTCATAAGCGTTCTAGCCTCCTGCAAGCTCCACATGTTCAAGAGTACCTACACACAACAAAATGAGGAAAAATTTTGGGGTTGCTTTGGGACTTTCCATGTCCAGTCAAACCCCTATTTTGGTGTTCCCACCTCCACAGATAGCCAAAATAGCCATGAGATATAAAATGTGATAAAGGAAGGAATGGAATAGAGTACAACCAAGCAATGGTAACAATGCTATGCTATGAAATCAAATGACAATGCTAAATGAAATAGATATCACCTCCCAAACAAGATGCCCTCAAGCACATGAAGGGAGATGTGAGTTTGCAAGCTTGAAAGTGCAACCATTACCTCAACGACATGATAAGAGAAATTGGAAGAGTAATTCCTTGGAGCTTCAACAACAGAGAATGTTGTGAAAATGAGGTGTGTCGCAACAAGTAAAGCTCAAGAAATGTCTAGAATATCAAATGAATAAAGAATGAGATATTTTTAGCATAGATTGAAACCCAAAAAATTTGTTTGAGGTTGGTCAAGGGCACAGGGGCGTTACTTTTCATCACCAATGGGGAAGTGTAACACCTCTATATATTCCAGAGGTGAGAATCCTGTCAGGATGACAATGTGTCACATAGATATCTGTACGCCACACTAGAATCCCTAACAAGAATTCCCCCATCGACACTATAGACAACTGCCAAGTGGGTGGAAATTGAATGGGTGAGGTGGAAAAGCATCATCAGGTTTTATTTTTCTAAGGGGAGGGGATGCAAATGGGGAATTTGCAAGGGGTGGGTACAAATTCACTCCATTACAATCTATATCCAAATACTCTTTTTCTTCCCCTCTTAGTGTTTCTAAGACAAACATTAATCATCTTAAAAGTTGAAATCTTATTTTCTCATGGAGTTGACATCCCTTTTAATTGACCTTCTTCAGTTAAATGATTGTTTAATTCCTTTACTAGGTATACTTTTTGTTCCAAAGGCTATTTAATCAATTTTCTAGTTTGGCAATAGAGCCTTCTTCATATCCAATTTATGCTTGGAATGTCTTCAAATGATCATAAAGAGACTAGCATGAATTTTACTTTTGTTTTTCCAACTTAGGAAGTTCAATTTGAACTTCGACCAACACTGCTCTACCTAAGCTTTAGTTTGGTTAACCCACTGTATTGTCCAAATTTTTTCCTTGCAACCAACTTTCCTAAGGAATTTTGTCCATAATTTTTGGTGATTTCATCTTTCTCATACCTTAGACACTTTAAGGGATAGTCATTTTCTTTTCCCATTTTTAAGTCTTGACTCCAAATTGACCATGCCCATTTTGGTTGGTGGGATCATGTCAGCTTCCATCTTTTCCTTCGTGAGTTGCATCTTTTTTTGACCCATTTTGGTCTTTGACCTTTACTCTAAGGTACCAACTCTAATTCTTTATTCCAATTATCATTGCTAGATTTTAATCTTGTTTTGAATTGGGATTTTCAGAAGGTTGTCCTACCTCTTGGACACCTCCCTAGTTGATTTTGATTTAGAATATGTTGAATTTTCCACTTCACCTGAAGTTTTTCAATTTTATGCTTTCAATTAGTTTCTCCAATTGAGCATTTGTATCAATAGATATAGTTTTATTTCTTAGCCCAGGTGCATTCCTTTCATAATCCTAGGCATCTCTCTATGAGTTGTTGATTTAGGAGTTTTAACCCCTAGGGTTGAATCTCTCTTTGTCCCAAAGTTAGACAAATTTGAAGAATTTGGTTTCCTTATTGTTTCCCTTGTTCTTCTTTTCCTTTCCATCTTGGCATATGAAATTTTGAAACACTTGTTACTAATAATATTTAAGGAAAAACTTATGCAATGAGCTCATAGGTCCAAGTGTTGAACCTGGTAACTCTAATACCACATGTAACATACCCAAAGTTCACAATGTTGATTTTACCTAAGTTTTAATAACATATTTGCACATTTGGAATAAACCATTTCATATTACATTTCATAATTGAAGTAATAATCCCAAGTAATGAACTCATTTTCCAAATACAATTTACAAGTAGATTCAAGATCATATTTAGAATTTCATAGATTTCAAGAGCTTAATGGTACAAGAGTATAATGGTCAAGATGTCCTCATCTGGAACACACATCTTCATCTTCTTCTTTTGTTTAACAAGCCTCAACTACCAACTACAAGAGGGGGAGCATCACCCAAGTGCTTTTCTACCAACCATAGACTTAAGTGGTCTCCCACACATCTCCTAACTGGTAGATGGCCCTACCCTTAAATGAATATTTTGGTATGGAAATCCTCTAGAAAATGCCTACTTGAGCATGGTGTTGTCCTACATAACTAGTGTTGTAATACACTGGATACCTGCCAACTATGCATGACACTCCCTAGAAGCTATGCAATTTTGGCTCATAGTGAATTGACAAAGTGTATGCGCAACGACTTCTACACTTATTTTGGTCAAAGTTTTCATATATATATATATAATAAATCCACTTTCTATGAAGTGGTGTTGTATGTTCACCCACTCCCTTGCTCGACTTGGGAACTCTATTGACCTATGAAAACTCTTGTCTTGGTTTGACCTCAAGATTTAAATAACATAAGCAAGATTCCATACAAAATTGATAACACATTGATATTGATCTAATTGACCAATTAGGTTTAACCCAACCTCTTGAATACCCTATTACACTTTTGTAACATTCTCGGGACTAGAAATTGTCTCTTATTCAAGTTCTTTCTTTTAATCATGGGAGTAATGATTCTCCTAGTTCATGCATAAATATTTAATACTAATGACACCATGTCACTGACTGGACATATCTGGTCTCATTCTACAACACTGTCAATATGTCTATATATATAATAATTTTGAATTAAACTTGATTTGAAGATTACTTCTTTGTGTTGAGTTTCAGAATCTTTGTTGTCATATCTAGTATGGATCCATCCTTCTAGTATTCCATAACCAATCTAGTTATCCTTGACATTAAATATCATATAAAATCTTATGTTCATAGTAATATCCAATAATCGTAGGTTAGCATAATAAGATATTTAATTTCTAGTAAATTCAACTAAGAACCTTTCGACTAATCTCCAATTTCCTCATGGTTCTTTTCAAGTTATCCTTGCATAATCTATATAAGGTGCCTAAATTTGTATGTTCATAAACAATCATATATACTTTCACTCAATATAACACAAATATTCACATATTTAAAATATATGTTAAGTTCATATCTAATCTAGAGGAGATTTTCAGCTTGAGAGGAGTTTGTGTTGTTACATCTTAAAGTCTCCTCACATTACAGATTTTGGTTTTTGAGATGTAAAGTCCTCTTCTTTAAGATTAGAATACCATGAATGGGTATAAACTCTTGGCCAAGTGTAAGATAATATTTAATTCAAAGAGGTAATTAGAACACATATATCTCTAATACGCTTTTAAACCCAATTATTGAATATTAATATAATCATTTTTGAGTGTATACCCTAACCCTAGGGAATAAAAGAATCTCCTACTTTCAAGGGTTATAAACAATCAAAAAGTTAAGTTCTCCAACCATGGTCAAACTACCAACATAGGTATTTATAACATCATGTACCCTAGATAATGATGACATATTACTTCTATCATGATATCAATCTTTTTTATTTTTAATAACATAACTTATGCAAGCAATATACGAATCATAATACCTTCTAATTATCTTCACTTTACTATGTCAATCAAGCATTAAAATCATGGTATCTATATATTATGCTAATAATATTCCTTAAGCCAACTTATATATATTCTAGCTATATGCATAAGTACTATTCAAAAGTCATAATAAGCAAACAACAATTGAACCAACACTTGCAAACAATAAAAAAATAGAATATCAAAATTGGAAAGAGAAAGAGTTAAGAATATCCAAATCATTCCTAGAAAATATGACTTCCAAGAAAATCGTGCATCTCTATGCTTGATGCAAAAAGACTCAGCTTGCTGCCTCCTCCAAAACTCGCCTATCCCCACTTTAATCAAGTATCTTATGCTCTCGAACTCACAATAAAACTATTCTCAAACACTCTAAAGAATGCAAATGAACAACACAAATGCACACAAGAATGAACTTGGAAAATGAACACATAAATGAACAACCAAACATCAAACTATAGCCCCCTATTTATATAGATAGCTAAGTTTCCACCTGAAAGATAGCTAAGTTTTTATGCCACCTCTCTTCCCTTTGTGAGGCATGGGATTTTCTAGTTGAAATGGTTGCAAATTTATCTCTCAAAAACTCTCACATGCCTCCTACAAATGCCATGACCCAATTGACTTCTTCGACCTATGATTTGTTGTGCATTCTCTCAGTTAGAAACTCATTCAAAGTAGCACATATAAATCCTATTTCAATGGAAATTCTAACACCAACTCATGCACCTCATTTATGGCTGCATTATGTTCTTTTACTCAGTCCACCTTCCCAAAATAACATGGCAGTTTTAACCTCTATAAATTGCAAGATTTAGCGCATAAGTTACACTTCAGTTGTTCAAAGCACCTATATCATTGGTTGTTTTAACTGCTATATACTGGCAATTATCTTAGCCACTATCGTGGTATATTTTCCATCTGCTAGTGTGCAAGTTATGTGCCCCATATTGGGCAGCTTTTACTGATTTTTTTATAATAGCTATAATTAACATTGATGCATGACATATTCACCCTCTATAATGCGTGGTTTCTCAAGCCATAATGTGGCTTCATTCACTTCTTTTATAATATGCATATAAGATGGCATCTTATATATGTTTTCCTTCGCAATCTTTATATTATCAATAATATATATATATTGTTATAATATCCATTGCATTCATTAATATACATATGACTTTTTATATATATATATATATTTCAATTGATTACATATATACATATTAATATGTATATTTTGTCATTTAATTAAATAAGTATATATATATATATTACCAATATTTAAACATAATCATATATCTATATATATAATCTGTATATATATTATATATGTGAATGTTCACATACGTAGTATGTATCTATGTATGGGTATACATATACATTTCTATCTACGTATGCACCATTATATATATATATCCAATACACAATATATAATTTATGCTCAACACAAGGATTCTAACTCTTTTTCTCAAATCGAAAAAGCAATCAAGAGTAATTAATGACAATCATACAAACATTCCTATCAACCCAAAAATCTCTCACCAAGGTTTAACATTTATCAACACATAGCTCAAACTGACTTGACAAGGCTTGTCTAACCTAGGCAATGAGTGTGTGCATTTACTCAAGTAGGTACATTAGTGGTTTCCATACCAACTTCCTCACTTGTGTGATACTCTCCTTCTCCTCACTGTAGGGTTCAAATCTTTCCTACATCCAACTTAGTGCAACATGAACGAAGTTAGCTGATAACATGAAAATCATATTCAAAATATATCAAAACATCATTAAAGCATTTAAAGAGTAATTCATCTTAATGCATATTCATACATTTCATTCATCCTTTGAACATATTAAATTCATATTCTTGCATTTAAAACCATATTTACTCATAAAGGTAAAAGTAATCTGGTAACCTACAAATAGAGTGTAACATAATTAATGCAGAATTTTAACTTATAGTGAGAATCCATTAGGAAATTCTATTGAATCATCTATGTTATTTAATAATATGGCATATTTGGACATGTATACATATTTCCATGATATTATTATAGCCCTTATAAGAAGAGACTTTATCGAGACCCTCAAATTCTACTTTTTTTATAGTAACCAAAATCCTAATGCACACATTATTGTTTCTACTTCTATTATCACTTGTATTACAAGTACCTTAAACTATTATTTTATGAGTTATCTCCCCCTAAATGGATTGTGTTTCTTCAAAATATTCATAGTTCCAACCCCTTGGATCATGACGAGAACTCAATTCTCCTATAATGAACCCTTTAGTGCTCCAAGTCACATCAAGTATTTATGATTTGAAATCAATAGGCCATTCCTATAAATGAATGGAAAGATGTCAAATTGAAGCAATGCATTTTTTATGCTTTACCAACTCATAATATGAATTTTCCTCCTATTCCTAATCAAACCAACGCAACACATAATGAGGTGTGATATCATTGGTAAATCACAAAATACCCAATCCAAGTTATATAGATAGTGAGTGGGATTTTGGAATTGTTAAAAACTAGATGTTTTAAACATACCATGGCATGGTATGGCTTTAAAACTTATATTTTATTACAGGTAAAGTTGAAACTTTATATTATTTATTTAGTTTTTGAGAGTAAGAAGTGGATGATGAGGAAATTTTTACTAGAAAATTATCATATATTGCAATTAGTGCACTAACACTTGTGGTTGTAAAGTGGCTTTTGGGATTGATTTTTTATTCATTTTGGAAGGTATTTTTTGTTATTATATTTCTTATTTTTGTATCACAATTTTTTTCCCAAATGTATGTTCAATCTTAAGCTTGAGAATAGGATATGTTTTGGAATTGTTGGTCATGCTAGAATTAAATGTTACTAGCATGGAGTTAAGAAGAGGTGAGGGATTAAGGATGTTGAAAGAATGAAGAAGGTTTTCATTAATGTGTTGTCATTGATGTCAACACTACATGATGGATATCAAAATAGTATGAAGGATGATTTTAAAAGATTTATTTTGCAAGAGGGTCTGATCCACAATCCAAAATAGCTAATTAATTTTGTTAAGTGCCTACATCGACATACTCAACACACAGAGCCCTCCAATAATTTGGTTTGCATTTGTTCACCCAAATAGATCTAATTTTGTGATTCTAATATGTGGCTCATGGACATCTGTAGCATCTTAATTCTGATTTTTTCTTGATTTGGATAAGGGTAAGTGCACCAAGATGGTTCCCAAAAAGGGGGCTTAAGTGGTCAATTTTTTTTTAAATCAGGAAATACTGACCTTGGACGTGAAATTGAGGATAGTTACACTCAAAATTTTGAGATGGAACAAAAAGAAGGATCAAAGTGCTCTTATTCTACTTTTTAAACTACTAATTTATTTTGAAAATGGTTGAGGTTAAGGGGTTCAAATAAGGGACATACACAAATTGGTGTTGTTTTTGTCAGAAAAACATAACATAACAACTCTTGTACGACCTTCGTATGGTGAACTTTTTTTTAGTATTTTTAAAATCACTATGGTCAAAAGTTAGCTAACAGTACTATTTAGTTGATGCACAATTTTTCTGATAATTTTTTAATGAATATTTTATTTTTTACTAATTTTTGAAGTGGACACTTCCTAAAAACTAGAATTTTGGCTGTGCTACCCCTACAATTTTTGGAAACTAATTAATTTTTTTTTATTTGTAGAATGGAGTCTAGTTTTTAAAAATGTAATTTATTTGAAATTTTGATGAATGGTTAATTTATAATGAAAAAAACACCAAACATTGCTTTTTTCCAAAAAAGAGACATACAAACAAAAGAAATTATGGATGAAAAGCTTAACATTGTTAGAAAGTAAAAAAAATTACATCATTGGATAGCTAAGAGAGAAACTAAAATTGCCCAGATGCTTGATTTCTTTGATATTGAACCACGTGCAATCCTAATAGTGAGCACAAACTCGATTATGTGAAATATTGTAGAATTTGCAAAAACATGTCTCTGGTCATTGGGAAAGCCCTCCAAGCCTTTGGGTTGGTATTCCAAGGCAAATACCAATCCCAAGGCTTGGGGATTCCCAAAGCAATATCTAACATGAACGTGTTATAATGTGCTCACGTTATATCTCAGTTTTGACATGGATTTTGTGTTTTGTGAATACATTTCCAAAATGTGAGTGTGTTATAACACGCTCATGTTTTGGTCTACATTGAATTTTTTTTCTTCTCTTTCTCTTCTCTTTCTTCTTGTTATCTTTCAGGGAAACTATATACATCAAATAAACATTTAAGTATAAGTTGACAATTATATATGGACATTTACTTTCTTATACTTTAAGTTATATTTTATATATATAGGCAGGATGTTTGAGAGTGGTTTTGGATCTCTAGGAGTTATAATGCAAATTCTAGTTTTTGGAAGATCTTAAAAATTTTAGACTTAGTCAAATTTTAGGAATCAACATGTCAAAATTTAGTAATCAGGAGGTCAAATTTTAGTAGTCAACAAGTTGTATCAGATCTTTCTCTCTCACTCTCTCCTCTCTACTCTCTATCTCTCCACTCCCTCTCTCTCTCCCTTCCTCTCTCTCTCTCCCCTCTCTCTCACACCCCTCTATCTCCTCCCTACATCTGCCTGCCTCCCTCCCCTCTCTACTTATTTCTATCTCTCTACATCTCCTTCCCTCTCTACTTATCTTTATCTCCCCTCTCTCTCCCTTTACCTACATCTCCCTCCATCACTTTTTATCTCACCTATGTCTTCCTCCCTACCTCTTTCCCTCTCTACTCTCTATCTCTCCTCTCCCTCCCTATACCTACATCTCTCTCTCACTCTCTATCCCTCTCTTCCCCCTCTTTCTCTCTAACTCTCTCCTCTCTATCTCATAATTCTCTTTCCCTCCCTCTCACTCTCTCCTCTCTATCTCACCACTCTCTCTATCTCTCTCTCTCACAAACCCCTATATCCCTCCCTAACACTCCCTCCCTCCATCCTTCCCTCTCTACTTCTCTCTATCTCTCCTCTCCCTCCCTCTCTCGACCTCACCCTCCCTTCCCTTATTTTTGTCTCTCCTCCCAATCTCTATCATTGTTGTCCCTCTCCCCTCCCCCCTTTTTCTCTCTCAATTGCTCATTTTATCTATCTCACCATTATCTATCTCTCTCTCTCTCTCACACACACACACCTCTATCTCCCTCCCTACCTCTCCCTCCCTCCCCTCTCTACTCTCTATCTCTCCTCTCTCTTTCCCTCTATATACCTACCTCTCCCTTTATCACTCTCTCTCTCCATCCCTC